>CM060941.1:437777599-438382599 GCA_030765085.1 Allium cepa
GATTCTAATTCATCGCAGCAGACATTCCAAATTCTTCAGAAATTTAACTTCAACTGTTGTCGCCTTCTATCATCATCGCCACTTTCCGTCGTCGTTGCTGCCATGCATCTTCAATCGTGCTCCTTTAGGTAAATCCTCTTCTTTGCATGTTGGGTTACTCTTTCGCCAACTCCAAATCGAAATAGATTTTCAATTACTAATTCAAATTAAATTTATAATTCAAATATACTCATGTTGTACGTATAGATTTACTCGAATTAAATTTTTAGATATGATCGAAGTGATCAAAACCAAATTTCATATTCCATTGGAGTTTGACAGTTTAAACTGCTGGAGTTGAGTTCATTCAAACTTGAGCAAGCGTTTCACTATGACACTGTAATGCTTAAGGTGGCATGTTTGCTTTGTTACTCTTAAATTTTTTGTTGAATTGATTTTCACTTCTTATCTCATGTAAAGATTGATGGCTAAGTTGCTTTTTTGTTAGTTGTTGAACTTATTTCTCCATTTATGTTTGATGGCCTGCTATGATAGCTCTAAATTTCTCACTCAATTTAACTTAATTCAAATAAAAATGTTAATGTTGTTGAGGCTTGCTTAGTTTATACATAAGTTTTCTTTGCTTACTGATAATTTAAAAAATAAAGTTAATATTACTTCTATTTTACCTATGAACTGATGTTATTTAGGGGATTTTATTAAAGAATTAAATCAAATAAATTCATAACTTTGTTACCAAAAAATTCATGGCTTGAATAGCCTTACCGTGTTCAAGATAATCAACCGTCTCATTCTTTTTACGAAACTAGCTTCAATTGTATAAATACAAGCACATTAACAATTAACACTGCAATTGTGAAAATAGTCTACTGTTATAAAAAGGTAAATCGATTCAACAGATATTTACGAACAAAACTAGAGGAAAATTGAATTAGTGAAAATGGTTCAAATAACAACATAAAACTGTAAAAAAAATGGAATCATGTTTTCATACCTTGACAAAATGGCTGTGAACCTTGACAATGCTCATAAGGAATTTTCAACTGTGATAGCGGTGATGCACTGTCCTTTCCTTCTTTTACCAGCATGGGATAAATTTAAGAAAGCTGTTTTTTACTTCACGCTTGAGTTTTGGTGATAAGCTAAATCCTATTAGTTGCGCTAGAATATTGATCCCATGAAATATGGAATTACTTTTCAGTCCAATATACTCTAAAAGTCTTTTGCTTATCTATTTCAGTTTAGTCATCCATTTTTCCCCTTGAGCGATTCAATTCTTGATTTCACTACAACTACTTTCTTTAAATTGAAATGTATGTTCTTTATGTATATGTGTACACATGCGTGCGCGCCCCCACACACACATGTATTTATGTACATATCTATATGTATAGGTCAATTGTCTATAATATGAGACTGAGCTGGCTGCAATTTTAGTTGATTTTGATGCTTTAACATGTTCGTAATGCTAGCTTGTACCAACAACATCGAAACAAATGTCAAGCGTGATTTTCTAAGGCCTTACATAGATGTTATTGATAGCCAAAAATTTTGAATTTTTTTCATTACTCTTAATATTGTATTGAGGTTCTTACAAAGATTCACATTGGCAACTATGTATGACGCTTTGATGGTTATTATGGTATAGATTGTGTTTCCTTTCAAGTTCAAGTTTGCTGTTTTGGTTTTCTAACTTCATTTTAATCATGCTTACTGATATGGCTGTTGGATTATATTACTTTATAAACACCGAGCACCGATAACAAAAATGAAATAATGTACTGAGAATGGCTGTTGAATGCAAATACAGTATTCACGTGTTGCTCTCACCTTCTTCTCCTTCGAGGTTCTGCCGAACCCAAATTAAACCCAAATTTTTCAAAACCAACCCCAAATTAATTCAAAATCATAGCTGCTTAGTCAGCTAATCACGGTCTGCAGTATATTGCGGCTCAACTCCGCTCCTGGCCGTCGCTGCCATCGGCTTAAGTTTAGCCGCGGCTCAACCTGCGGCCGGGTCCGGTCCTCAAAACAGTGGTTTTAATTGAATAGTACAATATTTGGATAGATAAAACTTGATTGTAAATGTTAAAATAAAGGACAAATTATGCTTATAGCCCAATGGAAAAAAAAAAATTCAACTTTAAGCCTCGTTCAAACTTATTACAAAAATAGAGGAATAAGACAAGGTGACCCTCTTTCACCTTATCTATTCTCTACTATATTGCTATGGGGTATTTAAGCATCAAATTGGATTCAAAAGCAGCAAATGGGCAAATTAAACATATTCATGATGCACTGCCGAGTTTAACACATTTAATATATGTTGATGATATATTGATATTCATGAAAGCTGACATAAATGGAGTTCAGGCAATTAAGAGAGTTTTTCAAAAACTGGAAATATATGTTGGCTTGCAAAGTAACACTGAAAAGCCTAGAGTCATGTGTAGTAAGGAGTTTGCTTATAAAGAGGAAATTCTTAGCATTCCGTCCCTCCAAGAAGGTGAACTTCCAATTAAATATTTGAGTGTGCCATTATCTGTGCAATGTATTGAGGATGAAATGTGCAATGATTTATTAGATAAAATTAGAAAGAAAATTAGAAGGTGGGAATGCAATCTCTTAACTCTTGCAGGAAGAATAGAGCTAGCAAGGACAATCATATATCCTATGATACGATTTTGGACATAAAGTTTCAAACTACAGAAGGCAAGAACCAACAAAATAATGCATGTATGCTCTAACCACCTATGGAAACATAAAATTGCAAAAATCCCATGGGGTACAGTGTGCTCCCCTAAAGGAGGAAGGAGGAGGTATGGGCCTAAAAAACATTTTAGAGATGCATAAAGTAGCAGGCATCAAACTTATATGGAAAGTACTGAATTAACATGGATTATGTGGTGAATAATTGCATAATAAATATGTTAAACGTAAATTTTTATGGGAGATATACATCAACGACAACTTTTCAGGTACTTTTAAATACATGTTAATGTTAAGATATAAGGTATTACATGTTATAGAAAGAAGAATTGTTGATGGGAAGTCTACTAAAATGTAGTTTATCCCATGGATAAATGTGACTAATCTGCTAATTAAGCTAGGCATGCAATCTTTAGTAACTTTAGGTGGTGAATATTTTAAAGTGCACAGAATTATTTGTAATGGCAGGTAGGAATGCTACAATTTGCCTCATACTGGAAATCTAAACACAGATATTAGAACCGAAGATTATCGGTTTTGCAACAACACAAACAATGTCGATTTTCAGTTTAAACAAGCTTGGGAAAATATCAGAGCTACATTCCCTTTAGTCAATTGGGCTAAGTTGTGTGAGACAAGATGAACAATCCAAAGATATCAGTTTGCACTTATAGAGCATTAAGTAACAAGCTATCTACCGTGGATAACTTAAGGTTGAGGTACGTAATAGTTGGCAGCATTTGTGTATTGTGCAATCAAAAAGAAAAACAGTCAAGCAACTATTTTTTTCCAATGCAATTATACGGCATATGTGTGACAATGGTGTAGAACTAGATTAACAGTCCCATTGTCTGACACTGCAGATTTGTTTCAGTAAGCAGAATTCATAGCAAACAAGTTTTGCAATAAAAATAGTCAAAGAGATCTTGCAAGAGTGGTTTTTACAACATGTGTGTGGTACTGTTGGTTCGAACGAAATAATAGAATATTCAAGCAGAAACATGTGTGTGGTGCTGTTGGTTAGAAAGAAATAATAGAATATTCAAGCAGACAGAAAATAGTAAGTTCCAAACATGTAAGAAAATCAACGAACTTGTAAAATTCATTATGTTGAAATCAAGAAGAAGAAGAAGTGTTTCACAAGACTTTGAGCGAATATGTGATTATTGGTCTATTTCATCTGATCTTAACAAATCCTCCAAAATCGATGTGAGTAGCAGTGAAGAGATAGTGAGTCCTAGAGGTGAGGTTCGCCATGGAGGATTGCTCGACGCCGATGAACTGGGTTGAAGCTACAGAGGTGATGGAAACAAGCTTCCACCACCGTCGTGATGTTGATCGATTGTTTTGATTTATTTTGAGTAGACCCTAGTTTGTAAAAGAAAAGCAACGAATGAAGTAGTTTGACAATAGGGTGAATTAGACGGAAGTATGGTCAATATTTGGGCTGTGTTATTTTGGGCCATTGTAACTCTTTATTAAATTTAATAAAGATCCAAGTCCTTGCCTTCGAGAAAAAACAACCCTTTATAACTGCTTAAACACAATTTTTTTTAAAAACAATTACACTCGCAATCCAAATTTGCGCAATCACAATTTTTTTTAAAATAACACATGACTTGGCGAAACTAGACATATTTTTGTAATAAGCTTTTAAACGGCGTCCAAAGTTGAAATAAGTTTTTTTTTTCCTCGAGTCTATAATCAAAATTTGTCCTAAAATAAATCATAAGCATGTTGTTCTTATGACCTAGCAATTCATTAGTTATTGTCAAACAATTCAAGTGACAAAAGTAAGATAAAACTGCACTTATTATAAGCTATAGAGGCTTGCACCATCTTCAAGCAAACTGTCAGATTAATTCCCACAAAGTCACATGTTTGAATCTAAGAAACATTTTAATTAAGTAAAGCCGACCTGATCATAAAAAAATTCTTCATCTGGTGGCATGATCCATCTCCTGCATTGACCTTTGAATTTCTTAACCCTGTACACATAATTGAAAGTTGAAACTCACTCAATGATCATTCAAATAATACAATTCCAATACTGCCCACATAACTCAATAAAATAAGAGTTGACATGCACTGCCGATGCACTATCAGTACCCTCTAAACTCAAACGCAATCTTCACATATATCATACAACAAAAACCAATACAACCATTCAAAGCAAACTAACAAAATGGTGAAAATCCCAGTTATCGATTTTTCAAAATTGGATGGTGAGAACAGGAATGAAGCTCTGAAGGAAATAGCAAATGGATGCGAAGAGTGGGGATTTTTTCAGTTGGTGAATCATGGAATAGACAAGGAACTTCTCGACAAGGTGAAAAAAGTCAGTTCGGACTGTTATAAACTGGAAAGGGAGGCGTTATTTAACAAGTCAAGGTCAGTTGCCTTGCTAACTGAAGCAGTTGAGAATGGAAATGTGGAGAAGAAACTCGATGACTTTGACTGGGAGGATGTGTTCTTGCTGACAGATGGTGGTGAATGGCCATCTAACCCTCCTGAATTTGAGTTAGAATTTTATCATTATTCGTAATTATCTCCGTAACATAATACTGCATTATTACTATAAAAAATGGTGTGAATCTGAAATAATTATTTCATAAGATGCTTTAAAGTGTAAGATCTAAACCGCCAACATAAAAGTTAATCCAGATTAACTTATTTCTAATGCCCTTGATCGTTCGAAAATTCTATGTATGCAAGATGCACCAAAGTCGACTAACAGTGCCACTACAGGTATTTGGATATCAAACATGAATAATCAGTTTTTGACTAAATATATTGCCAAATTTACAGAGAAACCATGGAAGGGTACAGGAAGGAACTTAAGAAACTAGCGGAGAAGGTAATGGAGGTCATGGATGAAAATTTAGGCGTACAGAAAGGATATATCAAACAAGCATTTGCTGGAAAAGACGAGCCTTTTTTTGGCACCAAGGTAAGACCTAGCTAACACTAAGACCTTAAAGATCAAAACAATCACACCTGATCCAAAGTTTCTAACACAACAACCTTTTTTTTTAAATCATCGCTTATGTTATTCTTTGGTGCTGAAATATCAAATTCAAAAGGAGCTAATTGCATGAACAGGCTTTGAAATTGTTACAAAATAGATAATGTCTCAACATGCACGTTCAATAAATACGCATGTACGATTTCAAATCTACACATGTGCATTTTGTATATGTATATGAATATTTTCTATTCTGCACTCAAAATGAGGTCAATATTTGTAACAAAGGCATATTTTTGCATTAGGTTTTTTGAGGTAGTTTATTTATAAAATGAACCTTTTCAAAAATAATAATTCCCGCATATCACAAAAACAGGTAAGCCACTACCCACCGTGCCCAAAGCCAAACATGGTGAATGGCCTGCGAGCCCACACCGATGCTGGAGGAGTCATCCTGCTCTTCCAAGATGATGAAGTCAGTGGCCTTCAGATACTGAAAGACGGTGAATGGATCGATGTGGAACCCATGGCCAATGCTATAGTCATAAACACAGGTGATCAAATAGAAGTTTTGAGTAATGGAAAGTACAAAAGTGTGTGGCACAAAGTGCTTGCCAAAGAGAATGGAAATCGCCACTCCATTGCATCATTTTACAATCCTTCGTATACCGCCACCATAGAACCAGCAGAAACAGTAGCAGCTGTGTACCCAAAAATTTGTGTTTGGGGATTATATGGCAATTTATGGGGAGCAGAAGTTCTTGTCTAAAGAGCCTAGGTTCCAGGCTGTGGCTGCCAAGTGATCTCATATATACCACCATACTTATTATGGAGTGTGTGTGTATAATACATAACTAGTTTGATGTGTGTATCTGTGTGTTAAATTCACTCCTGTTTTCTTCTCTCATAACCCATGAGTGGAAAAAGTTAGCAAGAGGTGTGAAAAAGTTTGTGATTAGCTTTGTAAAAAGCTTTCTTAATCATCTTCCTAAGCATCCATACACATGTTTTGTGATGTACGTTGAAGAAGTGGTGAGTGGGGCTCTGGGTAATTTGAAAGTAAGAATAATTATGTGTGTTAAATGTACCTGTTGATGAACTCCTTGCCGTTGTCCATGGTGCGAGTCATAAAAATACCTATTGCTAGAACAAAATATACCTCAAAACATTGAGAAGATACATATATCTACACGTAGCACACACGAAAATGATAATGATCTAATACTTGTAATTTTTTTGAGCTATAACACTTACATGTGTATTCGCATGCTGACTCATACGTTAGTAATTTATCTTGACTAATATTTGACATTGATCTACTTTAATTTAACATGTAGCCAGAGAATAACGAAAACATAAAATTAAATTTGATGACGGGAAGGTGAATGTAGCAGTACTTGATATATAAAAATTGTATAGCATTAAAATGTCAAAAAATACACGGAGAAGCACAGTTCTATACGCTGATTAAATAATTCAAGTCAAATATCAAAATTATTTTACAAACTGTACAACATCAAATGCGAAGTGCAAAGTTTTAGTCTTCAAATAAAATGTTTTAATTGATGTATTAACGGTTGAAATAAATAAATTCTAGATCTGAATAGCTCTTGTTGTAATAAATACAATTCTAGATCTGAATACATACAACCCATATTAATTCTATCGAGAAACAAATATATGAAATTAAATAGTTCAGCAGAAGTCGTACCTGAATCCATCGAAGTTTGCAAAGAAAGAAGATCACTAGGTTTTAGGTCTTCCAAATTAACACAAGCTTAGATCTGAAAATTCTCTTTATAAAAGGGTGGAGAAAATATGATAAGACTTGTATAATTTGGGGACCATAACCTCATATATATAGTGTGTGACATTTTTCAGTTCGGCCCTTCAACAAACTAAAATCGTCACTCTGGTATCCACACATTATAAATTTACATGACGAATATACCCCTTAAGTCTTGTTGTATTTATTCTAAATAGATCACATAATTAAACTTAATCTCAATATAGCCCATACATTGATTGTGTTAACATAGGATCAAAGCGATTTTCATTATCGTTAGCGTAACTAAACCCATCAATGGTCACGTATATCAATACAATCAAATGACATAGATCAATCATGTATGTGTAGCATGGAGATTACATGAAATGTGATCTTTACATGTCTATTTCCAACTGGTCCTACTTTACTTTAATGAGATCAAAATCTAAACATATATAAATAATTTGAGTGCAATTAAAAAAAACTTTATTTCTGATCAGAAAAACTGAAGCATGTCCACAATCAAAATATAGAGTAATGTTACAAACGAAATGGCTTAGTACAAACTCCCCCTAAACCAAAATATTCTTACATAAAAGATACACCCATTTTAGCAACATGCTTATGAAAGACCTTGGGTGGTAATGCTTTTGTAAGTGGATCCGCTAACATGGAATTTGTCCCAATATGCTTTATGGATATTAACCCATTTTGCACTTTTTCCTTCACAACTAGAAACTTGATGTCAATGTAATTTGACTTACTTGAGCTTCTATTGTTATTAGAATATAATACTGCTGATCTATTGTCACAAAACAACTTTAGTGGTCTTTCAATATTATCTATAATGTGCAGCCCAGTGACAAAATTTCTCAGTCATTTTCCATGATCAGATGCCTCATAGCAAACCACAAACTCTGCTTCCATAGTGGAAGAAGCTAAAAACGTTTGCTTAACGCTCTTGCATGATATAGCCCCTCCACTCAACATAAATATGCATCCTGAAGTGGATTTTCTGCTATCCGGACATCCAGCAAAGTCAGAATCAGAATACCCAATGATCTCCAACTGATCTGATCTTCTATATGTAAGCATATAGTCATTTTTTCTTTGAAGATACATCATAACCCTTTTTGCTGCTTTCCAATGATCCATTCCAGGGTTACTAAGATACCTGCCTAACACTCATACAATGTACGCAATATCCGGACGCTTGCGTACATACTAGAGCATACATTAGACTCCCTATAGCAGATGCATAAGGGATCTTCTGTATTTCATTAACTTCAAAACTTATCTCTTTAGCGACAGGGATATCACCTGGTTTACAATCTTGCATGTCAAATCTCTTAAGCACCTTTTCTATATAGTTCTTTTGTGACAATCCAAGAATGCCTCGTGAACGATCACGATGTATTTGGATCCCTAATACAAAAGAGGCATCACCATGATCTTTCATTTCAAAATTATTTGAAAGAAATCTCTTAGTTTCGTGCAACATATTTAAATCATTGCTGGCAAGCAATATATCATCAACATATAAAATTAAAATATAAATTTACTCCCATTAAACTTGTGATACACACAGTTATCAATGATGTTTGCCTCAAAACCAAAAGAGATAATTACATTATGAAATTTGTGGTACCATTGACGAGAAGCTTGTTTGAGTCCATAAATGGATTTCTTTAGTTTGCAAACCATATTCTTTAGATCTTCGACCATAAAGTTTTCCGGTTGCACCATATAAATTGTTTAACTCAATGTCAAAATATGCAAGAAGTGACAAAATTATTCTAAAAGAGTCTTTCGATGAAACCGGAGAGAAAGTGTCTTTGAAATCAATGCCTTCATTTTGAGTAAAACCTTTTGCTACAAGACGAGCCTTATATCTTTCCACTTTACCTTTTGCATCCCTCTTGGTTTTAAATATCCATTTACAACCAATGGGCTTCTTACCTTCAGGTAAAGGGACAAGATCCCAAACTTTATTGTCTTGCATTGATTTATACTCTTCGTTCATAGCTTCAATCCACTTTTAAGAATTAATATCTTGCATGGCTTGGTGAAAGTTGATAGGATCATCTTCCATTAATCCATTATTATCCTCTAACTCTTGAAGAAATACAACATAATCATCTGGAATAGCATTTCTTCTTTCCCTAGTGGATCTTCTTAATGGAAATTCATTTTGAGGTTGTTGAATTTGTTCTTGTGGAACATTAACTTCAAATTGAAGAGGATTTTCTTCAACATTGTTTTGTTGGGGTTCTGGATTCACTTCTTGATCAATGACAGGAACAATAATCTGCACATTGTCTGAAGAAGTAACTGTAGTAGGAATCATAGACGATGATTCCTCCTCAAAAACAATGTTCCTTACTTCATTTCTCCCTCTCAACTCAACATCCTAAAAAAATATTGTATTTCCCGTCTCAAATATTTTCCTCGGTATGGGATCATAAAATTTATAGCCCCTATATCGCTCACAATAACCAATAAAGTAGCTACTCACTGTTTTGGAGTCCAATTTTCTTTCATTTGGCCTATATGGCCTTGCCTCAGCTGGACATCCCCAAATGTGAAAATGCTTTAGAGTAGGCTGTTTGCATGTCCAAAGCTCACAAGGTGTTTTAGTAGCCGCTTTAGTGGGTACTCTATTAAGGATATAAACTGCTGTCTTTAATGCCTCTCCCCAGAGTGATTTTGATAAGGTAGAATGACTGATCATACTCCTTACCATGTCTTTAAGAGTCCAGTTTTGTCTCTCAGCAACACCATTCATGCTAGGTGAACCTGGCATAGTGTATTGTGGGACTATTCCACATTCCTCTAGGAATTTGGCAAATGGTCCTAGACATTGTTCACCTGATCCGTCAGATTTACCATAATATTCACCGCCACGGTCAGATCTCACAGTTTTAATCCTTTTGTTGAGTTGGTTCTCAACTTCTACCTTAAATTTTTTGAACATGTCTAAGGATTTTTATTTATCATGAATAAGATATAGGTAGCCATATCTTGAGTAGTCGTCTATGAATGTTATAAAATATTGTTGACCATTCCATGATGCCTCAGGGAAAGGCCCACAAATGTTTGTATGTATTAATTCTAAGACGTCAGTTGCTCTATTGGAACCTATTTTCTTATGTTTGGTCTGTTTTCCCTTGATACACTCTACACAGACATCAAGGTCTGAAAAATCAACGGATTCCAAAATGCCATCTGACACGAGCCTTTTAATTCTATTTTTAGATATATGACCTAAGCGCTTGTGCCACAATGTGGCTGAAGTTTCCTTATTAGCTTTTCTTTTAGTACCACGTGACTCTACATGCAAGGCTTCATTATAAGAGGTATTAACATCAAGCATATATAAGTTATCATAAACATTAAGAGAACCAGTTCCAATAAGAGTTGAATTCATTGATAAACTAAAAGTACCATTCCCAAATGAACAAGAATAACCAAATTTGTCCAACTTAAACCAAATTCCGTCTAAATGACGGTATAACAAAAGTATCAAATAAATCCAAATAAAACTGAGTTCTTAATAACAACTTAAAATGCCCAATAGCCTCCACTTCTACCGATTTTTCATCACCCACATAGATGTATCTTTCAGCATCCGTTGGATTTCGGTAGCTCAGGCAACTCTTTCTTAACACGCCATGCGTGGTAATTGGCACAATCTTTCTTTAAATGTCCAGCCTTTTTGCAAAAGTAACAACCATCAGTCTCCTTTTGTTGTTTCTTTTCAGTCGGACCCTTAGCAGTTTCTTTCTCCTTCTTTCTCTTTTTGTCTTTTCCCTTAGAGGTGTATGCTAAATGAGCACTTTCAGCCTTATCATGCTTCAATCTCTCTTCTTCTTGTACACAATACGAAATGAGCTCGTTAAGAGTCCATTTCTCCTTTTGACAGTTATAACTGATTTTGAACTGGTTGTATTGTGAAGTAAGAGAGATTAATACCAAATGCACGAGCAAATCATCTGAAAGCTCAAGCTTAAGTGCCTTAAGTTTTGAAGCAGTGTTAGACATTTCCATAATGTACTCCCTTATGTTTCCTTTGCTTTGATACTTCATGGAAATCAAGCGTTGCAAAAGCGTGCTTGTTTCTGCCTTATCATTTTTAGCAAAACGTTTTTCAATCTCAGCAAGGAAATCTTTAGCGTTGGTTATCTTTTCAGATACCGCACCCCTAAATGCCTCCGGAATGCCACGCTTTATGATCATTAGACTCATGCGGTTTGAATGATCCCACCTCTTAAAGTTCTTTATAATATCAGAAGAAATTTCATCCGTAAGAGGGGCGGGTTCATCTATCCTAAGTGCAAGGTCAAGATCCATGCAGCCAAGAACAAGCAATATGTTCTCTTTCCAATCCTTAAAGTTTGTTCCGGTCAGAATATGAATGTTGTTCAGATTGGCAAATACCGTAGTCAAATTAGCTGTAATTTTAAATTAATCAAATATGCTTACATTATAAAACAACTGTAGTAAATTTAAAATAATTGGTAAGTCTTTGCTCAAGATACCTAGCACAACATTAATATCAAGTCTTTGGACAGTAATATTAACTGTAAGTGCTATTCTTGTTGTAATCATTAAATATTAACAATAAATTCAATTCAAATAATAATCTTCCTTTGGGCCGATTAATTATTTTCTTGTAAAACTTTATAATCGTTACATATTTACCATCACACATGTGTATCTAATTTGGCCAAATATTAACCTTCCTTTGAGCCGACTAATATTCGCATAAATAAATACACACAAATATCAAACTTTTTTTTACGAGCAATTAAAGTAAGAGAGGTCACTTTGGTGACATATTATTTCAATTAGTTCATTTGTAATGTAGGATATTCATAATCAATTTGCAAAAGACGCCAAATAGTATATGAATTTATTTTAACTCCTTCATTTATAAATTTGCCATAAATATCAATGTCAGTTTTTTTTTACAAATTAAAATATAGTTTGATAACAGTAGTGAAAATTTGACATCGAGGAAACTGTAACAATACATAAATGAATAATACTAGCAATAATAATTAGTATCAGATTATTGCGTACTTTATTTAACTGCTACCATTCAAAGTAGAAGGTGAAACATATTAAGTAACATAATATATGTCAAATCTGACAGCATCAATTAATGTGTTGATTCATAGTGCGCAAAAGTAATGAATAGTAAAAGCTTGGCCAATATTTCAACAATGCCTGTTGCTATTTTATGCTAAGAAAAAACAACCAAATAAAATAATAATTTATGCTTTTGCAGGAGAAAACAAACCACAAACATGTCATGGTACAATTATTATAAAAGATGTAGATGAATTCTTAGATCATAAATCCAATGATACGGTTCAATTAAATCCAAATTGCTACCATTTCAGGAAACATTTGGTCAAATCAACAGAATCCAATATTTCATTAAGTCTATGGATCCATGTATAATACTGTTTATTAACATGTTTTGAATCACCATAATTGATGCACTCACAAATCAGAACGAAATAAGTGGATCAGGTGAATAAACCGAAAATTGTAAATCAAAGAACCCTAATTTCATTTGTTCTTAAAACCAAAGAATTTCTCAATAAAATCAATGATGGGTGGCTCTGATACCACTTGTTGAAATAAATAAATTCTAGATCTGAATAGTTCTTGTTGTAATAAATACAATTCTAGATCTGAATACATACAACCAAAATAATTCTATCGAGAAACAAATATATGAAATTAAATAGTTCAGCAGAAGTCGTACCTGAATCCATCGAAGTTTGCAAAGAAAGAAGATCACTAGGTTTTAGATCTTCCAAATTAACACAAGCTTAGATCTGAAAATTCTCTTTAGAAGAGGGTGGAGAAAATATGATAAGACTTGTATAATTTGGGGACCATAACCCCATATATATAGTGTGTGACATTTTTCAGTTCGGCCCTTCAACAAACTAAAATCGTCACTCTGGTATCCACACATTATAAATTTACATGACGAATATACCCCTTAAGTCTTGTTGTATTTATTCCAAATAGATCACATAATTAAACTTAATCCCAAGATAGCTCATACATTCAGATATTAAAATATGTGGCCCCATAATGCTGAATTATTCCAACATTAACAGGTTGACTTGCCTTGGTGAACGACAAAGATCCAGATTACAGGGCTTATATTTGCACGGTAATAAGTTTTAAGGACAACACTTTTGAATAATTAGTTTTAAAGACAATTTACAGCATAATGATAAATTCGTTTATCTTTTTAAGTTATACAGGATAATGATAAATCCTTTTATCATTATTTCTGTATAACTGAAAATGATAAATTCTTTTATCTTTTTCTTACAAAATGTCCTTAAAACTAATTTTTTAGAAGTAGTGTTCTTAAAACTTATTACCCTGCACAAATAAGCCCTTGAAGTAAATATCTCCTTATTACATATTCGTTTCAAGCAAGGTTCAAAATTCCGCTTTCCGTTTCCGTTCTGGCTATTTGAGAAACTTCGATATTTCGGTTCCGTTTCGCAAATTTCAGATATTCCGTTTTAATTCTAGTTTTATAATTCCGATACTTTTTTCACAATTACGTCATAAACTCTTTCGGTTACTAAAAAAGATTTACTTTGATACAAAGATATACAACATCTAAAAAATTTAACAGTGAGAAAAATTATTTTTTAACCTTCATAAGAATTTTAATTATTATTTTCTTCATATTTTGAGCATCATGGGGATTTGCATAACAAAATCCTTAAGTTATTAAAAGAAATTACACTAAGTTAAGAAATCAGCCTAAACAATATGTTATTCTAATCTAAACTAATTATTAATATAAATTAATCAAACATCAATTATAAATACACACATATAAATGAAAAGAATCAAGCCTATAAAACAAGGTCCGTCCAAATCAAAACTATCGCTGCTTTGAGAAAACCCTAGTCAACAAAGCAAAGATGGCCGCTTTCTCCCTCATCGGTTTCTTCCTCGTCCACTTCTCTCTTCTGCACTCACAAAATCGTGCCGCCCTCAGTTTAATGCCCCTCTCGTTCTCCCTCTTCTCATTTATTTAGGCTCTAATTGTTTTTTTTTCGTTTTGCTACCGGAAACGGGTTTACACTCAAATTCCGATCCGCTCATTGTCGGAACCGGACCGAAATGGTCGGAATTCCAACGTGCCGGACGGAACTTCAAACCATGGTTTCAAGTCCATTTCTAAATTGTAAGCATGTTCTTCAATGTACATCCCATGTGATTAGAGTCAAAGTTCTGATACCTCAAAGTATAACATAAACATGACAATTGTTTTCATTTAAAAAAGAAATTATTTTTGTTAGACCTCAAATAAACAATAAGAAAAAATAAAATATATCACACCATGTCAAATGTGATTTTATACACATTCTTTAGTAAGAGTGACCACTATTTTATGTTGGTGAACAAGCACAAATAAATAAGGTTTACAGGTCTGAATTTATTGATCATTACATTCTTTGCAACCTATTTAAGAATGTCAACTTGATATACATAAAGCTTACAGGATGACTTAATTTGCTTGACCAACTAGCTCCGAACATTTGTCATTAAAATTTGCTTTCTAATCACAATTGATTTGCTTTATATACGTATCACAAAAACATCACTCATTGATGAGCAATGACATGGTAATTGTGTACTTTATTAGTGTTTGGAGATATTTGACTTAACTAAGCCGCCACTAATCCTTTGCATATAAGCCAGAGCATCCACACTCGCATCAAAACCATTTTCAGCCTTTAAAGGCTTATTCAACAGTATTAAAGTGAAAATTGTTGCTATCTTTTAATTTTTTTTCTAAAAACATCAAATTTTATTTGAAAAAAATAGTAATTCAATTAGGTTTCCGAAAATCTCCTATCAATTGATCCTGCAAAAATATTATTACTCGATCTCCAAGGGAAATACTAACCAGTGTTTGAATTTGATCATCTACACATATATAGTAAAAGTATTTTGGACTAAGATCTTTCGTATAAGCAAAACATTAAAAAAATCATTCACGCATTCCTCGTATAAAATCATGCAAACTAAGTCCCTCCTTTTATATTTATAAAATTGTATTTTACAATAATGTTAAATTTGATTCTGTGAATTTCTCCTCAGTCCTTGTCGAATCGAATATATTTTGAATTCCAGCATTGAAATCAGTGATTCAAAGTTTCAAAATTACAAATGTCTAAAAAAAAATACTTTTTGCAGTAATTAATTGCAAGGCAAAATAACTCTAATATAATATAATTAGAGTCAATATGTTTGCAGCCATAATACAATTATTTAATCATCAACAGTTTTTATTGCGTAACAACAGAAAATAGATGGAAATAGTATGCATGACACTTTATACGACAAAATAAACAAGTGTTGTTGGTTGTTAACCCGCCTTTTGACAAAGCCATAAACAGACGAATTTAACCTAATCGACTTCACGGTTATCGAGACTGGAATATCAAGTATTTGGTTCAAATGGATGAATAATTAATATAAATCCAGGATTAAGCATGATCGATGGATAAACGATGCAATGTGCTTGAAAGATGGACATTGGCTTGGATAAAGATGGATCGGCATAGATCGGATTAGCATAAGCATGGATCGAGGGTCTCCATGATATGGATCGGTCATGTAGGGTCGGTCAAAGTGGATCGGCTAAGGAGGGTCGGTCGGACAAAGGAAGGAAGGTCATGTCGTTCGGTAATTGGAGTTCGGCCATGTGGGTCGGTCATTCGGGGTCGGTGCAAGTTAATTGGGTCGGTAGAAAGGTGGTTCAGTCATGACGGAGTGGACCGACATAAGGCAGTGGTTCGACATGCTTTGGGTGGGTTGGGCATAGACACTTAGTCGGCGTTGTGAAGGCTTTAGGTCGGTAGGAAGGTGGTTCGATCATGATGGAGTGGATCGGCATTCTAGAGGATCGGCATCTTTGGTTTGCTTCGGGTCGATATTCGCGTATCCCCGGGTCGGCATGTATCGTCGGTCGTGGTAGAAAAGTTAAGGTGGGTCGGCCAAACATGGTTCGGCCTTGATGGTTTGGCACATGTGGTTCGGCCTTAATAGGTCAGCAACGAAATTGTGGGTCGGCATGTTTAAGGATAGGATCAGCTTCATTTCGCTTCGAGTTCTAGCCTAGTTTACTTCGAGTCTTGGATAGGCCTACTTCGGGTCGTGCTCAGGGGATATTGGGCCGGTATATTATAAACTTAGGGTCCGTCGTGGTGTTTGGGGCTCGGATCGGTTATGGTCTTGGTGGACCCGGACCACTCAAGAAGCCCCGTAACTCAGGTTTTGTCTATAAATACAGCATATGAGGCTTCAGAAAGGGGAATCTTCATTCTGTTTCTCTTCTTCTTCCCCACTAAGGCTACTCTGTCATTATTGTTTCAAAAACTTTGGATTGTAACTGTAATCAAATTGCAGTATAATAAAAAGAAAATTTCTGAAGTGGACGTAGGCCAGATCCAGCCGAACCACTATAAATTTTCTGTTATTACTGCTTTCTTTTTAATTTTTACTGTTCTTCACATTTATACTCTCTACATACATTATATCTGTTATCTGTGACTATTGGTTGGTGCTTTCAGCGAAGTTTCGGTGTTAGTGACCAATTTTGACGCTAACATTGGTAAAACCACAAAATGTTGCACTGCAATTATTTGCATTGCAAGTAATTTACCCGTCTCCCAACTTCAGCTTTGACCAAACTCCATCGTCACTACAACCACAACCACCATCTTCAGCCACTACCAATCGATCTTGCATCGAAATCCACAGCTAGTGGTACAAGTCTCGCCTTCTGTGGCTATCTCTACCAAAAACCCTAATATTGTATCTTTGATTATAATCCTAATATCAATCACCAAAGACGAACTTTTGACCTAGCTACGACGTCAATCAACTTATTTTATTGAGTTGCATCTATCGACATTGCTTTGTTTTTTATAGTCCCGTAAACTTGTGGAGATGTGAGACGATAAATATAGAAAATAATTTATGTAGAAATAGAAATGTACGACTAATTTACACTTTATAATAACCAATGGTAAAAAATAGGACAATTTTACAAATAGTGCTCCGGACCCAAACATATTGCATAAATAGGCCTTAAAGAAAACTAATTGCAAAACTAGACCTCGTTTTACATAACACTTGCGCAATTATGAAATGTATACTAATAACTTACACATTCCATAAGTGCGCAAGCTACAGGATAGTGCTTGCACCCTTATGGATTGCACAAGTACAAATTCAGGCATGAAATGGACAATAAGCTGCTTCATTCCTCATTTCTCATCTCTCTCAAATTTTCACAAAACCCTCCCCATTCCCAACTCCAAACCCCTTCAAATCCAAATCTATCACCTCAAAAACATTGCTCTAGCTCTATTTCTTCAATTAATCACTAGATTAAGTGTAAAATGGAAGAAAGCTCATCTTCTTCTTTGATTAGAGGTAAAAAAAAATATTGCAAAATAAATACTACTTGAAAAATGATTGTTGTTGTTAATGGAAGAGTAGTCATGTTGATTTTGGATATCAATATACTATAATTGTAGATTTGTTTGTTGAAAATGAAAAAGGATTTAGATTGTTCGTATAGCTAAAACCCTAACTTTGTACATAGTTTTTGTAGTGATAAATGGTTGTTGTTTGTAGAATTATCTCTTGGGCCCGAAGATTGAAGTATCCTCTATCTTCAAGAACACCATAGGAGCAAAAACGACACATTAATGGAGGTAAATGTTCGATATTCGTAAACCGGGAGAATGCAAATATGAAGCACTAATTTTAATTTGTTTATACATTTCAGGGTGTTGAAACTGTGAAGATATGCGATCATTCGAGCAAGCTCAAGGAGATAAATTATAAAGATCCAAGATTGAAGCCGAATCTACGAATCTCCTGATTTTGGAAAGCAATGCAAATCGACTACATTCAGCTTGATCATCACCTTATTACCGCTTTATGCGATAGATGAAGGCCGGAAATAAATAAGTTTCATATGAGAGTCGGGGAGATGACAGTGACTCTAGCGGATGTGCATTTTCTTTTCGGTCTTCAAGCAGACGGTCTCCCGGTATGTTCGCAAAATTTAAATATCGATTACATAGAATTGTCTCATGACTTGCTTGGTATTTTTCCGTCTAGAGAGGCGGTTAAGCCTAAAAGTGAATTATCAATGACTTGGTTTAAAAGTGAATTTTCCAAACCACTACCCGAAGGGGCGATCGATTTAGATATATTTCGCCGCACTCATGCTGTGATATTGTATTTTATGAGTTGCCGGTTATTTCCCAATCATTCGAAATAGAGATTAAATTTGAAATTTTTACCTTTTTTGGATGATTTGGCTGACTGTGGTTATCATTCTTGGGCTAGTGCTGTTCTTTGCTATTTGTATAGTGGGTTGTCACACGTTGCCTTGCAACGTCGAAAAGTTTTAGAGGGTTTTGCAACGTTGTTGAACTATGGTCATGGTTGCATATTGCTATTGGACGACCGTCTATTAGAATTTCTACCGACTTAGATCTGTATCTTCCATTTGGAGCAAGATGGAATTATGCTAGGAGTTGGCGTGAGACGCCAAGAAATATATAGTTTTACCGTAATGAGTTGGCTTTGTTGGCGGATGATGCGGTTACATGTAAACCATATTCATTAGTGTATAAGTTTGGGCATCCAGATATTAAGTATTCGTTCGCCGGTTGGATTACTAACAGGCGACTAATTCTACTTTTAGACTTTGAGTTGTATGCACCCGATCGGGTTATGAGACATTTTTCCTTTGATTATTAGCACATTTCCGATCCTATCGTTCCCCTTGACCCAGAACCCACTAGCTGGGTGATATTTTTGGAGGAAAGTATTGATATTTGGCAATCAAGAATTGATCGTGCCGAACGAGCATGCGAGTCTCCGACACCTTTGAGGGAGTACGAGTATTGGTATTGACGAATTACTAGTTGTTATATTCTTAAAAAGTCGGCAAGGAAGTTGGTTGCGTATACTCCCCGTGCTCCTCTAAAACGTAATGTGGTAAGTATTGTAATTTCAAAATTTTGATAGTTCAATTATTATCTCATATTGATGCATTGTTATGATTTATGGTTTAGGTAAGCGGAATATACAATGCTTTGGATATGGTGGGCGAAATAGAAGAAAGTCATATGGAGCCGGACAAGGTCAAAAACAAGTGCATTTACCTACGACGAATACTTGATACGATTTTGGGTCGGAACAAGCTAAGAAGGCCGGCCAAACTACTGCGCATTATTAAAGAGCCACCAGGTTCTACGGAGGAGACACATACTACAATAGCGGGTGAACAAGCTCAATGGTAGGAGGCACATGCGGAGGGAGAGGCTTCACAACATCTCGGTGGCGAAACTATAGCCGAATGGCCCGCTTGGCTCGAGGTAGAGCAACAATACACCGGCGGAGAAACTCATGCTGAATGGCCCGTTTGGCAGGAAGGAGAACAACAATTCAGATATGATAGACAGTCGACATACGAGCATGCGCAAGAGCCGCCGTGGTGGGAAATTCAACAAGAAGAACTCATTTTTGGGCCAAGCAAGAAATTCCACTTCCGACACCCGCACCTACATTCGAAGAAGGCCAAAGATCGGTTTCCATCGTGTACAAACGGAAGAAGAAGAGAGACACTCTACTTGAGCTTAGACAGATTCGTGGTTGACGGTGTTGGTCTTATTATTGTTGTTTCTTTGGTTAGGTAAAGGGTTGTTGACCTATATGTTTCTATGTTATTGTTCGACTTGTTCAACCTTTTTTGGATGATTTTCAATTTTCATTTGGATGTTGTGGCATGTTATTTATTTTGTTTTGTGATGATATTGTTAATGGAATGGTGTGTGCATGCTCTGTTTGGAATTTGGGGTTTAGGGTTTTGCAATTTATGGTTTTGCAGTGTGGCAGAGTAGCTCTCTGCTTGGAACAAAAGTTATAGCATGCGCATTCCACAAATGAACAACCTATTTTTAGGTTATTTACAACAATCCATGAATGCTATATTTGGTCTTTTGTAGCATTTGCGGAATGCTGCAAATAACCCCGTTCTACGCTTGCGCATATTTGGAATGCGCAAGTTATATTAACAATATAGCTTGCGCATTCCATATATGCGCAAGCATGTTTTTGGCCCTGTCCGGGACATAGAGTTGTTTCAACACCATAAATCACACAATTTCATTCAAAAAGTCTGAACAACATTCTAAATAACATGCAAACACCATTCGAATGACAACACCATCACATAACAAAGTTAACAACATGCCACAACATTCAAAAAAGTTTCAACAAGTCATAAAGTAACATAAACGTTCTACTTCTATTACAATTCAACGCCGATAAGTTTTATTCTTGTGGCCAATAGAACCACATTTGCTACATCTGTTATGGTCGGATGAAGATGGCAGATAGATGAAACATTTTATTCGAGTAGACCGAGGACGACCTAAATTTCTACGCACAGGAGGTGGTTGTATAATTGGACCATCGTAGACGTTCCAACGTCAACTACCTGGTACAGGGCGGAATAAAGGAGCATAAGCTGCGGAATACATAACTTTTGTATACCACGTGGTGATTAAGTCAAAATACGCTCTATTAGCACCATCCAAACCACGTAAACAAGCCGCTAATACATGGAAGCACGGAAAATGATCTAATGTTGACATGCTGCACGAACATTTGGCAACATTATCTTCGATATTCACCGTATAATCAAACATATGCACATCTTTCACCTGCCATTCAACGAAGTTATATCTCTGTATAGACATGAGCCTCGATTCTTCTATTCTTCTTTGCGCTAATTCTTCCCACCTAGGTGCGAGCTGCGACGTCCACTCTTCCCTCTGAGTTCGTCGTTCGACGAAGTAATGGTTCAGTCGATGAAACGTACGTGCAACCAATGATCTAACAAGTAAATTCCTAGTTCCTTTGAGCACACCGTTAAAGCTTTCAGAAACGTTGGTCGTCGTCATATTGAATCTTACTCCGCCATCATGACAAAGAGTCTAGTTTGATTCCTGATCTTTCAAAATTCTTTCAATCCACGCATCGGCATCTCGATTTACATCCTTCAACTATTTCCGAAGATCATTATATTGTATGACCTCTGATGCCGTGGCACATGCGTGTAACAAGCACTACAACAAAAAGACCCTACGATAGCACCCGAAAAACGCTATTAAAGGATATTATAGCGGTTCGATAAACGCTGTATAACGACATGTGATTAAAAACCACCAACATTAGATAGCGCAAAAAACAGCGCTATAAAAATTGTTAATTTCATAGCGCAAATATTGCGCTGTTTTATTTATTTTTATAGCGGTAAAATTGGCGTTATTGATTAATATCACAGCGCTGTTAGCCCGCTATGAAATTCGTTATTAGCCAGAAAATACTTTTTGTTTTTTCTAAGATAGCACTATTATTGCGCTATAGAAAGTGGTGATAGCGGATTATTAGCGCTGTATTTAAACAGGTTATTGTAGACGGTGACTTGTCACAACTCCAATATGCCGCTATAAAAAGTCAGTTACAATAGCGCTTGTACTCTGCTATAATATCTAATTTTATAGCGCTTATCTGGCCTATCATTCATCATTATTTATAGCGCTTTTTGTAATACCATAGCGCTTTTTATGGTCCGCATCTTTAATACTAGCAGATTTGATAGCGGCCATTAGGCGCTATTAAATAGTATAGCGGTTTTGAAGTGCTATAATTTAATTTCACAATTCCACAAATTTTCTACATCCTACTTATAAACTGCAGTATTAAATACCAATATCAAAAAACACAATAATAATCATAAAAGATAATAAATATAGAGATGTAACACATTACTTTAAACATACCAAATATTTATACACATCAAAACATAGTAGCAAAATATTTTGAGCACACCCCAAAAAATAGTAGCACAGTTTAACAAAAAAAAAACAAGTACATATTTGATTGTTTGCATTAAAATGAAGATCACAACTTTAGCATCTTCTGCTTTCACACACCTGCAAACACCTGCAAATAAGATAAATAATTACATTAAGAACGGTACATAATTAATGATAGATGTTTTTACATGTCACAAAAAACTAAATTATTCAAATGTTAAACCTAAATACACCTGCAAATAAGTTAAACCTAAAGGTTGATACACCTAAATTGTTCAAATGTTAAATCTAAATTGTTGCCTGAAACTCTCATTTCAACAAGTAACCACCTAACCACTCAATCACCACTTCTACTCCTCCAACATACATCAGTGCTTTCACACTTTATACAACATCACCAGACCACAACTCCCCCCTCTTCTGTCAGCAGTTCAAACCTCACTGCACTTCAAGTTCTTCCCTTTCAACTTCACACAGTCAACATATACTTCAACTATCTTGCACCACTTCAACTTCCCTGCCTACAGCCTGGAACCATAGTGTTATTCATATCAAATAAAACTACCGCCAACCCATTCAAACTATCTTCAACACAACCCAAACTGTCAATATCTCTGCCAATATCAAATATTAAAATTCATTGTGATTTAGGTTTGGGGTTTATGATGCAACTCGTAGGTGTTAAAATTCATTGGAACATGAAGCTGGATTTGAGCCTGCCTGATTGAATCATACTGGTTCTGACAAGGTCTTAGACTATCTTGAACTACTGGTTAATGTTTTTTTTGTGATAATTTAGGTTAGCTATACAATTAAACATTTATAATTTATTTAATATATAATTACATGGGTTAATTTGAGTTTCCATGATTTAATTTTTTTAATAATATAAGTGACAATAGGGGCACTTGTTAGTACCTCTGCAGGTTTTCTGTACGGTAGAGGCAAAATTATTGTACAATTTGCCCCTAGCTTTGCTTATAGAGGCAAATACTAATTTTCCTCTCATTCTTTTAGAGGCAGAATAGCTAATTTTATTGCCTCTAGTTTAACTAATAGTGGCAAACGTATTTGTCATTAATATTTTAAAATTTAGTAGTGTGCCTTTATGCTTGATTTAACAACAATATTCCTAAAATCTTAAACACGTTGATAATACCATTAAATTAAATAAGCAGACTATTAGTAACTAGTTAGTTATGCAACTAAAGTTTTACACAATTATGTAAGGAGATAACATTAACTATTACTCGATCTTGCAAAAATCTTTTAAATAAATTAGTCAAAAAAAGAATATATAAATAAGCTTGAAATGCTAAAAAATAATGAATTCTTTTAATTCGACTTACATGGAAATTAAAAAGAACCACTTTATCGTAAAGTTTCTGTTGGCATATTAGGCGTTCCATTGAAAGTAGTTCATTTGAATTATTTGAAGTTCCAATAGCATTACCCATATCTAGTACTCTTTTTTTCTCTTTCCTATTTCTAACTATGATCATTGATTTTATACTTGCATTCATTTAAGATATTCCAATTTAGATTCTTTACTTTCTTGTCTTAAATTTTAGAGTCTGTGATCTTGCAAATTCTAGATTTTTATTAACACAAACAATTAGAAATTTTACAATGCTAACTAAATCATCGTCTTCTGCTAGTTCTACACACAATTATTTTTCAACTGCAAAATTAAAAAAATAGCACTCTAACTAAATAAAAATTAGGAAATCTTCAATATCTGTAATGATTTGCTATTTACTAGGTAGCAAAGAGCATCAATGAGGTTTGAACTTTGAAGCTATATAAGTCTGTAGGTTAGCTAGCTGGCTCTAGTTTCAGTTACTGATGAATCAAGGGAAGATCATGAATTTATACATAAATCATTTTTTGACATCATCTGCAATTTTTCTAGACCTAAACTACTTCACCATATCATAAAACAAACCAGTGGCCAATTTCAGAGTATGGGAAATTTTATTTAAATGACAGAACAAAGTAGATTATACTTACTGAAAATTCATGTCATTACAACGTGTGCAGCAGGCCAAGCTATTATAGAACCAATGGCGTCTTCCATGTATTGTAATTCAGATGTTTGTCTCCATAGCACAACAGTTGACTCTTTGACAACCTCTATCCAAACTTTGACTGCATTTGGTCCCAGTGGTTTAAAATGGACCAGTGCTTTTGGATCACTCGGCTCTACACGTCCTACAGCAACTATTTTTTCCTTTTTTGATAAATCCATCAGTTTGCATCTATTGTTCGTTCTTGAATTTGCCGTCTGTAAATTAACAAAAAGGATATGTTTTAGTAGGTTTATGTTGATAAAATATATCGATTAATCATTATAAAAACATAATTTAAAAGACATGACAGTGCATAAAACTCAAGTACCATAAATGTTTGCACTATGGTCTGAGGCGTAATAGGTGCTGATACATTAACCATCTCAACAACTACTTGGGACTCAGGCCATGCTACCTTCCAACCAACAGCTTCTTCAACATGTATCATTGCAGGGGTCGGCCTCCACAAAAAAGCATCTTTTTTATTGGTTTATCTATCCAAACAATCACGGCGCATGGTCCAAGAGGAATATCATTAATAATTTCATTTGAGTCACTCGAGTGTAATCGCCCTTCAGCCACTAATTCTTTACTCCCTCCCCAATCATAAATTTTGCATTCGCATTCTAAGGTGCTACTTTTACTCTATTAGAGAAAAATGATTTACTCAGTAAAAGTTGTATATTTTAAAATTATATATCAAATCCTAAAGAAAATTGTTTACCACGTCCTCTTCTTCTTCAAGGTGATCACTTGGATGTAAAACAACTCTATTCGCTGGCCATGCCACTAAATCATCCTTTGCTTCCCCAATAAGTATGAACATAGATGTAGGTCTCCATAAAAAACATCTGCCTTTTTTGGTAAGTCTATTAGAATTACCATAGCATCCGGTCCTAAAGGAATGTTATTAAAAAGGTTGTTTGGATCCTTCGACACGACTCTTCCTTTGGCAACAATATCATCATTCCCTCGCCAATCCAATAAATCACATTTCTGGAGTTTTTTATCATACTTGCACTGTAATTAATCAAAAAGAATAAGATATTAATTACTGAAAAAAATTAAATAAAAATGATGTGAGATCAATAATACAACGTACAGAAGGTGCGTTTACTTCTGTCCAGCTGTCTCTACCCTGCAATATCATTGAAGGAATCATAGCGTTAAGTTTTTAATGCAAGTTTAATTTGGAATGCAATATAATGTAAAAACTGCAACCCAAAATGCATAACTGCACACAAAAATCTAAATCTGCACCGTGAAAAGGAAATTTTGCATAATAAATTTGACTAACTACACGTGAAATGCAAAAAACTACAAATAAAATGCAAAATACTGCAAATAAATGCAAAAAAGGGGATTACATATGCAAAAACCAGAGCATAAGAATAAAAGTTTGAAAGATGACCCAAAGGATAGTCAAACAAGCATATTACAATATGAAATATGATTAGGCAAGCTGTTGAAGTAAAACTCGTTCGTACTATGTTTTTAAATGAAATAGGCCAGGTAACATATATTGGAAAACAAACTGTAGTTCATCTACATATATTTTATACAAATCGATCCATTGAAAATAGTACAAAAAGCTATTAGAAAATAAAATACACTTAAATGAGGACCGAGCTTCAATTTGCAGCACAATTTCCTGTAATTTTTTATGGACTGTTATGTTTGTTAAAAGTTTCAGTGTTATAAGGAAGAGTAGTAGAAACATAAGATCAGCAACCAAGTAAACATTTTTTTTTTGGTCGCATATGTATCTCGGCAAAATCCTATTTGAGTGCAAATAATTGAAGTGATGAGGAATAAGATTGGCGAGATGGTTCTTCGCACGGAAGATGATTATCATATGAATCCTGGAGTTAATTGAGATCAGTCTTTTTTTGATGATATATTTTAGAGCCATGTTTGAATATTTTCTTTTTATCTTGGTTTGGGTTTGATATCTACTGTTAGTAACTCATTTTTAAGTTATTTTCAAACACGGTTCTAAACAATGATTAAGCAGGACGTGAACTTTAGCATTTGTTTGCAATTCCTTAATATCTTCTTCTAAGTATGTCCATTTTATCATAAATTTCAATCATCATCTTAATAATGCTACATTCATGATACAGTTTTATGACTAACACCTTCAGCCTAACCATATGTACATGATATTTCAAGTTAGTAAAATTTCTCATTCCATCTAGTGTCTCCTTTGCATTCTTTTAAACAAATCAAGTCTGAACAATATTTTAACTTTGCAACTGATAATTACTTTATAAGATTGTCGATCAGATTTTTAAAGCGACTCACATGCTGGGTAAGGCATTGGGAGGGCAAGAAGAGGCAGTTGTTTGTTGAATCACGGAAGGCAAGTGGACAGTTCGGCAAAGGGAGAAGACGAGATAGATAAGTGCAGCCAGAACAGGGTAGCAAAAGCAGAATGTAATGCATGGACAGGTTCGTGGACAGAGCAGTTGTGAATCTACAAGCAGCAAGCAGACCAGATGTTGGAGCTAGTGATGGAGCTACATGGGGAGAATTGATGTGAGCAGGGGTAAGACCAATGATGTGATGAGGAGTGCAGTATTTGTGCTGGAGCTACAGGTCAAGCTACCAAGGTGTTGATGCTTGAATTGCTAGGGCGTGTGTTGGTTGAGCAAGGCAAAGAGTTAGGTATTGAGTGATTGAAGTGGAAGGACTGGGCTATAGGGTGCTGAACATGACATGCTTTGGTCAAGATAGCATGTTGACTGAGGATGAGGAGGCGAGGATAGTTTCAGGTGGTGGGGATATGTTTTTCCATTGTATTGGTAGGTATATACAGATAAAATAGGTATATACTTTTAAAATGTGGAGAAATTAAAAGTATACAATTTAATTGTCCAATTGCACTAGTATATAACCTTAGTGAGGACGAAGTAAAGTGTAGATCATGAATTAAAAAGTTCACATCATGTTTGGTACAGTTTAAACAAGTATTAGCTAAGCAGCATCTATGTTTTTGATGACTTGGTGTGATTTTTGCTGTAAAAATGGAAGGCATGCCACGGTCTTCACAAATTAAACGTATAAATTTTTTACCTTGAACAATAAGTTTAAACAAGTGAGAACAAACCTGATTTTTCACCATCCCGAGAAATCTCTGCTCTAACTCCAAAAAATTTCTTTCGAGTTGCATTGTATGCTTATCCTTAACCTGTGCTAAAGTTGCCCTACTGATGGTCATATTTCTTCCCATTGCTCTTAATCGACCCGGTCTATCTTGTCCCAATACTTGAGAAAGTGCATCTTCTTTGTAATTGATTACCGAGCTCGATTGTGGAACAGTTTCAACTTGTTTAATCTTTTTCTACAAAAGTTAACGCACATAGTTATAAATATTGTGTATGGAAAATCCCATAAGTATGTCCTACATTTAAGTAACATAAAGAAAATATCATTTAACATAAAGAAAATATCATTTAATTGTGTATGGAAAATCACAATATCATTTGTACTATCTCTTTTCTTTAACCATTTTCATTTGTACATAGTGCGGCTGTACATAGCAGCATATGGAGGAAAAGAAGCACTGAACTCGATTAAGAGCATGTACGCTATGGGGAAAGTGAGGATGATGAACTCGATACAATATTATAGACTGCATGTAGAAAATTATAGACTTGTATGGAAATTGCTCTATGTAAAACTATACTTCGGATTTATACATGCAAACTAGTCATATAGGAGACTCCACACTTTTAAAATAAAGATATTTGAAACTGAATGCTTTTAAATACATTTAAATATATGCTATAAACACAAGTTTTTATCAACTTACTATAGTATCTGCAACAGTCATATTCACTGGTTCACCGTTTTTCCGTGTGCGAGATTTGATCCAAACTTGACTTCTCGCGACGGAAGAGCAATCGCCACTCTGCTCTTTCTGCATTCAAAAGAACATCAAATAAAAAACGTATTAACCAAGAAGTTCGCAAATATTACAATAAATAAAATTACTCTTTTTTTACCATATCTTCAGCAAGTCGAGCCATTCCTTTACGACTGCATGTATTGGCAACTGTTTGCCTCTAATAGCTCTGTTCTTCATGCTTAATGCCTGAAATAAGAGATTTAAATACATTATCAATATCGTTTATGTTCTTAAACTGTTACAAAAAATAATAGATAACAGTAATAAAAAATACCTGAAATTCCACACTTGTTTTTGACTTTACAAATTTCTTCCATTCAGTCATACTTTTGATGTTATTTGGTTTCAACTGAAGTTTTTCCTCCATGTACTTTGCTTTTACTATTTGGCGAACTAGTCTACATTTTGACGCCCTCCAAATACCTCCCAGTTGCTTAAATATCGATGTTTTTTGCCAATCTGCATCCAGTTTAAACCTCGCCTGCAACAATATAACATATTTGTTTGTACGTCTATTATAAATGGTATATATCTGATATCTGTTATGTATTCTAAAAGCTTGCACCATTGGAAGAATAAAGCATCAAGACTTCAAAGGAAAGGTTGAAATTCTTAATGCATTATGCAACACTTCAACGATGTTCATTTAATTTTTTGATTAACTTTATCTTTTGTTTGAATATTGGTTGATTACTGTTAATGGAATTCGATCCCGTGTACCATTGTTCCATGGGGATATCTTGTTCAATGACTTGATCAAATTCTGTTGGACTATGACATTCTGATTTTCTTACCTTATGACTTGAATTAATGGAATATCAGCATTTCTGTTTATTTTTATTTTTTGCACAGAAGTTCGTCAGGTTATGGCAAATTAGCAAATATCAGTATTTAACCATCCAACTAGTGTTTATAGGTTGAAACATCCAACGTCTACTCAAAAGCATAGTATAGAGCTCAACCGAAAATTTTCCCTCTTTGTTAAATTTCATACATGAGATTGAGGGTATTTGAAGTTAAAGAATGAGTATGAGTTGGCTTCAACTACAACAGCAGTGAGAGCATTGTGGAAAAATAATGTTGTGACGACATTGAGTTTGAAGTGTATAAACTAAGTTAAGTTTTTACTTCTGAGTTCATATTGTCCATCGGTAAGTAATAAATGTGGTCAGCTAATGTCAATTAACAAATATGGTCCAATGGTACTTTTGCTGAAATTGTGAACTAGATAAATATGATCACATGGGTCACAGACGCTTGGGTTTACTGTATTTTTTAGCAAAAGTGCTTATAAAATAATTTCTATATTATTCACAAACTATGTTCAGGACTAAAATTGCTGTAGAATCAATTGTACTACTTCTCATTTACTTGCGAAACCATGATAAATCAGGTTCTATTTAAAGTTTTAAACAGCAACACTGCAAACAAGTTCTCAACTATATACTGCCAATGCTACTTATTCAATATTTGAACAAGCACTCATTTATTCAATACTAATCACAATACTATCTAAATAACAAGGAAACTGCATCATGAATATGACATATCAATGCCATGACCAGAATGGACAGCTTGACTCAAACTGGTATTAAAACATATTTTCAGGTAAAACATTTATTAGTTATATAAGCTGTAGATAAAAATATATATGTCACCTGAATGCTTTCCCATAGAACATCTTTCAAATCATCACCAAGCTGCCTCCAATCAGTTAATGTAACCGGAACCACTTCTCGTACAAGCGGTCCTAGAAAGGAAGACAACTTGATTGACCCATCTCCTATTGCTTCACCTGCACCATTAAATTCAACTTCGATTGCCTCATGAGAGCTAAATGGAAGCCTTCTAACTTTAGTTGGTCCTCTACTCTTTTTTCCCCCATTTAGGCATGCATCGCGACCTTGCATATGTCTCTCATCATTCACTGCACCTTCAATATTTTCTTCCGGCTGAATTGCATTGTCTTCGACTATTTGTGGGCTGTCATGTAGTTGAGCATTGTTGTTTTGTTCGTTTTGCAACTGATCGTTTTCCAATTCCTGTGTGCAGTCTTCATTATGAATCTCATTATCTCTTGCAATGCGTTTGTTTGGTGTAGATCTGGGGTCTTTGACTTCTTTTTGCTTGTCAGTGCGCTTTCTCTTTTTCATAGTCCTGCCCATTTTCTATTATACAAATTGATCATGTTAAGATTCATGAATTCTAGTCATATATTTAACAATGTTTATTATGTCAAATGAAAGAGTGATGCAATTTCGAAATAGAACCAGTGCTGGAGCTGCATAGATTTAATCCAGTTCACATTACGGCACGACAGCAATAAAATGCAGCATATAAAATTCTGTAATCCTAGCAAGCAAGCATATAAAATTATGCTCAAAATGTCATCAAATTTAAAATGGAACGTACAATCAATATTACATGTAAATCAATGAGCTAAACTGGAAGAAATCCAAAACAATTGAAATAAAAATACAAAAAGCAACAGCTGTCAATTACTCAAAAAAAATGCCTAACAAAGATAACTTAACTATGTCTTCACAATCTCATGGAATCAATATGATTCATACTTCGAAATTACAGACAGACTTCATGAAAACCTCTGTCAATTACAGACAGACTTCATGAAATCCAAAACAATTGAAATAAAAATACAAAAGGCAACAACTAACAAACATGATTCATACTTCGAAATTACAGACGGACTTCAACAAAGCTAACAAAGCTAAATTACAGACAGACTAACAAACATGATTTTAAACAAAAGATTCATACTTCGAAATTTACTCAAATATGCCTTCACAATCTTCTCTAACATAACTAATATTTTCCATGGAATCAATATCATTATCAGTTTCTTCGCAATCTTCCCTAACAAAGCTAACTTCCGTGACATGATCATCTGTCTCTAATTCATGAAAACCTCTTGGTGGTGCCTTCATTACAACATACCAATTAGAATTATCGTTCTCTCTTGAATAAAAAACTTGTTTCGCTTGAGATGCAAGAATATATGGATCGCTTACAAATGAAGCTTGACTTTGATGTAAATTGACAAGAGTAAATCCGTCTTCAACATTCACCCCGTTTCCTATATTTGCCCAATGACACTTAAATACGGGAATATAAAAAACATGATAGTTTAACAAAATTATATCAGTCACTTTCCCATAATAAGTGACCACATCGACTCTTTGAGAAATATCTTTTGCACTTACCCTACACATGGTAGTCGCATCATAAGTCGCCCCATAATTTTGAGTTTCTCTCTCGATGTCTTCTGTGTGAAAACGTTGTCCGTTAATTACATACCCTTTATAGGACAATGCATTACTACTCGGACCAAAGGCAATCCATTTTAATATTTCATCGCTCGTTGAGTGAAAAGGTATCTACAAGAAATTCATTAAATATAAATTTTGAAAAAAATGTTTTCTTGATAATGAAATGATAAATTAAAATTAAACTAACCTTTTTTTTAATCCAATCGGAGAAATTATCTGTATGTTTTTTCCAAAGCAATGTAGCATTTTTTTCTAAACGCTTATCCAAATTTTGTAACTCCTCCAAATGCATACTGATGTTGAAAAAAATTGTTTTAAGTAATATTTAACGATATAATTTCACAAAAAAATAGAATCAAAATATAATATGTACTTACTCTAAATATGGTTCCACCGCAGTCATATTCATTAACACAGCCAAATGAGCAATATCTTTTTCATTAGATGACAATTCTATTGTCTTCGATTTCAAAAGTGGACGTCCTTCGAGTATCACATTGTTCTCGTAATCTTCATTTCGAACTTCCCTCTCCTCCATTTGTACTTTCTTTTTTAGAAATTCACCAAAAAAATCTCATTGACTCTTTTGCAAGATAAGATTCTGCAATACAGCCTTCAGGTCGAGCATAATTCCTCACATAATATTTAAGTGTTTTCATGTATCTTTCAAATGGGTACATCCAACGAAAATGAACCGGACCACACAATTGCGCTTCTCTTCCAAGATGAATTGCCAAATGTATCATTATAACAAAAAAAGAGGGTGGAAAATATCTTTCAAGCTCGCACAAAATTCCAGCAATCTCATCATCAAGATGTCGTAACTTCTCTTGTTCAAGAACACGTTGACATATTTTATTGAAAAAAGAACATAGACGGATTATTGTTGTTCTGACTTTCTTTGGAAGTAATCCTCTAATTGCAACGGATAACAATTGTTGCATTAGAACATGATAATCATGTGACTTCAAACCACTAACGTTGCAGTCTTCTAATGAAACAAATTTTTTGAAATTTGAGCAATAACCATCAGGACCCTTAAAATCATATAATCTTTTACAAAATAATTTTTTTCCAGCCAAAGACAATGTATATGGAGCTGGTGGAAGATATGTTCTATTCCCACGAGGTTGTACATAAAGACTTTGTCGAATACCCCAATCCTCCAAATCCTTTCTAGAATTAGTTCCATCTTTCGATTTACTATCATGCAATATTGTGCCTAATAGGATTTCAACAACATTTTTCTCAACATGCATTACATCTAAATTATGCCGCAAGGAAAGTTCCTATAAATATCAATAATATAACACTTCAATGAGATAAAAAAAATTATTGTTAGGCTAATGAGAAAAAGGTATAATTTAAATACTAACCTTCCAATATGGCAAATCAAAGAAGATTGATCTTTTTTTCCACCTTAATAGCTCATCTTGCTCATCATCTTTTCTATTGTGCTTACTCTTCCTCTTTTTACTTATTATCTTCTTATTCAACTTCATATTTAACTTCTTCTTGGTCTCCCGCTTTTTGGTTTCTCTATTCTTATCTTTTTCAAAAACATTTGGAAAGCCTTTCAAAATTACAGAAATGTTTCTTCCCGTGAGAATTCTAGGCTTGCTGCCTTTCTCTACGGTGTTATCAAACCAAGTTTTTTGTTTCCTCCATGGATGTGAAGGATCTAGAAATCTTCTATGTCCCATATAAACAATCTTTCGACTATGTTTTAACCATCGATGATGCGTATTGACACCACATAATGGACAACCTTTTTCACCTTTCACACAACATCCTGCAAGATTTCCATAGGCCGGAAAGTCATTTATTGTCCATAGTAAAATTGCTCTTAAATTGAAAACGTTTCTACTAAACGCATCATAAATATCAATTCCATTATTCCATAAATGATTCAAGTCTTCTATCAATGGTGCCAAATATACATCTATATCATTTCCGGGTTGCTTTGGATCAGGAATTAGTAATGTTAGCATAATATTTTCCTTCTTCATACACAACATAGGTGAGAGATTATATGTCACAAGCATGACTGGCCAGCAACTATATTTGGAGCTCATCGAACCAAATGGATTAACACCATCTGTGGCAAGACCAAGTCTAAGATTGCGTGGGTCGGATGAAAATGATTTAAACCTCTCATCCACTACATTCCATGTTACAGAATCTATAGGGTGACGCATTTTTTCATCATTACTTTTATTATTGAAATGCCACCTTAGGTCTTCTGCCATTTTTTGAGATCTATACATTCTCCTAAATCTTGGAATGATTGGAAAGTATCTCAACACTTTAGCTGGAACTCCTAGCATAATCTCCTTTGAGTCATCATTTATCTTCCATCTTGAAGAGTTGCATTTTGGACAACTATCTAAATCTTGGTACTCATTTCTGAAAAGGCAACAATCATTCTTACAGGCATGAATCTTTTCGAATCCCATGTCAAATACTTTGAGGAATTTCTTTACATCATATATAGTCTTAGGAAGTACATTATTCTTTGGTAACAACAACTGTAACAAGGCCAAAAGCTTATCAAACCCATTATCGGATAATCCGGTCTCGCATTTAAGATTGTACAAAGCAGTTATGGCAGATAGTTTAGTTTGATCTATGCAATCAGGATATAAAGGGGTTTCTGCATCTTCCAAATTTTTAACTAAATCATCCTCTCGTTTCTTCACATCCTCCTTTTCTTTATCATCGAAAAAAAAGTAGTATTCAAAAAATCTTCATCTTCATACTGAATGGCTTTAAGTAAGTCATATGTATTATCCAACTTGATTTCGTTGCCTACATTGACTTGTTCGCCATGATTATACCACCTACCGCTCTTGTACTTAAGATCCATCCCTCTTATAATCAAATATTCAACGATAATGTCATCATGATGTCGACTAAGATTCCGACAATCCACACAAGGGCATAAAAGTTTCTCCACATTTCTTAACTTTCTCTTTGCAACATCAACAAAACACCTAGCCCCTTGCTCGTACTCCTTAGTTGCTCTTCAATGAAAAATATAAAGACATAAATATTAATATTTAATATCAAATATATTTTTATTTTTGAAATTAAACATCATTTAAAATATTGTATTATCTATTTACCTGTGTAGATGAACCCAATCTTTTTCCATCAGCGTATATAATGTGGAAACAAGCAAGTTTCTACAATATGAAGCATATACATTAATAATCAAATATGTTGTGAAATGTTGTGTTATATAAAGATGAATGATAGGAGATTGGAGTTTCTATATGATGATGTGAAATATGTTTGTATTTCTTACAAGGAAAGCAGAAAAGCAGGAAATAGACATATCATCATGAATATTTATTTTAAAAGAAGATTGAAAATAGTATTACAGAGTCTATGCGTTGCAACTTTCAAAAATATTTTTTTTAAGGAAGGTCCTTTCAGGTTTGTGTAAGTCACATGCCCTACAAGTTGTTACATGCACTAAACTAATGAAAAATAAAAATGGAATTATAGAGTGATGCAATTTGCAAATGAAAAACAGGAGTGACTTCAACCTGGCTAGAAATTTGTATCCACATATTGTCGACTTTGTAATACGAGTTATGCAAAAAATAGCGAGCGATTGATTTTGTACACAGTATCATCTCCTACCTTTTATAATCAAATAGAGACGGTAACACAGGAATAAACCTAACAGTAACTCGGAAATAGAAGTAATGACGTGCATGTAAGCTGAGAACAAATCCACAAACAGTACTGGGGAAAATGACACGAAACAATAAGACTGTAGTTGATATTTCAGTTATGTTAACTAAACAACAAATACGTGCTTATGTGGCTGGCATTGAGACGAGTCGACCCCTAGCTAGGGATTTTATGCTCTGTACATGTCAATATTGGCCTACATGCATGTTGAAAATAAACATAACTGCTGCAGCAAGGTATATTAGTGTATATGTTCTAATGGATTATACAGGATTAATGTATAAAATACACATTTGTTCCAAACATTAAATGCGCAAAAGAATTATACAAGGATTCATTTATTGTAGAACTACGACTATTGTACATGTACATTACTACGTTCTTGATGTCTAATGTTTTTAAAGATGACCTACCTTCTGACCTACAAATATAAATTTCAAATGGCAACATTTTCTTAACTCTAACCGGAGAATCGCTTTTGTAGGTGCATTTTTATTTGCACTAGAGTGTTAAAAACTCTTAAGAGTTTTACTTACACTAGACTGTTAAAATCTCTTAAAAATTTTACTTACACTAGACTGTTAAAAACAAATGATTATAATTAGGCCATTTTTACTTGCACCAGAGTGTTAAAACCTCTTAAAAGTTCTACTTGAACTAGACTGTTAAAAACAAATGATTATAACTATATCGTTTTTACTTACATCATAATACAAAAAAATCTTAAATTTTTTACTTATGTAGAGTGTTGTAAACATATAATTTTACTAGATCATTTTTACTTACATTTACTTCAGAATATATGCATAGCAGAAAAAAAACACAGAATAATTCATCAGCACGTAAAATCAGTAAGCATAGAAAAATAAACACTGGAGCTAAATATAAAGTTATAAACACATAGTACTACCAATGTCGGGAATTTAAAGTTATAAACATAGAGTGATATCACGTTGCTGATTAATGAAATATAGCAAAAATGAAAGAAATTATATGGAAAAGATGAACACAGAATTTAGACACAGGATCTAAAATTTGCAGTTATGAACTAGAAAACACAAGGAACTATAACAAGTTTTAACTAGTAATAAATCACAGTGCAAGAATCAAGAACATGCTTTCCAACTACTGGAAAAGGAAAAAAAACAAGAACTTAAAAAATGTATGTATGCAGGAATTTAACAAATAGAGAATTGAAATAGGAAGAAGAACAATATGAACTAATAATTGGAATAGAGTTTGTAACTAACAAATTAAGTGAACTAGCTAATGAGATTTATAAGGGAAGATACCGACTTAAAGAAATTGCAACAGAACTAAAAAAAATGAAGAACTAAATGATTGAAGAAAAAGATAATTGTTCAGATTTTCCACACAACCAAAACTACAATATCAGTTCACCACTATACACACACACACTCAATCACTTTCAAAACATTTTTACTACCTAATACAACCAGACTACATGACTGCAACATTACTTTGTATCAGCATCTTGTCACATAAAGACTAAACACTAGATTTGATATTCAATAGCTATGATCATATATAACTTTGGGAATAAATGATTATTTCGGTGTTGGAAGTGAATACTCATAACGTGATTAACATAAATGAAATTTGCAGTTAAAAACAGAAGCTACCCAGGCTTCAACCTAGAACCAAACTCAGAAATACCTAAATATAAACAATGCGTAGACATGACCAATCTAGACCAAAGTACTAGTAGATAATGAACATCACTGCTGGCCAACTGAAAAAAGAAAACCTACTGATAGTGCAATCCAACAAACCAGCAAAAAGAAATCCCCTAATCAGGTAAAACGCGCTTGATGTTGCCAACTCGTTAGATATTAAACATAAAAGGCAATTGAAATTAAAGAACAGCACAACTTTTCTGTCTTGGTCCAATTGGTGATATCAATAAGAACAATTACGTACAAACATTAATGATTTGTTCGGCTTGAAGTGTTCTATTCTTTGTGCAAACTAATAATTGGAAGAGAACTAAACAAATCGATGGCATAGTTTTCATTACGCAACTAGAAAAATAAAATCGAGCGCTCACCTCCTCGCGACGCTTCTTGAATACAGGGAACGCGGCTAGTTGAATACAGTGGAACGCGGTAGCCTCTGGCCGTGAGAGGAGAGATCGAACAGCAGATGGAGATGGAGGAAAATCGGCCGTGAGAGGAGAGATCGAATTTAGGGTTGGAAATTTAGAAATAAATCGATTAAAACAACGTCTGGGAGGGAAATGAAGCGTGATGGAGGGAAATGTATATTTGGGGGCGGGCTCTCTTTTGCAGAGCGTTACTTAGGTTTTGGGTGAGCAAATTGATCAAGTCATTAGAGAGTTGGATGAGAGTTAACCACATTAATAGTGCTTTACCATATCGAGCTATCTATTGGCGTAATAAATAGTGATTTTTGTTGTAGTGAAGTTTTGTAGCCCATCCGTGTCAAACTTCGCTTTCTTGAAATTTTCTTTAATATGACGGATACAAAAGCGATGATGATGTTCAATTGGCCAAGCTTCTCTAAGCGTACGAGGAATTTCTTTCATACGATCCGTGATAAAGATGATACATCTAATACGTACGGATGAAATATAATTCCATATGTAACGAATAAACCAACTCCACGTTTGCCACGACTCTATTTTTACAATAGCAAACGCTAAAGGAAATAGTCCTTGATTTGCATCCACCCCAGTAGCTACTAGTAATGTACCCAGATACTTCCCATATAAATGAGTGGTATCAACTAACAATATGGGTCGACAGTGATTGAAGCCATGAATAGAAGGTCTGAAAGCCCAAAAAACACCATAAAAAACACCACGACTATGAATAACATTATATACGATTCCGGAGTTGGTATGTTGTAGAGCTCTAAGATATTTTAATAATTCTGCGTACGACGATCCCCAATCGCCCATAAACCATTGCAACAGCTTTCTGCAGTCTGTGTCAGGCTCGAGAATAACTCACTTTAATATGGAACAAATTGGACATTGTCTCTTGAACAGTTCTTGCAGTCATGTTTGTTTCAGCTTTAATCAACGGAAGTATTTTGCTGTATATAAACTTAGCAGTTGCATGTCGATGGTTTGAGTTGATGGTTGCATTTAAACAAGTGTGATCATCGCCATATATAGTTATCTTCCAACAAATTTGAATTTTTTCTTATCGAAAGGCTTGCATGAACTCGCCAAGGGTATGTTTCTTCCACATCACAGCGGACCGTGTGTTGATTTGCACGCGACTTCAGAACTTGAAACGAAACTGAACATTTAATCGTTCATTCACATAACTGTTCAACAAGCTTCTGCTTACTTTTAAAAATCAACCCAACTCGTGGACCTTTCTCCACACATTCTCTTTCATAAACTTCCACGTCTAGTTGACAATTTTCGATTATTTATTTCACCATAATTGATGTCGTGCATCAGTCATCGGCTAGAGCCTCTTCATGTGTGATTTGTTCTTCTTCCGCATTTACATCATCTGCTTCCTCAATGTTTGCATATATGATTGCATCATTGTTAACTTCCATATGATGGATCCAAGTTCTATCCTCATCATCCGCAAAAGCTACTTCCATGCTATCCAATTGCCCGCAAATCTCGTGTGGAGTATGAACATGATCATCGGCACCATCATCTTCACAACCGGTAAATGCATCTTCGACACTACGAATACAAAAAACAATGATCAGATATTTTACATTAACGTAAGTCAAAATACAAGTGCCAACGTATAATAATACTCACTTTTCAAACGCTTGCGACTGATTTGGATTTATGACATTTTGCATCATATTTTGTTCCTGACTAGAAGAGACTCCAGCCATTCTGTTGTACTTATAAAGTAAGTTTGTAAACTCTCCACCTTGATGGCTTTAAAGATATGAAGGATACGCCGACCATTGTGTTTCTTGTAACTATGTAGTGTGCATATACTCATCCGCAGAGATTACTGTCGCTTCTATTTCAACCACATTTTCATGTTACACTTTCACAACGTAAATTTCTATCAGTCTCATTCCAACCGAAAAGGTGGAGTTCAAATCATCGTCGTCTTCCAAATCAATAGCGGATGCACCATCATCCCGAACCCATTTCACCGCTAATTTTAAATCATATATCACAGGATTTTCTTTTGTCACTTCAAATGCCCTTTGTTAAGCTCTTCAAACCACAATGATTTTTTATTGTCGATCTTTTTCGCCTCCCACCCACATATCTAGATTTACCTTCACCATCAAAGCAAAATATAGTCGGAACCTTTGATATTATCCGCAAAATAAGTTCCAATACCACATCCATAATTTGTATTCACTGACATAACTATAAACATCAATTTGATGAATTATTTACCTATTTTCTCTAAGTAGATTTTGCTTCCGCAGGCAATCTTCAACTAAAAGCAGTCAACTCAATCTTTAAAAAATCCAAACAAGCAAATCAATATAATAACATAACCAATATATTTCATCAATAAAATCAACACTATCAAATGAATTTCAACAACATAATAAGCTGTTTAGCTTGCACACGTTACGGGTTACAACAAATAGAAACAGTTTCACAACAAATTCAACGGTTCAACATAAAATCCAAATATGACAACTTAACCAAGTATCAAACATCTACCACATTCTACACCTTCCACTGTTTGTCCTTAGTTCTTCATTCACAATTTTCAAACGACTTATTTCGGCTTGCAGTTCGTGAGCATACATAAGTCCTCTTTTGCACAGGGGTTGATCAATCCATTTAAAATAATTGCAATAATCATTTTCATGAGGATTCAATTTATGTTCATTGTACGAACTACACCCGAAAAATCTTCGCCCAACATTCTTTTCCTTTCTACAAACAACCACTACACACATGTCTCCGCAATAACAATTTGAATATGGTCAGCAAATTTCGTCAGTATGTTGATGACCAGACATTTCCGCAGAAACAACTTCACGTAAACGAGCGTGTAAGGTTGATGATCCCGAGTAGAATTTACGCGGTACTGGTTCGAATTGTGTTTCCAGAACATGATCAACATTAAAGTCAATATGACTTAAACTTGCAATTCCGATTTTCCCTTCAACCTCATCAAAATGTTTCATCAATATTTCGTCGTTGTATCTCCCAATCATTAATGTCTATCGTCATAATAAACAATAAAAAATTAAGTGTAAATTAGAGTTTTAAATTCACTACTACTTAAATAGGATTTCCTAGTTCATTAAACACTGACAACTACATCAACAACAACAACATTTGTCTAATAATTAATATTACTACCACCAATAACTCTTCATTTTCAACAACATCAACAATAGCAAAATTACCTCTTAATTTTCAAAAACATTGACTATTACTTTTGTTTTGTAACGATGAAGAAGATGATTCCATATATAGTTTAGCAAATATTTGGTTAGTAAGGTGATTGTGCATTTGGATATGGAACGAAAATGAGTTTGCATGGGGAAATGGGGAGGGTTTGAGGAAGAAAGTAGAAATATAGATAAATGAACTCAGATCTGTGCTTTCTGTGTATTTGATGCTTAAAATGAGTCTGCGCACTCCATAATTTCGTAAGCATTAAATATAGCTTGCGCATTTAGTTTAAAAAAATTAACACTTGCGCACTTCATATTTGCGCAAGTTAAAACCGAAACGAAACCTAGTTTGGCAATTAGTTTTTGCTGAAGCCTAAAATCAAAATATGTGATTTCCGCAGGTCTATTTTGAAAAATTGTCCTAAAAAATATATTAAGTGCGATCTTACTTCGTAAGGGAAAACAATATTTTATGTAAGTGAGCAAACTAAACGAACGCATCAAACAACAACCTGCCTGGACAAAATTGCACCATCTCAACTCCAGTTTTGATAGGACTTCGTTCACTACACCAAACAGCCTATTTTGTAACACTTTTCCGCTTTTAATTTGTAACGGTTATAACTGTTATCAATTTCTAACAATTATTTCCATTATAAATGTTTGTCACGATTATTACCATGACTAAATCTGGTAATTTCGTAAATAGTTAAAAATAATATGGACAGGGGCGTAATTTTATGTTCTATTATTACTTCTCTCATTTCTCACGGATAACATTTCATCGTTCATTTTATTTCCTTTTTCATATTAGGTTACCACCGCATCCGCCGTTCTATGACCACCTCCGCCTTTCTGCCACCACCTCCACCACTCTACTGCCACCTCTTGCCACTGCCTTTGTCATTCTACAACCGCCTTCACTGTTTATTTTCCACCAATTTGATGAAGACAAAAGAAGATTAGGGCTTGCATTCTATGTTGGCAATCGATTACAAACTAATTTTCAATTTCAAATTAGGTAATTACTTCAACTTTAACTTATTTTTCAAAATTAGGTATTTAGTGCTACTAATCGGTTCAGAATTATTATTTTTAATGGCACCGTATTTTACATTATTTCATGCTCAGACGATGAAACTCCAAATTTTTAATGACACCGTAATTTATATTCATGTTATTACTTATTAGTAATAAGCCTTCACATAATTTCTGTCCATACCACCTACTACCAACACATTATCCTAAAAATAATTTGTTGAACATGATAATTTTGTTATGCCGTTGATGATCTGTTGGAGCATTGTACACAATCAAGAAAGAAGGATATCATGTAACTTTTCTAATTATAATAATTTTTGTGTTTTTACTTTCCATCCTACAGGGAATTGATGGGTCCCGAGTGGAGAAGGTTCTAGAATTAGTTCACAATGCAGCTAATAAAAATACAATGCATGGCAATGTCTTTGCAATGGTTCCTGGTGGCATTAGAATGGGTGAGTATTTCTTTTTGCCATGATTTGTTATATTTGTAGCTTACTTTTTCTGTAACATGTCACTTAAGATGTAAGAAAAGTATCTTAAAAAGGAAAGTAAAACATTATTTAAGACAAACTAGACACTATGCTTAAACCGCTTATTTTCTATATAAAGAAACTACAACACTTACATTAAGGGGATTCGTGAAGAAGACTTTGCAAAAGTGGCTATATTTTTTGACAACGCTGTTAAACTAGCTGTGAAGGTCAAAGCAAAAACTAAAGGTAGTTATTACAGATGATTAGTATTCTTTTGCTGTCTTGTCAAATATAGCATGACAAATTTATTTAAAACATGCTTTAATGCATATATGTAGGTGGGTCAAAATTAAAGACTTTGTAGCCACTCTTGCAACAGACTTTAACCATGTAATTAAAACGTTGCGAGTTTTTGCTGTGTCGGATTTGCATACAGACTACTCTGAGAATTTGAAATGGGTTAAGAATATCTCGAGCTCTTGGTACCAAAATGATGTTCTTATTGTTGCAGGAGATGTTGCAGGAATTTCTTGGTTGTTATGTCTGAGTTGAAGAAGAGATTCAGAGTTGTATTTTTTGTGCCTGGGAATCATGACTTGTGGTGTCGAAGAGAAGATGGTGCATTTGTAAGTTTTCTTCCTTTGTATTTTGCTAATTTGACTGTGCATATGTAGTTGAGAATTCGTGTTTTAGTTACAGCATTACGAGATATCTGTTTTCACTACATGGTTCATAAAAGCTGAACATAAGTGAATATCTGAATTGGAAATCTTTAATTGATGCATGTATTGTTTCACTTAAAAAATAACTTTCATTCACTAAATTCACTGAATTTGGTTAAATATTGGAAAATTTTAAGCTTGCTATGAACCAAAACACTCTGATGTTGATTCTTCGTTAGCTTTGTTGTGTTGTGTTGTGTTATGGATATCATGTGGACTTTTTACTTAATGTTATTACTAGTGACAGTAATCATTTAATCTTAGTGTTGTACTTGTAATCGTTTAATCTTAGTGTTGTGCTTGTGACTCGTTGCCATGAAATTCTTATTAAGATTTCATATTACATTGTTAAAGCTGAGATTTCAGGAATGATTTTTAAATATATTTTTTAATTACAGATTTTACTGTGAATTTAGCATCCATCACTTTGAAAAATATTTATGGGAAAACATTTGGAAATTGTAAAAACCTTTTGTGTGTGTGTTGCTATGGTTTTTTAAAAATGATCAGAAACACAAAAGAAAGCCTATTATACTTGATAATATTGAATTCTTAGTTTATTTGAGTTTCTTTTTCTTGTATTTGATGTTTTTTTACATTATAAAGCATATTCTATTTTCCGCATATAGCTGTTAAAATGTTACTAGCAAGGTTTATATAGTTATCATCAAAACATATGAAATAAAAATCTGACATTCACCCATTTTTTTATTTAGATAAATTTATAAACTCCCCCTAATTCCATGCATTACCGCTAGCCTTTTACAGTTAAATGTCAAATGATTCATTATTTTTGTCATCAGCAAAATCAACATAAAGGAACAAGTATGAATAAGACTTTAAATTTGATTGCAAAGCACTATTGGAGTGGATATAGTTAGATATAATATGATAAAGCATACTATTTTAAACAGTCATACATGAGTGTACAATAACACATTTACGCTTTAGACAATAGAAAAAGTATCTTTATAGAGATGTCGAATCCTGCCGACCTCACTTGCATTAACAGAATATGAAATTAAGAAAATTAATATACAACGCAAATCACAAACATTTTTACAGAATATGTTAGAAATCGTACTAAATGTACAAGACTAAACAAGTAAATATGCAATTATAAGAAAGAGTCATTACATACTTTATCACAATAATTGATTTGCCTCAAGGGGTTGGTAGTTTGGAATGGATGGCATTGGGATTTTTCCTACAAAATTCATCCATGTATTCCCTTTACGCTCCAATACTTTGTAATGTATATCCCTTCAACAACTGTTCATCTTATTTCCAACATTATTCAAACCCCCTTTGATATATTTATTCAAGGGGTAAATAAAACCCAAACCAACCCGTTTAACCCACTTGAAAAATATCAAATATTAAGATAAACCTTGCTACATAGCCCCAAAGGAAAGATTTGAGAAATAATAAAGACCAAAAATTGGGTTAAAAAGGAGGAATTCAAGGGGTTCCAACATTCTTTTTCTCTCTGTCTGTCAAAATGCACAAATTTTTTTGGGACTTAGCAGAACCTAAAACTGTATAAACCTCAGGAAACATAATAAAAAATGCATCAAATAACATCACATCGATATATATCATGAAATATCATGCATAAAAAGGTGAAAATGCATGAATAGAACACTGAAAACTATTTAAATTGCATGATACATACTAAAAGTGCACCAAAATAACAGAAATATCATATATAAAGCTGAAAGTGCACAACACTGAAAAGTTACCAAAACTATATTACATTTGGTCCTTGGAATATAAATGTAAAGAGTATCAAAACATGTAAACTAAAGATAAGCTTCCTTGTCTTTCACAATTCACTTCCATATCATTTTCCAAAACACGCATATACAACAGAAAATGTCATTCTTAATGTACCGTTCAAAAAAATTGACACTGCCGCATGATTTTGAAAGGTGAAGAAAGCGTGAACAATGACGGATCTTTCTACGTGAAAATGTATAACATTATGAGTCTTGTTGTATAGAAATAATGTTAATTATTTTGTATCTTTGGTTTTGTTCTTAAAAAAAGTGAAGCCCGTGCATATTTGTCAAATAGTTTAAGAGAAGTAATCAAGAAAAGGCTGTTTGGTGATTCAATTGAAACTAATAAAAGATATATTTTATCTATCTACAATGTACATAAAAGACTTGTGCAAACCTTGGCATAGAATGCTAGAAGTTTGATGTTGAGCGAAGTATTAGCATTGATTAAAAAGTTTAGATCTATTTATCAATAGTTTTTTTTTATTTTTTTTAGCGATTTGCATTGTTATTTAACTTGAAGGTCACTTATAGGTAATCCGTATGAATGAAATGTCTGTGATGGTGTAGTGTTGTGTACTATCTGCTTTTTTTTTTTTAAACCCTGTTTTATTCTTATTATGCAGTGCACTAACATTTTCTGTTTTGATTTGCCTACTTGGACTTCACTAATTATCTGAGTGAGTTGATACAGCTAAAAGATTCACATGCTAAAGGTACTAGATTTTAGTGTTGTTTAGTTATCAAATCACATGATTATTTGCATTGTTATAGTATACTTATGAGTTTAATGGAATTTCCAACAATGTTTAGTAGCTAAATCAAGTATTCTGAATTCTTATTTGCATAGCCTTTTCTGATTTTTTTTTTGATGCACTTATGTCCATGCTCTTCTACTCTTTCTTGTTAAACTTACAAGAAAAGGTTGTCAGAAACAGTTCTCCGTTTCACGTTCAATAACTAAACTCATTCATTTACAAATCTATATGATGTATTTTTCAATTTAGTAACAGGTTATACAAAAATTTAATTTCCTTAATAATTCAAATGAGGAAGAAATAGATGTTGAAGTGGATGGTGTGATCTCAATATCACACACGTTACAAATACAGGGAGCTTATGCTATTGTCAACTCAATTTAGACGTCTTGGTTAGCTCAACTTTGAAGTTTTTATTTGAGATAATTTACATCAATCATTTCTTTGTCCAGTTGATTGTTCTCTGAGTACAAAGATGAGGCAAAATGGGCAGTAAAAAAGATCAAACCAAACACGATGGATATATCTTCTAACTATCAGCAAAGAGAGACGTGTGTTCCTAAATCTACATGTATAGATTTGTAGTCTGGTCGAATATTGTTGTAGAGAATTGGGTTAATCTACTTTTTAACATGTATGATATGTAACTTATGTCAAAAGATATAACTTAACGATGTTGTATGCTGAAACTTTTTTATGAAATTCAATGTATTTGTTGTTGTTGTATACGTGTAAAGGATTGATGCTGTGTAGAAATTGTTACTGTAAAGAAACAATTGATACTATATAAATTGATACTATCTAAATTTTCCACGGTCATAAGCGCTAGTAATAACCATTTTATAAGCGTTAGTAATAACCGTTTTATCACGATTATAACCGTGAGTAAATACTGTTCTATCACGGTTATAAGTGTGATAATATCTAAATTTATAACGGTTATAAGCGTGAGAAATTACTATTTTTACCACGGTTATAACTGTGAGCAAAAGTGTGACTGAATTTGCCCACGGTACCTATTTTCACGGTTATAACCGTAACAAATTAGTTTTGCCACGCTTATAACTGTGAGAAAATTGCCTTTTTGGTGTTGTAGTTGTTACAGCCACAACCACCGTTTTCAATTACCATCTATCAATTTTGCATCAAAAACCACAACTACCGGTACCAGTCTCATCTTCTTAGGTTCTCTCTACCGAAAACCCAATTTAGTATTGTTGATTAAAATCTAGATTCCAATCACCAAAGGCAAACTTTCGACCTAACCACGACATCAATCAACTTCTGCCATCGAGTCACATCTACCAACATCAAAATTGACCCATTCGATCATCATTTGTTAATGCTTTAGTTTTTTATAATCTCATAAACTTGAGGAGACAATGAAATGACAGAAAATGTAACATGTTGGGAATTTTGCGATTCGAGATAGATTTGATGGCGATAGTGATGAAGACAATGCTGTACTTCCGACTTCAAGGATCTATGTAATAGATTCTTTCAGACAATAGTTCAACCCACCAGGTACAAACGGGTTATCGAACTATCGACTTTCAGGATTCAATGAAGCCCTATAACAGCGTAATCGGATTCAAAGTTTGTACGACTTTGATCCGACCAAGAACAGTTCTGAAATTATTTCTGATAATGCAATTTGTAGAGAACAGAATGAAGAGAAGAAGAAGAAACAAATCTGCAACAATACAGCGTTTGCAACACCTTCAGATGTTACAAAATAAAGAGTAACGGAAGTGCAGCGATTCGCAACACTTCGTTCGCGTCGCAGATTCGTGCAAGAGGAAGAAGAAGAAGAGCAGACAAAAAAACTGTTTTGAAACAGATTCTGGGCGTCGCTATTTATAGTGTTGAAGAGGTGTCCATTCGCGAAGTGTCGCGACTGTTAGCAACGGTTCGCAACCGTTACGAACGGGTTTAAAAATCAAACATCGCGTCTATTCATATTTGTAACGTTACAAATTCCCGCCATTATTTAAATTATGAATTCCTGTTCTGGGTCCTTAACGGGCTGAAATCTGGCCCGTTTCTGTTTATATTTTGATCCAAAAATATTTTCGGATCCGAACCCGAAACCCGACCCGGCCCAGTTCGGTTCGGTCGGACGGACGGACGGCGGCGGCGCGCGTGTGGTGTTGCATGACTTCTCTCCTCACAACAAAGCAAACATGTGGGAGTCCCAAGTCCCCATCATCCATTTGAGAGAGCTATACTTGTACAAGTATAGTTTTCTCATTCCTACAATATGGGACTAATACTCTTCTTCTTTCTTTTCTTCTACTCTTCCAAAACAAAACCCAAACCCCAAAAGCTTTTGAAAATTTACAACAATCTCCCCAAATTTTCAAAATAAGAAAATAAGTAAATAGGACGGCTGCATCACTAGAGTGACTTCCTACATACCCAAGTGGGATCAAGCCTATGTAGTTCTAAGATCAAGTTTTGCATCATCGTGAAAACCAACACATAAATAAAAGACATCTTTTGGATTTGAACATTTACTTAGTGTAATTCATTCAAAGTCTTATCGAGATTTTATGGTGAACGAATCTTGAACCAAGTATCCCTAATGATAAAATCGGAACAATCACACATGTTGATTTTCTTAGGTAAAGTGTTTTGTATTGCTCAGTACGTTAATGACCATGTGCTTAAATCCTGTTTCATGAGTCTACTTAGAAAGCGGTCTTACTTTCTTAGGAAACGACCTGATTTCCATACTCATATAGGTAAGTCTCTTAAGTTGTTTCTGCGATACACGTTTTATGGTTCCTAGACTTATTAATGATATATATCCATCCTTTGTTCTTGCAGAATCCAACACTAAAAATTATGGAATTATTTATTTAGTGTTCCATAATCATTCTCTTAACTTGTTGGTACCCATTGAACTTTGTCTATCCTTTTCAAGATATAAGTTGGGTTTCTGTTAAGTATGATCAACCTTCATTCACAGACCTTAGTCCCATTTCTTGTGACTTTATAGAAACCATTGCCTTTGGAAGACCTTTTGTAAGTGGGTCAGCCAAGTTTTCCTTCGTTTCTATGTAGTCAACAGTTATAGCACCTTTTTTGAGTAACTGTCTCACCATTTGATGTCTTAGACTCACATGTCTAGACTTTCCATTATCTGTCTTATTAGACACATTGTATATTGTTGCTTGATTGTCACAGTTAATCAAGACTGCTGGAGATGGCTTCTTCCACAAAGTGATTTCCATTAATAAATTCCTAATCCATTCCGCTTCTTTACATGCATCTGCTAATGCAATCAATTCTGACAACATTGTTGAGTCAGATATACAGGTCTGCTTCTTGGAAGCCTAAGACACAGCAGCGCCTCCTAATGTAAAGATCCATCCAGTCGTAGACTTGGATTTGGATTCTACATTGTTTCAGGTTGCATCACTATATCCTTCTATTACAGCAGGATATCCTTTATAAGATAAACCATATTCAATGGTTCCTTTCAAATAAGCTAAAACTCTGGAAATGACTTTCCAATGTTCGAACCTGGATTACTCGTAAATCGACACAATATACTTATAGCATGCGCGATGTCTGGTCTAGTGCAATGCATAGCATACATAAGACTCCCAATAACACTGGAATACTCTAGTTGAGAGATAGTACGTCCAGCGTTCTTTTCTAATTTAATACTAGGATCTAAAGGAGTTGGTGCTGGTTTGTCATCGTAATGACCGTACTTTTGTAGGAATTTCTCTATGTAATGGGATTGAGTTAGTAATAACTCTCCCTCTTTCCTAATAATTTTAATTTCCAAAATTACATCAGCCTCTCCTAGATCTTTCATATCGAATTTAGAAGACAGAAACTTTTTAGTTTCATTCACACAGGATATATTGGAACCAAATATTAGCATGTCATCAACGTATAAACATATTATAACAATACCGTTATTATCCGATTTGCTATAAATATATTTATCAGCATCATTAACAATGAATCCATATGACAGTGCAACTTTATCAAACTTCTCATGCCATTGCATGGGAGCTTGCTTCAGGCCATAAAGAGATTTTACTAATTTGCAAACTTTCTTTTCTTGGCCTGGGGTTTTAAAACCTTTAGGTTGTTCCATATATATCTCTTCTTCTAAATCTCCATTTAGAAAAGCAGTCTTTACATCCATTTGATGTATGACTAATTTATGAATTGATGCAAGTGCAATTAAACAGCGTATAGAAGATATACGAGCAACTGGAGCATATGTATCAAAATAATCTACTCCATGTCTTTGCTTATATCCCTTAGCAACTAATCTGGCTTTAAACTTATCAATGGATCCATTTGTATTCAACTTTTTCTTGAATATCCATTTACATCCTATAGGTTTAGCACCAGGAGGTAAATCAGTTAAAACCCAAGTTTGGTTTAACATTATGGAATTCATTTCATCATTGATAGCTTCTTTCTAGAAATTTGAATCTCTGGAACTCATAGCTTCAGAATAAGTTTTGGGATCATCATCAACGTTCATTACATATTTAGTCACATTAAGGACTTCGTCCTTACCGCCTTCTACAAGATATGTAATGAAGTTAGGACCATAGTCCTCTATTCTCGCTCTTTTACTTCTCCGTTGTTCAGTACTATTATCTGGTACTGACACTTCCTTGCTGTTTTGAGCAGGAGCATAATCATCGTCATTGATATCATTAGTCATACTAGGTTCTGGACTAGATGATCTTAATGGGATCTCAATAGTTTGATTTTCAAAAAATTCTACATCTACAGATTCTATAACTTCTAGGGTGTCAAGAATTAGAAATCTATAAGTTATACTATTAAGTGAATATCCTATGAAAACACATTTAAATGCTTTATTTCCTAACTTTGGTCGTTTAGGGTCTGGTTTTCTAACATAAGCTAAGCAACCCCAAACTTTAAGTCTAGTTAGGTTAGGTTTCCTATTAAACCATAATTCATAAGGGGAAATATTATTCTTTTTAAGTGGTACTCTATTTAAAATATAACATGCAGATAACATAGCATCACCCCATAGGTTATAAGGTAAATTAGAACTTATGAGCATGGAATTAACCATTTCTACTAAAGTTCTATTCTTTCTTTCAGCAACACCATTTTGTTGTGGTGTATATGAGACAGTACATTGGTGAATTATACCTTGTTGTTTACAAAACAAGGTGAATTCATTTGAGAAATATTCACCACCACGATCTGAATGTAATATTTTAATTTTAACTCCTAATTGTGTTTCGACCTCTGTTTTGTAAATTTTGAATTTATCAAAAGCCTCATCTTTAGTTTTCATTAGATATACATATGCATACCTAGTATAATCATCAATGAATGTTATATAGTATTGGTTACCACTATAGGTGATATGACTTTTTAAGTCACCCACATCACTATATACCAAATCAAGCAAACCAGTTTTTCTTTCTACGGATTTAAAGGATTTCCGGTGTATTTTTGCTTGAACGCATATTTCACATTTAGAGATGGTATCGAAATCACAATCAGAAATTAATCCTAATTTATTCATATTCCTAATGGAATTATAATTAACATGTCCTAATCTACCATGCCATAAATTAATAGAATCAACAATATAAACAGAAGATTTCTTTATTAGATTCAACTTAATCATGCCGTTACAAGAGTATCCCTGTCCAATGAATTTACCATTCTTAAACAACACTAGCTTATCAGACTCATACACCATCTTGAATCCTCCTTTGTTAAGAAGGTATCCAGAGACCAAATTCTTACACATATCGGGTACATAGAATACGTTGACTAATGTAAGAACTTTTCCAGGGGTGAGAAGAAGTTCTATAGTGCCTTTTCCCAGAACTTTGCTTGGAACCTTATTTGCTACAGTAACTTCGTCGGCTTCTCCTTTATTTTCTTCGTAACTCTTGAACAGATTACGGTCTTTGCAAATGTGAACGGTTGCTCCAGTATCGAACCACCAATCATTATCATTGCCACTAACGGAGTTTGCCTCTTGCACTACAACCACAAGCGCGTCTTCGACCACATTCACTTTTTGTTGTTTCTTCCGCAGACGGCAGTCTCGGGCATAGTGGTCGGGCTTGTTACAAAAATAACAAGCACCTTTCTTTTTGTTGTTAGTTTTGGAATGATTTTTCTTAAACCGTGTCTCATTCTTTGGCTTTAATTTATCAGTAATTTCAACATTATTTGCCTTAGAATGGGACTCAGTTTGCGGATTATCATCTAGATCGCGTTTGCGAGTCTTCTTCAATACGAAGATGACGCTGTAAACCGTCTAAATTATAATCCGTTTTCGCATGCTTCATCTTTTTCTTATAATCATTCCAACTATGCGGAAGTCTAGAAATTATAACTCCAACAACAAAAGATTCAGCGAGATCAATTCCAGCATCTTTAAGTTGATTCACCAACAGTAAGATTTCGCTTATTTGTTCAATTATGGACTTATTGGTGACCATTTTGAAATCCATAAAATTAGAAATAAGAAACTTTTTATTACTTGCCTCGGATATGCGGTACTTATTTTCCAGAGCAGTCCAGAATTCCTTCGCTGTTTCCAAGGTCCTATGAGCATTGTAGACTGTGGTAGATAGCGTATTCAGAATATGGCCTCTGCATAGGAAATCGTCCTCGTTGCGCTTTGCACGTTTAGCCTTTAGAGCAGCATCATCCTTATCAGTTTCCTCCGGGATTTCTTCCAAGTCATCTTCCAAGATGTAGAACAACTTGACGGTGGCCAGGGAAAATTTCATCGTCTCTTGCCAACGAGTGAAATTATCGCCATCAAAACGCTCCAATCGAGTTAGATGCTGATTCATAACTTGTAGAGCGCTCGAACCTTCCATGGTTGAAATATATTGTCTGAAATTTGTTGGAAATTTTGCGATTCGAGACGGATTTGATGGCGATAGTGATGAAGACAATGCTGTACTTTCGACTTCAAGGATCTATAGAATAGATTCTTTCAGACAATAGTTCAACCCACCAGGTACAAACGGGTTATCGAACTACGACTTTCAGGATTCAATGAAGCCCTATAACAGCGTAATCGGATTCAAAATTTGTACGACTTTGATCCGACCAAGAACAGTTCTGAAATTATTTCTGATAATGCAATTTGTAGAGAACGGAATGAAGAGAAGAAGAAGAAACAAATCTGCAACGATACAGCGTTCGCAACACCTTCAAATGTTACAAAATAAAGAGTAACGGAAGTGCAGCGATTCGCAACACTTCGTTGGCGTCGCAGATTCGTGCAAGAGGAAGAAGAAGAAGAGCAATCGAAAAAACTGTTTTGAAACAGATTCTGGGCGTCGCTATTTATAGTGTTGAAGAGGTGTCTATTCGCGAAGTGTCGCGACTGTTAGCAACGGTTCGCAACCGTTACGAACGGGTTCAAAAATCAAACGTCGCGTCTATTCATATTTGTAACTTTACAAATTCCCGCCATTATTTAAATTATGAATTCCGGTTCTGGGTCCTTAACGGGCTAAAATCTGGCCCGTTACTGTTTATATTTTCGGACCCGAACCCGACCCGACCCAGTTCAGTCGGACGGACGGACGGCGGCGGCGCGCGTGTGGTGTTGCATGACTTCTCTCCTCACAACAAAACAAACATGTGGGAGCCCCAATGCCTCATCATCCACTTGAGAGAGCTATACTTACACAAGTATAGTTTTCTCATTTCTACAATGTGGGACTAATACTCTTCTTCTTTCTTTTCTTCTACTCTTCCAAAACAAAACCCAAACCCCAAAAACTTTTGAAAATTCACAACATAATATATGTGTGTGTGTATAAAAATAAAAATGTGTGGCTAATTTACATTTTATAATAACCAATGGTAGAAAAATGTTAAACGCCGACCTTGTAAGGGTGAACAATATTAAATGCAAGTGAACAAATTAAAAGACGACATATTTTTAATCTAGAGAGAACTTTTCAAGAACCAATAGTTAGTGGCATAACGCTCTAAACTTAGGTTTTAGAGATCATGGGTTCAAACATTTGGGATGTCAAAATGAGTGTTATGCTTAAATAAAATACCACTTTTACTGTATATAAAAAATCGATAATTGAAAATAAAATTTAAATGCATAAACAGATAAATATAAACGTGTTTATACCAAGTTCGAGATCTCGGTTTCAGTCTTTTATAATTTTAGAAATTTCGACCTAATTCGTAAATTTCGAAAATTTCGATTCTGGCTTCAGTTTCGGATCTTGTTATTTATTTTCATATAATTATACATATATTTATTTAATTTATTGAAATAAAACGTATAATTTAATCTTAATTGAAAAATAAGATATACACAAACAATACCGCTTATTCATAAATAATTAAAACACTAAAAAAATATTCATTGATTACTTCATTTTCAACTTTTTTAGTTACATCATTTATATATTTTGTGAATTTGTATGTTTTTTAAGTTAAAATTTCATATTTTGAATATTTTTATATTTGAAAATTCAAATTAATTTCATTTTTGAGTTTTTTTGGTATAATTTAAAGTTCAATGGGTTTTTTTTAACCGGAATTTCGGTTCGGTTTCGTTTCGGCCCCTACTAAAACCTAAAAGAACGACCAGAATCTCGGTGTTTCGGTCGAAATCTCAAACCATGGTTTATACCTGAACTACTTGCACTTTAATGTGAGCAGTTAACTAAGTGGCATGAAACTATTGTTGTCTCTTGGAATCCAAAATAGTAATATCGTATCAACTAAAGGACTGGCACTTCAAGTCTTCAAGAGTAAGCTGACTTAGCATAATCAGTTAATCACTTTGCTGAATGATGAATAAATATATATTTTTTTGAAAAGAATAAAAAGAATTGAACTACGTTTTGCTCTTTCTCTTGAAGCAAATATATGTTCCTTTTTTGATGGTAAAAGAAATTAAATTTCATTATTTTAATTTTATACTTGATGAATGAATGGATAATCTATTGGCGTTATAACTTTTTTTAAAATTCATTTTTTTCGAGCAAAAGCAAAATTTATTCCAGCCCCAATGACTCATTCATCAACTCTAGATGGCTAATGACAAATAATCATCAACGATAATGCTGGTGAATCATTTAATTGTGTAGTCAAAAAATTGAGTTTATTCCTAAATATTGTGTATGTACATCAGTGCAAATGATTAAAGAAGTAAATTCAAACTGATATGTATAGCAAAAGGTCTTTCAATTTGACTCAACCACATATTTTTTATACATTAATAATCGTCCTTAATGTTTATATTTTGAGGTTAACATCCTTATATCTCAAATATCATATAATAATATATCAAAACCAAACAAAATTTAACAACGGTTTCATTGTAGATGTTAGAACAACAAAATATACATTAGCTAGCCTTCAATAAGGTGCACTGCAGTATCTGCATAGTAGAATCAAGAAAAACTAAAGTACGTTTTTAAAATCAATGTCAAAAATTTGTTGGGTAACTAAACTATACACAAACATGATGCATATAGCCATCTATGTTAAACTGAAAGTACAGTGATGAAGACTGGTTTATTTGTGATATAAATATTTCAATAAATATAACCAAACATAGTACAACCCTTTTAAACGTTTCATTTAATTCATAAAGCAGTTATCTAAAATTCAAACCATGCGGACAATATTCACATGCTTCAGTTTTTTAACTTAAATATCTCATTTGAGTAGAAGGATAATTGTGGAGTGTAAGCCCAAAATGAATTCAAATTTACAACCATTTGGAGACTTATCTTCTTCTTTTTTAGATTATAAATAGCACATTTAATATCAGACACGTTAAAGTACGCATTGCAACATGTCTACATGCACATGCCATCCATACATAGCTTTAAATACCACAAATGAGAATATTGTAAATGTAATGTTGATAAAATGTTCATATAATGAATTACCCAAGCTGAAAAGGAAAATTTTAAAATAAAATAAAAATTATTAACTCGTGAACACTGAGACCACAAAATTTCAAATAAAGAAAGGATAAGTGTTGAATGTAGGCTCAAACATTGATCCCATTGGGATTCATTGCTCTTCTCAAATAATTGTGTAAAATATTGTCATTCGCAAAAATGATGTGAAAGAGAACATTCAAAGACGAAGTAACAATAGTAAACAGAATTTTAATAGTTTAAAACATACAATTACATTAACATACCTAGCAAGAAATAATTTAAATCAAGACATTGATATCAATATCTCATGTTGTATATTACAAAAAGAATTATAAAGTATAAACAATTAATAGACCAAACTAAGAAGATAGGAGCATATTTGGTAACAACTTCTTTTATAATTACTTTAAAAAACAAAACAAAAAACAAAATGATTTGCAACTTTAGAGCAGTTTTAAGTAAATAGTAAAGCATTTGGACAGATAAGTGGAAATTTGGATAAAATTTGGTTATATACATACAAATAAATCATAAGCAAGTTTTTCTTAGGACTTTTAGTTGTTGTCAAACAAAATCAAGCCACAAAAGTAATATATAAACTACTTATCATGCTAAATAGAAGCTATCGGCTTACACCTTCTCAAGCAAACTGTCAGATTAATTCCAATAAATTCATATATTTGAATCTAAGAATACATTTTAATAAAGTATTGCTGACCTGATCATAAAACAATGCTTGATTTGGTGGCATGACCCTCTCCTGCATTGACCTTCGAATTTCTTAACTCTGCACACATAATTGAAAGTTGAAGCTCACTCAATGGTCATGCCGTCCATAAATAATACAATTCCACTACTGCCGCATAATTCAATAAAATAAGAGTTGACATGCACTGCTAGTGCACTATAAGTCTATAAGTACCCTGTAAACTAAAACACAATCTTCACACATATCATATAACAAAATCCAACACAACCATTCAAAGCATAACAAAATGGTGAAAATCCCAGGTATCAATTTTTTAAAATTGGATGGTGCGAAAATGAACAATGCTGTGGAGAAATAGCAAATGGATGTGAAGAGTGGAGATTTTTTTCAGTTGGCGATCCATGGAATAGACAAGGAACTTCTAAAGAAGGTCAAAAGGGTCAGTTTAGACTGTTATAAACTGGAAAGGGAGGCGTTATTCAACAAGTAACCTTGCTAACTAAAGCAGTTGAGAACGGAAATGTTGAGAAAAAAACTCCATGATTTTGACTGGGAGGATGTGTTCTTGCTGGCAGACGGTGATGAATGGCCATCTAGCCCTCCCGCATTTGAATAAACTTTTTATCATTATGGTAATAGTTCATGATTATTTCCATAACATAATAATGCATTATTAATATAAAAAAATTGGTGTGAATCAAAAATATATTTCATAAGATGTTTTAATGATTATTTCCATAACGTAATAATGTATTATTAATATACAAAATGGTGTGAATCAGAAATATATTTCATAAGATGCTTTAATGCGTAAGATCTAAACCACAACATAGCAAATAATCCAGATTAACTTATTTCTAATATCCTTGAACAAACTACTTTGCATTTCAACATTTTAAAATTAAATATTCAAATCATTCGAATATTCTATGTATGCAAGATGTGCGAGAGTCGACCAAGAGTGCCACTACAAGTATTCTGATATCAAATATGAATAATTGGTTCCTGATCAAGTGTATTCCTAAATATACACAGAAATTGTGAAAGAGTACAGAAAGAAATTTAGGAAACTAGCGGAGAAGGTAAGGGAGGTCATGGAAGAAAATTTAGGCCTAGAAAAAAGATATAACAAACAAACATTTGCTGGAAAAGACGAACCTTTTTCTAGGTAAGAGCTAGCTAACACTAAGACCTTAAAGATCAAAACAGTCGCACCTGATCCAAAGTTTCTAACACAATAACCATGTTTTTATCTTCGCCTGTGTTATGCTTTGGTACTGAAAAAATCAAATTCAAAAAGAGCAAAATGCATAAATAGGCTTTGAAACTTGATACAAGAATAGATCCCGTTTCAACATGCGTGGTCAATAGTAAATGCACATGTATATTTTCTATTATGTACTCAAAATGAGGTCTGTATTTGCAATAAAGGCACGTTTTTGCAGCAAGATTTTTCAGGAAGTTTATTATAAAATGAACCTTTTCAAAAACAATAATTCCTGCATATCATAAAAACAGGTAATCCCACACCGACGCCGGGGTCGTTCTTCTTTTCCAAGATGATGAAGTCAATGGCCTTCAGATACTGAAAGATGGCGAATGAATCGATGTGGAACCCATGGCCAAATAGAAGTGTTGAGCAACGTGAAGTACAAAAGTGTGTGGCAGAGTGCTTGCCAAGCAGTACTGCAACCAGCGCTCCACTGCATCATTGTACAATCCTTCATATATTGCCATCATCGAATCAGGCAAAGCAGAAACTGCTGCATACCCAAAATTTGAGCTTGGGAATTACATGACAGTTTATAGGGAGCAGAAGTTCTTGCCTAAGGAGCCTAGGTTCCAGGCTGTGACTGCCATCTGATGTCATTTATGCACCATATATATTATGGAATGTAATGTAGATAGTGATTAGTTTGATGTGTGTGCATGTGTGTGTTAAATGCACTCCTCTTTGCTTCTCTCATAATAATGAGTGGAAAAAGTTAGTACAGGTGTGAAAGAGTTTGTGATTAGCTCTGCAAGAACTTTTTTTTTTTAATCTTCACCATCTTTCTAAGTATCCACACCATAGTTATTAATGGCGCAAAAAAGTGCAAAGCTTCCCCGGAGATTTCGCGCACGGCGCGGCAAATGACGCGCGCCTTTTTAATTTCCTGCTCATGTTTAAGATTTTTATTTTAAATTTAATATATATAACGATTAATCTAAAATTTTCAATATAATTTATATCTTTTAATAAAACATATGTAATAAAGATTTTTTTTAGATATTTTGCGAAAAAGGCCATCAAATATAATATCATAAGCATAAAATTTCAAGCATAATAGTTTTCAAAAGGCAAGATCCAAGATAACGGTACATGTTACTGATAAATTAGAAATTTAAATCTGATTCAACGCTCATATTTTATAAATCAATATCTGCATCATCGGATTCATAAGCATCAACATCTTTCTCATATGTCTTATATTAATTGACGATTTATTCAATGCCACGGTGATAGAAATAGATATTGTTAGAACCAAAATTGATCACTAACACCCAAATGTAAATGAAAGCACCAAGCCTACGTCCATTTCAGAAGTTTTCTTTTTATTGCTGTAATATTGATCGATTACAGTTACAAACTGGTAGAATAACCTCAGCCTTAGGAAATAGAAAACTAGAGAGCAGAAAGAAGAAGATCCCTTTTCTGGAATCCTACATGCTGTATTTATAGGCAAAACCAGATAGTTTGGCTTCTAAAGTGATATGAGCCCATTAAGACTTCGGTCGAGTTCACACCGAGCCACATACTTCCACAATGATGAGCCACACACCTCTACAATGCCGAGCCACACTGGCCTCAACACAACACCGAGCCGTTTCACCAATGCCGATTGACCCTGACCTGACCAATGCCGAGCAAGGTGCGATGCCGAGCGAGGTGCGATGCCGATCGAGGGGAGGTGTGCCGAGCGAGGCTTCATACCGACTGAGGGGAGGTGTGCCGAGCGAGGAGGTGTGCGGAGCGAGGCTTCATACCGACTGAGGGGAGGTGTGCCGAGCGAGGAGGTGTGCGGAGCGAGGCTTCATGCCGAGCGGGGGGAGGTGTGCCGAATGGGGGAAAGTGAGCCGAACGAGGCTTATCTTCCAGACCGAGCCGTGCAACCGCTCCATTTCTTGACCAAATGACATATCCAAGTGAACTTCATCCTTCGAAACCGAATCCATCATATTCCCGCCTCGATAATCGTAAAGCTAGTTAGGTTGAATCCGCCTGTTTATGGCTTTGACAAAAGACGGGTTAACGGACATTTTGAAATTTTAGAGATTATTTTGAAAAAATCATCCATTTGTTCAGTACAACATAACTAGAATAAATAGTTCAAAGTTCGTTCGAGATTAATTTAAAGAATCCAACCATTAAAGATTATTTGTTCGGTTTAGGGACGATAATTAGACCCGGCGTGTCGTGGTAACTAGACCTATTGGTCAGATCATGACCCAACGCGACGGGTATCGATTCTAGTTGGGTGGATTTTGTCGAGTCTAACTTGTATATTTTAAAATTTTGACCTGATTCAAAGTTTAATTTGAATCAGATCAGTTCGAATTCGATTGGGTAATAACGCTAAAAAATGCATATATTTTTTCTTTTTTTGTCTAATTTTTATAATCGGATCGGTTCTTCATGTTATTTTTCATCAACTAGACCCGACCTGAATCTATGTTTAAGCTAGGATCAGATTTGGTTTCAATTTGCGGATTGCAATTCTAATTGTCCATCGTAGTTCGATGTAACAATAATATAAATGATAGTTCAAAGTTTGTTGAAGACTAGTTCAAAGTGTGGTCTTATCATTGTATGAATATACTATAATACATTCAAACATTGTTGGAGATCATTTTGAATTGTGAAAATAAAAAATAAATAAAATAACGAAAAGACGTGGCATTTTTGCGCCATTTGCGTCATTTATCGCGCCTTTCCACATGCGCTGCACGCCATAAGAAAAAAAGGCGCAAACGTCACATCCTACACCATGGCGCGCCTTTCATAACTATGATCCTCGTGTGTTTTGTGATGTACCTTGACAAGAGGTGAGTGGGGATTTGGGTAGTTTGAAATTAAGAATAATTACGTGTATTTAAATGTACCCGTTGATGAACTCTTTCCTGTTTCTTTGACATGGATGTTAATAGTATCTTGTATCTTGCTTCATTTCAGTAGTCCATGGCGTGAGCCATAAAATGTCTATTGCCACAGCAGAAAATATACCTGAAATCATAAAGAAGTCACACATACCTACACATACACGCGCAAAAATGATAGTGATCCAACACTTGTAATTGAATACTGAAAAGTGTATGGGTGGTACTCATTTATTGGAAGACTTTGTTACATTAGTCATCCACCATTCAATATTCAAGGAATAGTTTGAAGTTAAATTTTACTTAGCAGCGGAATCTCTAATTCCTTGTTAGTAAAACTTCACATTGAACCCATACTAATCTGTTAATTGTTTCTGCTAAACACTTGCAAGGTTGCTGCTGATAGACTTAACCATTTTTTAGGAAACAACCAAACAGCTTAAGCGAAACATTGGCAGCTCAGGTTGATAGGTTAAACAGATGCATAAATGGAGAAAGAAAATATACTAAAATGTAAAAAAGTATTTATAACGTTAGAGCATAGCATGTATTTGAAATATCCAGAGCATCTAAAACCACCCACACCACTAAACCATATATCCATCAGAGCGCAAAGAACACTGTAAATGTTTTCACCACAAGGCCATGATGGATGATAAACTAGCTAACCAGAAAAAATAAAAAATTCCTATAAAGAACGAAGGACGCATAATTTTGATTAACAATAGACTAGTCGCTCAAGTTTGGAAACACATACCATCCATCATTTCGTCACCACTAACAAACGAGGCTTTTGAGGGGAAAAGCAGAATATTATTTGTTGGAACCACTGGCAACCGAGATAAATGTCATTTCCTTGTAAAGTGAAAATATACATACATACATAGATAACTGAATTCAATGCTGTATATGAGTATACATGGTAGAATAAAAGCTGAATGATCCTTGAAATGTCAGTCATGTATTTTTATTAATGCTTGTTTATCGTTCAATACATCACTATACTCCGAAGTAAAACTAAATAAATAGCCTAAAAAGCAATCAAACAATCATACAGGAGATGGAACCAATGAATGATCCTACATAAATCTACTGCTTATTCAAAAATTCTTTCCCCTGTAGAAAAAATAACAAAAAATACCGAACTCAGTATACAAAGATATCCAGGTATATTGAAAACAAGATTCCAGCTTTCAGGGCTGGAGAGATCCATATGAGCGGTCTTAGCAGACTCAAGAATCCGTCCAGTAAGACTAACACCAACAATACCTGCTAAAGTACCTGCTGTATTAGAAACTCCCATAACAATCCCAGCATACCTTGGAGCAATATCCAAATGATTCACAGCAAATCCAGCTCTACCAAGAGCCAGAAACCCTAAAGATACAGAGGAGCAGAACACCGTTCCTGAAGAAGTTCTGAAGTTAGGAAGAGTCATTAAGGCAAAGGCAGCAGTCACAAGCCCAACAGAATTCAAAAGCTTCCTAGTCCTTGTCACAGACAATATCTTCTTTGTGATCAAATAATCAGCTACAACTCCTCCTATGTTCGAAAATATGAACATATTGAGGTAAGGCAGCATTTTGGATGAACCCATATCTTGAAGACTCAGATTAAGTCCAAGCTCAAAATATGTAGGTAACCAGTTCATAAGCACATACAATGCGTAATGAAACGTGAAATTGTTGACCAGAATAGCCCAAACTGGCATGCTAAAGAAAATTTTTGCCCATGGGATTTTAACAGCATTGAGGGCTTTAGCATTTACTTTAGTGGATTTAGTAAGTGGCAACATATTCTCCCCAAAACCAGCTGCAGTAGCTTTACGATGGTCAGACCTGGGTGGGTCAGATGCAAATTTGACCCATAAAACTGACCATAACCCACCTAAAGCTGCCTCAACTAAAAACACCGACTGCGGTCCTTTAAATTTGACAAGACTAGGAAGAAGAAGCATGCCAGAAGCAGCACCGAGATACATGCCTGAAGTAGTCAAAGATACAGAGCGGGACCGTTCATGTGGTGGAACCCACTGTGCCAATACTGTGTGTATAGAGGGAAAGATGAACCCTTGTGCTATGCCTACCATAAGCCTAGCAATGACTAGCAAGTTTACACGTTTTGGATCTAGAGGGATGAGAGCGCACGTGAGGGACCAGAACACAAAGGAAAGGAGAAGAACACGTCTTCCTCCTATTTTTTGAGCAGCCCATCCACCTGGAATCTGTGAAACTACATAGCCCCAGTAAAATGTCGAGAGTATGAGACCTTTACTTGATTGGTCGACTCCGATTGCATCAGCAGCTACTGTGTAGGCGATTGAGAAGCCCATGCGCTCGATGTAGCAAACGTTTGTGCATAAGAAGGTTAGAATTACTATTATATATCGCTTTGGAAATTCCATTTCTGATGAAGTACTTCGCTAGATCTCAAGTTTGTGTGGGGATAATATTTTTGGTATTGACTTTTCAACTTTCAATCTAGATTTGGGGATCAAAAAAAAACTCTGAACTGAGCAGGCTTCTTTATACAAAGCCTGAAGTCAACTGAAATTAAGTTAATACAAGGTCTTAGTAATAAGCATTCATTAACAATAGCATGGAGCAGATCAATTGACAAAAATTTCAGCTAGTGCCTATATATTTGGGAAAATCTTGTGGATTTTGTGCCAAAAATACAAATAGCAAGTGATTCTATACAATGAGCATTCTTGTATAAACCATGGAGTCCTAAATGGATATACACCAATGATATCAATACACAATCCCCACAGTAGTTAATTAGCAATATTATTCACCAATATACTCTTCTAATATCATCACATTTCAATTTATAACAAACTTTATCGTAGATTCAATGTTCCTCCAAATGTTGACAAAAAATATTACCAGCGATCAATTAATACCTAACATTGATCAAAATTCAATTACTGACGGTATTGTAGCTTACTCAAATTATTCCGAATCAATTCAACACATTGAACCACAGGGAGAACCAGAAATCATACGAAGGCGGGGTCGAAAAATCACACAGATTAATTTATCATTAACATTTTTTAATAAAACATTGTATATTGTCGCCAAAAAGTACAATATTCTCTTTGTTTTTAATATACTATATTACTGACCCCTAAGATTTGCAATATTTTGAAAGTGATTCACTGTAATTTGGTTTGGCAAACTATGAAACGTTTTTGCCGACATAAACAATTGACCTATGAATTCATCATCCATTGTTCACCTGAAATGTCACTTTGTCATTTCTTTAAAAGAATTAAGCATATTTTCTATAATGAAAATAGAAAATAAAATTTAAAAAACAATCACAAACAAGATCATAAAGGATATATTCCTGTGAATTACCTTATGAACAATTACAAATGAATAAACAAACTAAGTATCCCAAAATCTTACTCACCTCAGATCTTAGTCAAATATACAAATTCTCACTTTGGAAGCTTGGTGGTCGAGGAAGGTAGGGATAAATCTCATAGGGGTAAACTGTTTTAGACTGCGAGGATGAACCATTTGGACTATGGGATGTGATAAGTTTTGAGAAAACTGAGTGTGACTGGTTCAATTGTTAGGCTGGCTATTGTATAAACCAGAATGACAACTTTCCAATAACTAGTGTATGACATGTGCATTGTAAACAGTAATACTGTAAAAGAAAAATATATAAATTTAAAAATATTGCTAGAAAATATAATTTATTATTAAACGTCCGATCCAAGTATTAGGGGTTCAAGACCCATGTAGACCCGCGTTACGCACACATAGGCAAATCGAAAGCGATTAAAATTGATTGTGATAACTGTGGCGACGATCAGAAAACACCTAGCATATAAATTTGCATATACGTAGCGTAAAAGTACTTACATTAAATACTAAGTTAGGAATGCAATTTTCAAATTAGATTATTTAAAACCATGGTGTGTGGGTATATTGCTTGAATTCATATCTCGGTCTAAATTCGTTCAGAAAGAAAAATTCAAATTGCATTCTTGTATCTCTTGGTTTAAAAAATAAAAGGAAACGAAAATAGCATAAAAGAGCATGACAAATACTTTCTAAAGCACCACAGACTTTGATTACTACCTTCTGATGTTGCAGGATGCAGAACTATAAGCATAATATTAGAAATAAGCACAGTACAGTAAGCAAAGCTTCCTCAGATGATTAGTCACTAACCACTACACACTTGTGTTAGATGTTGAATCTCTAATCTACTTTCAGTTGCTGAATGAGCAATACAACATTCTCATTTAATACATCATAATGGGATATGCTGGCAAAACTGAAACCACATGATTTTCTCGAAATTACCAAATTTCTTACCTAGTTATTACTAAGGTTACCAACCAATCATGCAGCAACTTCCAAACCGCTTTTTACCACTCATTTGATTAATGCTGGATAAAATGGAACTTCCAATGATATCACGCTAATACCTGATATGCATGTTTGACATGTGTGTGTATCGGAAAGAAGTTTTTATGCATGTACATGTTGAAATATCTGGACCCGCACGCATATCCCTCCTTGGGACAACATAGAGTTTGGTCAACGTCTTTTAACAAAAGGAATCCATTGTCGTCACATGCGACCAAACTCGTATATATACCCTTCCACCTCTATATCTTTCACGATGTGAGATTATTCTTTTCCGATCTGCGTCCATTAGCCACACACATACAATGCGAGACACCCCAACGACACATACAAACAAACATCATATCATTTCAATTAAAAAAAACATAAACAAACAACTCATCTACAAACTTGTTTAGTTATCATTATTTTGTGAATAAAATATTTATGACTGTCTAAAGTGCATCTGCTCCTGCACGATTATTTTTTTAATCACAAAATTTGACCCAGCAGTTATATATTTTTTGCAGTGTTTTGAAGTAAACATGTAGTGGTCAAAATGCATCATATGATTCATATTCATAAATAATGTGTGACTCCTCATAGGTAAGATCCTTTTCACATTCTCAAAATATGAGTTTCTCCTTTTTGTGCAAATTTTAGACACTATGATGGAACTAAAATGATTTAAGTTTGCCAAATCTTTGAAACAGTACTGGTACAAAGTTAACAGAGACAAAATTTAGGCAGCCGCAACGAAATATTGACCATGTAAAACAAAGATTAATTGCAAAAAGAGTTTATTGAAGTAATGGTGGATGTGCATAATTTATATCAAGGTAGGCAACATTGAGCGCAGAAAAAAGTTAAAAAAATATCATATTCAAAGCTGGAAACCAAAAGGATAGTAACTAATAAAAATTATATAACTTCAGCATTTATAAGTGGAAATGTTAAAGCATAAAAAACCAAAAAGCTGGACATGGACATATTCTGCAACTTCATTATAGTCCGAGTTAATAATAGCATGTATTGACATTAGCAGTTTGGAATTTAAGTTGTTCGGGATGAATAAAATTGTTTATATGATCATCTGCCAGCTGAGTAAAGCAAAGATATAAAGAAGCATCTCATAAAGTATACACTTAGTAATCATGTAATATATTCAACTCTTATGCATTAGCATTAAGGACCGTCACAATTTCAGAGTGAAAGAGAATATGCCTGAATATTGTGCCTCGTTAGTTAGTTATGCTCTAGATTTTTGTATATAATTTTAATTTTTCAAAATAAGCTTTACCATTGACTGACCAAAATATCCTTGGACAATTTCTTTTATATTATTCAAGTGGAAAATATTCAGAAAAGTAGAAATAAGACAACTCAAGAAATATATTAAAATTAAAAGTTTAAAAAATTCATGCATTCATATTTCGTCCAAGTAAATCAACATTTGACTTGACCCCTGAAATAAATTGTTTGCTCCAACTGCAAAGCAAAATTTCTTGCATTCGGATTTTGTCCAAGTAAATCAACATTCGACTTCATATTCTGTTGAAGCCATCAGTTTGAAGTACTTAATAGTTCAATCGTTCCTTCAGTTTCAGTTTAGCCTGCCTGAGTCAACTTGCTCATAGACCATTCTCTTTATTTTACCATCTATGACTCCTTCATTAGAGTTCTCTTGCTTGAATGATTCTTAAAAGTTTAAATGGATAAGAAAATAGTATAGTTGTTTACTTTGGACATGGATTATGTGAAAAGAGTGGAACTCGGTGCACTTGCTATATGAGTTGCATGAAAGAGACGGGTTACGAATAAGTTTTCTATTGGAATAATTAAAGGAAGACATGGTGTAAAAATGTAATTTTTTTGGTTGAATGCATGTTCAAATCTTATGTAATGTATTATGTGCACATAAACCATAGAAAAAATGTGATAAAAACATAGCATGATATATGTAATTGACCTAGTTACGGGTTTGTCTTTGGATTTTGTTCAATGGATTTTGTTCAATTATTGTGATCCGCACCAAATTTTCCCCTCAATCAACAATCCCACGTCCTTCTAAATACAAAAATTATTGAAAAATAATAGATTATTGTTATTGACACAATAAATAGCAAAAATGTTGTGATATGGTCTATGCAAGTACTGTAAAAAAACAGAAAAATATGCAGAAGGAGAAGAGCAAAATGAAGAAGAAATAAGAAGAGAAAGTAATTTTTTTCCAGCCTGCCAATACTGTTCCATTCATTTGCTTTTTATATACATATTCTGTAACCGTTTTGTAACAAATTATGACAGCTGGACCAATAAAAGATAAAAAACATGTCAGGCCTTACATTAGCGTATTAGAGGAAATTTCTGAAAATAAAAGAAAAGACAAGTTGCTACTAATTCTTGCTCGTGCTTCCCTGCCGAGCTGTAACTTTATGATGCCATATTTCTTGTATATTTGAGCCAAGCTAGTCCATATATCGTGCTGGTTTGCTAACAGTGCGTCTAGGCCTTGCTGTAGTGACTCGAGTTGTATCAATACCTCCCCCTAAAAAATCAACCTTGTCCTCAAGGTTGGTGTCCATAGTCAGTGAGGGTGGTAAAGGGGTGGGAACTAATTTTGCTGGGTTGGGGCAGAATTTGAGGAGAGAGACGTGGAACACTGGGTGAATACGAGCTTCGGGAGGTAAAAGTAGTCTATAGGCTACAATACCTATTTTTTCAATAATCTGGTAAGGACCATAGTATTTCTTGGACAACTTATGCTGAGTTGGTCGGAGTGAATGTTGACGATAAGGGTGAAGCTTCACAAAAACAAAGGAGCCAATGGAAAATTCTCTGTCCAGTCGATGCTTGTCTGCTTGATGTTTCATGCGAGATTGGGCTCGTGTGAGGTTGTCCTTTATAGTTTGTAGTATTTGAGTTCTATTAGTAGCCCATTCTTCAATCTCTTGTACTGGAGAGGTCCCCTGGATATAGTCAGCTATGGTAGGAGGCTGTCGACCATATACCACCTGAAAAGGTGACATCCCGATAGAAGAATGCTTGCACGTATTGTACCACCATTCAGCCCACGGTAGATACTTCGTCCATTGTGATGGTAGGTCACCGGTTAGAGCTCTTAGGTAAGTTTCGACACAACGGTTCACTACTTACGTTTGCCCATCGCTTTGTGGATGATAAGCACTGCTCATCCTAAGTTGTGTACCATGCAAGCGAAACAATTCTTTCCAAAACTGACTCATAAAAACACGATCACGATCGGAGACTATGGAACGCGGAAACCCATGCAAGCGGACATACTCTTGTACAAAATAAGATGCTAGATGAGCTGCTGTGAATGAGGTTGGTAGTGCAATGAAATGCGCATACTTAGAGAGGCGATCGACAATTACCCAAATGCAAGTTTTTCCGGCTGACGGTGGCAAATGGGTTATAAAATCCATAGTTATATCTTCAAAAATTTGATTAGGTATGGGCAATGGTTGCAGTAACCCTTTGGGTGCAAGGTTCTCAGGTTTAGTTTGTAGGCAGACAGAGCATTCTTTCACAAAATCAGTAACTGATCTGAAAAGTTGGGGCCAATAGAAATTACTTGCAATCCTAGCCATAGTTCCTTTGATCCCTGAATGTCCGCCGATCTTAGAAGCATGGTATGCCGACATAATATCGCGTTGTAATGTAACATCATTCGGGATATACAATCGATTCCCTTTAAACAACAACCCATCTCGAAATAAATATTTAGAATTAGGGATGTTACCAGATTGAGAGTCTGTTATCCTTTGTTGTGCTGTTGTATCCTGGTGTAGGGCAGATCGGATGCGGTCCATGAAATCGAAGTTGACAGAGGAAAGCGCGGTCATGGTTGCTGCAGATGTCCATCTAGAGAGACCATCGGCGACCGTATTTTCAGTACCTGGTTTGTACTTGATAGTAAAATCGAAACCCATAAGCTTGGATAGCCATTTTTGTTGCTCGGGCGTTTGTATGGTTTGAGTTAATAGCTGACGAAGGCTTTGGTGGTCAGTGATTATTATGAAGTGGCGGCCGAGGAGGTAGTGGCGCCATTTCTGGACAGCCGAGGTGATAGCGTAAAGTTCACGAGCGTAGGTTGAGGATTTCTGGAGGCGAGGAGGAAGCTTCTGACTGTGGAAAGCAATTGGGTGGCTCGATTGAGAAAGGACAGCTCCGCACGCAAATCCAGAGGCATCGGTGTGTAATTCGAAGGTTTGGGAAAAATTGGGGAGGCTAAGAATGGGAGCGGTAGTGATGGCTTGCTTCAGGGAGATGAAGGCATTATGGGCTTTTTCGGTCCAATGAAGTATTTCTGATTTTTTAAGCAATTCTGTGAGTGGGCCTGCTATTTTTGCATAATGGTGTATAAAACGCCTGTAATAACCCGTGAGGCCCAAAAATCCTCTTATAGCTGTGAGCGTGGTTGGGGTTGGCCAGTTAATTACGGCTTCTGCTTTAGATGGATCCACCTGTACTCCTTCTTTAGAAATGATGTGGCCCAAATAACACAATTCCGAGAGCCCAAAGACGCATTTAGACAAATTTGCGTAGAATTTGTGTTTGTCTAATATGTCAAGGGTGGTTTGCAAATGATGAAGGTGTGAGTCCCATGTCTTGCTATAGACGAGAATGTCGTCAAAGAAAACCAAAATAAATTTCCGTAAGTAAGGTCGGAAGACATCATTCATTGTAGCTTGGAATGTAGAGGGCGCATTGGTGAGACCAAATGGCATGACAAGAAATTCATAATGTCCTTCGTGTGTGCGGAATGCCGTTTTCGGAATATCGGGTGGGTGGACTCTAATTTGAAAATATCCGCTACGTAAGTCAAGTTTCGAAAAATAAGTAGAACCATATAATTCATCCAATAATTCGTCAACGGTTGGGATAGGGAAACGGTCTTTAATGGTGATGGCATTGAGGGCACGGTAGTCCACGCAAAACCGCCACGTACCGTCTTTTTTCTTGACAAGGAGGACCGGTGAGGAGAAAGGACTTGTAGATGGTCGTATGATTTGGGTTTGGAGCATTTCCTTTATTTGAGATTCGATTTCGTTCTTTTGGTAATATGGATAGCGGTAGGGCTTAACATTAATGGGTTGTGAATTTGAGTGAAGGTTAATATGGTGAGCAAGGGTGCGGTGTGGAGGGAGCCCATTGGGCTTGGTGAATATGGTTTGATATTGGTTTAGGAGTTGTATAATGTGTGGGTTTGTGTGTTCAGGAAATGAAAATGAGGGTGGGCTAATTTGTGAAGTGGGTTCGACAGTTAAGTGAAAATATGAGGAGATTGATGTAGTGATTTGTAACCGCTTTAATTGGTGATAAGAAATTTCAGATGGGCTCACCGTTTTATCTCGGCCCAATAGAGTAATGGGCTGATGGTTGTAAATAAACGACATCGTCATTTGCTTATGATCAAACGTAATCGGACCCAAACTCTGCATCCATTGAATACCAAAAACCGCGTCTGCTCCAGAAATTGGCAAAATAAAGAAATCTGAGACGAAATCGTGGCCTTGGATCCGAACTAAAACACGGCGGCAAATCTCCGTACACTGCAGCTTGTCTCCATTGCCCACCGTGACGAGGAAATCGTGTTGCTTTTCGGCTTTCAACCCTAAGAAGCGTACTGATTTTGGGTGTATATAATTATGCGTGCTTCCCGAGTCGACAAGGATGGAAATAGGTTTATTATTGATCTCTGCTGGTAGTCGAATTGAGCGTGGATTAGAAACTCCGATGAGAGCATGATAAGAAATGGCTGGATCTGTGTCTAATTGCTGTTCTGAAGTATCTGGGGGATCTGGATCTGGAATCGGCTCGTCATCTTCAGGTAGAAGAAGTAATATACGTTTATTAATGCATTTGTGGCCTGGAAAATATTTGTCGTCACAGTAATAGCATAGACCTTTCGATTGGCGATTTTGGAGTTCGGTTGGGGTTACTTTCTTGATAGGGTAGTTTTGGTGTGATTGTTGAGTTGGGGCTGGAATTGGTGGTAATGAAAGTAAGGGTGGTTGCGGAGGTCGGTTGAATTGCAGCCTGTTTTGGAATTGTTTGGTATCAAGGATTTTGTTCTCAATGAGTTTGGCGAGGTCAATGGCTGCGGATAAGGTGCAGGGGTTAAATGGTTGCAGTTCATTTCGAATGTTGGTTTTCAAACCCGAAATGAAGCAGTTAAGGAGGGCATCGGCTGGGAGGTTGGTGATACGGTTGCTAAGAGTCTCGAATTGGGATTGATAGTTGTCGACTGTGGTTGTTTGACGGAGCTTAAATAGAGTGGCTTGAGGGTTTATAAAGGTGGAAGGACCAAAACGTTGCTCGATGGCTCTAGTGAAGCAGTTCCAGGATGTGAGCTGGTTGTTTCGAAATAGCCATTGATACCAAGTTAGGGCTTGTCCTGTCATGTAGAGGCCAGCTAGGTGTAGTCGTTGGTTGTCGGGGGTGGAATAATATCCAAAGAACCTTTCAGCCTGAAAGATCCAGTCTAGTGGATTAGATCCATCAAAATGGGTCAGTTCACACTTAGGAAATCGGTTTGGTGGGGTGGGATGATAGGTTGGGGTGTTAGTATTAGCTGCAATAGGTGTTTGGAGTAGAGGTGGTTGATTAAACTGGTCGGTTTGGGAAGATGCGGATGTGGAAGAAAGCTTGGCTGTTAGGTCATGGATGGCTTGGGTGAGCTGCTGGATGGAATTGTCGTGTTTGGAGAGGGCGGCTTCTTGGGTAATAAGTGTGTTATTGATGGTGTCGATGGAATTTTGTTGGCTATTGAGCTGAGCGGCCAGGTCGTCTAAACGGGTCATGGTGATGATTGGGAGGAGTGAGTTGAGTCAGTGAAAGCACCAATTGATATGGTCTATGCAAGTACTGTAAAAAAACAGAAAAATATGCAGAAGGAGAAGAGCAAAATGAAGAAGAAATAAGAAGAGAAAGTAATTTTTTTCCAGCCTGCCAATACTGTTCCATTCATTTGCTTTTTATATACATATTCTGTAACCGTTTTGTAACAAATTATGACAGCTGGACCAATAAAAGATAAAAAACATGTCAGGCCTTACATTAGCGTATTAGAGGAAATTTCTGAAAATAAAAGAAAAGACAAGTTGCTACTAATTCTTGCTCGTGCTTCCCTGCCGAGCTGTAACTTTATGATGCCATATTTCTTGTATATTTGAGCCAAGCTAGTCCATATATCGTGCTGGTTTGCTAACAGTGCGTCTAGGCCTTGCTGTAGTGACTCGAGTTGTATCATGTTGTCTACCGCTAATTGAATGTGGAAGATTTTGAACCTGCTGAAGTTATTGTATGTCTAATTACTACCAAGTACGGTTCAAATAAATAAATACAATCATTGCAAGTGCTGACTGTCTATAAGACCTCGAAAATTGATACACAGTACATTATTTCATTTTTGTTATTGGTGTTCGGTGTTTATAAAGCAGTATAATCCAACAGCCATATCAGTAAACATGATTAAAATGAAGTAAGAAAACCAAATCAGCAAACTTGAACTTGAAAGGAAATACAATCTATACCATAATAACCATCAAAGCGTCATACATAGTTGCCAATGTGAATCTTTGTAAGAACATCAATACAATATTAAGAGTAATGAAAAAAATTCAAAATTTTTGGCTATCAATAACATCTATGTAAGGTCTTAGAAAATCATGCTTGACATTTGTTTCGATGTTGCTGGTACAAGCTAGCATTTCGAACATATTGAAACATCAAAATCAACTAAAATTGCAGCCAGCTCAGTCTCATATTATAGACAATTGACCTATACATATAGATATGTACATAAATACATGTGTGTGTGGGGGCGCACGCACGCGTGTGTACACATATACATATACATAAAGAACATACTTTCAGTTTAAAGAAAGTAGTTGTAGTGAAATCAAGAATTGAACCGCTCAGGGGGAAAAATGGATGACTAAACTGAAATAGATAAGCAAAAGACTTTTAGAGTATATTGGACTAAAAGTAATTCCATATTTCATGGGATCAATATTCTAGCGTAACTAATAGGATTTAGCTTATCACCAAAACTCAAGCGTGAAGTAAAAAAAAAAACAGCTTTCTTAAATTTATCCCATGCTGGTAAAAGAAGGAAAGGACAGTGCATCACCGCTATCACAGTTGAAAATTCCTTATGAGCATTGTCAAGGTTCACAGCCATTTTGTCAAGGTATGAAAACATTATTCCGTTTTTTTTTTTTACAGTTTTATGTTATTCGAACCATTTTCACTAATTCAATTTCCCCCTAGTTTTGTTCGTAAATATATGTTGAATCGATTTACCTTTTTATAACAGTAGAATATTTTCACAATTGCAGTATTAATTTTTAATGTGCTTGGCTAGTTTCGTAAAAAGAATGAGACGGTTGATTATCTTAAACACAGTAAGGCTATTCAAGCCATGAATTTTTTGGTAACAAAGTTATGAATTTATTTGATCTAATTCTTTGATTAAACCCCCTAAATAACATCAGTTCATAGGTAAAATAGAAGTAATATTAACTGTATTTTTTAAATTATCAGTAAGCAAAGAAAATTTATGTATAAACTAAGCAAGCCTCAACAGCATTAATATTTTTACGAGCGTTAAGGCACGCGCTTCATGCGTGATGAAGACATCTGAATTATTTTTCTACAAATTGTATTTGTTTAATACATTAAAAAAAATGATTTTTCATGAATATTTAGTCATATTTTTATGTTGAATCTAAAGTGGTTAATTTGAATTTTTATTTCTAAGTTGCAATATCTAATATTTTATTAGTTTAAATTTTTATTTATATTATTAATTAACAAAAAAGGAATTTGTAATGTAGTTTATTTGCTAGATCCTATTTTTGAGTGATATTAAGACTTGATAAATTTATAGGTGAAATTTTGAATTTGAAAAGAAAGCTTAATTGTCAGATTCTATTTTTAAGCGATGTTAAATTTTAATAATATATGTATAGAGGCATTTTTGGTATTTCATACTGACACCAAAAGAGTGTGAAAGCAGCATACGCTAAAAGAGTGAGAAAGCAGCAAATATATTACAACTATTATTAAAAAAATACATATAAAGGGAAATTTTGGAACTTCACGGTCAGACCAAAAAATTGCGCTTCCAAGGCAACTATTAATAAAGATTTGAATTAAGTTAACTTGAATAAGAAATTCAGAGCTACCATAGCAGGCCACCAGACATAAATGGAGAAATAAGTTCAACAACTAACAAAAAAGCAATTTAGCCATCAATCTTTACATGAGATAAGCAGTGAAAATCAATTCAACACAAAATTTAAGAGTAACAAAGCAAACATGCCACCTTAAGCATAATAGTGTCATAGTGAAACGCTTGCTCAAGTTTGAATGAGCTCAATTCCAGCAGTTTAAACTGTCAAACTCCAATGGAATATGAAATCTGGTTTTGATCACTTCGATCATATCTAAAAATTTAATTCGAGTAAATCTATACGTACAACATGAGTCTATTTGAATCATAAATTTAATTCGAATTAGTACTTGAAAATCTATTTTGATTTGGAGTTGGCGAAAGAGTAACCCAACATGCGAAGAAGAGGATTTACCTAAAGGAGCACGATTGAAGATGCATGGCAGCAACGACGACGGAAAGTGGCGATGATGACAGAAGGCGACAACGGTTGAAGTTAAATTTCTGAAGAACTTGGAATGTCTACAGCGATGAATTAGAATCTAGGGTTTGAGGAACTGAGTTTAGGAAAGTAGGCTAATCGGGGGAGAACATCAGTTTAGGTTTATTGAGCGGGAGGATAAATGGAATTGCGAAGGGCATTTTAGGAATTGTGAAAAGACACTGTTGAAATCAATGAACTGAATTTACATTATTAGAAAGTAGAGAAGTAGAGATTATTAGAAAGTAGTGAAGTCATAGGGAAGAGATAGAGAAGTAGAGAAGAGAAGTAGAGATTGAGCCAAGACTTGGGCAAAAGAAGTAAAATAAAAATTTATATACCTTAATCACAAAGTAAACAAATAAATAAAAACATAATATAAATATCCTTGATAGTGGAGAAAGAGTAATATTAATGCATCTGTCTTCTTCATTTGGCTAATCAAAAAAAGCAGTTTGAATGTGATGTATATTACTGATTGTATTATTCAAAAAAACTATTTTCAACAACTTGGAAATATGCAAAATGACATTTTTTAAAAAAAAATGAAAGAAAGAAGCAAAGGAAACTCTACGTTTATTAATTCTGTAGCTTCGTCAAATCACATGTTGTCAGACTAGAGTCCATGAAGCTTCACAGATAACAAACAATAAGATAACGTTGTAGTTACGAACTTTTGGTCATTTCCCATATAAAAGTGAGTATGCCACCGTGGATTGATATAGTAGTGGGGAGAAAATAAGTGTGTGCGACAGTGAAAAGATTTTCAATTCATCATGTGTAAAATGGATAACAGTGCAACATGATTGCTAAATTTTCCCTTCATAAATATAATTGCTTTATGTCTCAAGATGAACAAACTAAATAATCCCCAACCCCCCCCCCCCCTCCCAAACACACCCCCACACCCATCCACAGACACACAAAAACCAATGCTCCCATGCCATTGTTTTAGTAGATAGTGAGAGCATAATATAAAGCTACAATGTGCTATTAAGAACCAAATTAAATAACAGACAAAGTTATGGTCATAACTCGTATGTAGTATAAATAATAATATTTTCTAAACGTGTAGAAAGTGACAGCTAGGCACTTTGTTACGTCTATGTGCCAGGATTATGAATGCATGAAAAGCTAGCATTCCTTAACTCCACATGCACTCACATGTGCACGTGCACACACACACAAATACATATATAAACGCAACGAAACAACAATATATATACTTCTAAGCTTCCATGAAACAAAAATAAGAATACAGTGACAGAATAGCATATATAAAGAATCAAGAAATTTCACAGCATCTACAAAATTAATGTGAAATTTATGCTGCATTCAACCTCACGGTCCATTGGTAATCATTGTAACTAGTATGTAGTGCATGAAATGAAAAAACTGGAAAGTGCAAAAAAGCATGGCTTAAGAATGTGTGGAAGAAGTAAAATCATATCGCTATTGCTAGTAATGTTTTATTTGATATTATTTAAGTTACTCAGTACCAAAATATGTTTTTTTCCTTCCATAAATCAATATGCCCTAGCATGTAGTAGCATTGTGGACACACAAGAAACAATGTTTAATTTTCATAACATGGCAAGACATAAATTTCCGCATAAAATTTGATATATAAATGGAATGGTGTCAATTTAAACAAACATATGAACATTGAACGAAATCATTTAGGAAGAAGCCAAGTGTTGTATCTAGTTAATCTCCATTTTGAGGGGAAAAATGTGAAAATGGGCCTACAAATTCTCTCTCAGGTCATTTCTATTTCAACAAATTAGAGAGCTCATTTTTTATAATTGGAAGAATTATATTTGTGAAAGTGAAGTGAGACATGAGTTATGTTTGTTAAAATCCAACAGCTATGCAATTTTCTTTTGTAACTGGAAAACAAAAATCAATTCAAAAAGGAATCTATTCGGTCTTTTATAAAATGTAAACATCAGCTGTATTCTATTGGAAGCTGCAATGAAATTAGTAATACTGTAACATTAATTTTTTACAAAACGTCAGACTTAGAAAAAGAATCTATTCATCTTAATAAAACTGAAACATCAATGTTTCATCGGGAGCTGATCGAAATAGCAAATAACTTGTGAAACATGCATAAACCACACATAAATCCTTGAATATAATTCGACTGACCTCCCTTGCCCAACCGTAAGAGCCAATCTACAATACACAGAATTCTAAAGGAAAAAAAAAACGTAATGGGGAAGAGAGATAACCTCAATTCTGCAGCTCCATTCAACCCGCTGCTCCCTGAAAAATTATAATTTTTCATTTCTGACTTACTAATTGCTCGGATAAAAAATAAGATAGGGTTTATAATGAAAACGATCTGGAGATAGACTGAGATAAATAAATGACCGCCTGATCAAGATCAGGCGGTGGTGTTTGATCGCGAGAGGGAAGAGAAGGCCTTTGTTGATAGAGGAAGAGAGATGGCACTGTTAATAAAGTGAGATGTAGATTGATAATCGATGGTGGTTGTTAGATTTTTATATTGACTAATCGTATTTTAATTCACTTAGGAAAGTTGACTGCGATTAAATTTAGTAAAAAAATAAAATATTTTAAAGTACAAATCATCTTAATAATTTTTTTCTAAAAGCGGCCACAACCCACTTTCAAAGTAAATCATTCTCCATCGTATCGAGAACAAACTTCTCTATTTCCATCTTGTTTTGCGTTTCCCTTCAATTTCAGACTTTTTCTTTGATTTATTGAAATTAAAAATCAAAATAATAGTGACATCTTAAACTATAAGCAAATCGGTATCAACAACAAAATCGCACACAACGTCCGACGAACGACCAACAGAAATCCATCACCAGCGTCTCAATTCCAAATACTAAAAACCAAAGTCAAAACATTCCAAAACCGCATATGAGGAAGACCTATGTTAGAAAACTAAAATTATCAAAACGCAAATCGTAGAAAAGAAGAAATGAATAGCCAATGGAAAATGAAAATCAAGCAAAGATGAAAAAGAGAATAGTGCAAAAGGTAAGCGATACAATAAATCTAGTATAATAAATTTAATACATTTGTATAGTAATAACATTGAAATTTTTTACCAGACGAATGGAGAAAAGATGAGGCAAAAAAGGGCTGATGAGAAATAGAATGAATATAGTCAAAGGAAAGAAACGAAAAAACAATTCAAAAGGAAAATCAGACAAAAAAAAGAGAAGACAATGTAATAGGTAAATGACACTATAAAATTAAGAAATTTATATGCTAATAGTATCAAAATTTTAAAAAGAAAAAGATAAGAAATTTTTTTGGAAAAGAAGAATCTAACGAAGAAGAAGTAAATTTGGTAAAATTATAAACAATGTCAGTTTATAATATATCGACTACCAGTTCATAATGGATAGAATCTTTTTAGTATTATTTTCTAGTAATTGGGAAAAGTATAAGGCATGGTATCGAATTTATAAATACGTAATATCATTTTTTACGGCATTGTGCATGATATGTTTTTAGTATTAGTTTTTAGAAAATTGAAAATGTATAACATATTGCATCAAATTTACAACAAATTAGTATCATTTTTATATAGCATTATGCAAAACTGGAAAAGAATACAACATGGTATCAAAACTGACACAAATTAGTACCATTTTCGTATACCATTATGCACTTTTTAACATGATTTTGTACAAAGATGAAAAAGTATATAACATGATATCAATTTTAAGAAGAAGTTAGTATCATTTTTTATAGCATTATGCAACATATTTTTTATTGTGATTTAGTACCAAAACAGGAAAAGTATAGTATATGGCATCAATTTTGAAACTAGTTAATATCATTTTTTTACAGCATCATGCATAGTATGTTTTAAATATCATTCAGTGCTAAACTACAATAAATATTATACTATGTGGTATCCATTTCGAAACAAGTTAACATCATTTCTTTAAACCATTATTAATCGTATGTATTCGTTATCATTAAAGCACAAATTGAAAAATCATAATGCATAATCTTGACAAAAACACAGTCAATAATACCACTATATAAAACCTTTTAATACAATTATCAAACTTTATAAGTAACATTAGTAATTTTCATGAAACTTGGTATCGATTTTAAGACATCTTAGTATCGTTATTGGTGTACTGTTGGAATAATTCAGCATTATGGGGTCACATATTTTAATATTTGAATGTATGGGCTATCTTGGGATTAAGTTTAATTATGTGATATATTTGGAATAAATACAACAAGACTTAAGGGGTATATTCGTCATGTAAATTTATAATGTGTGGAGACCAGAGTGACGATTTTAGTTTGTTGAAGGGCCGAACTGAAAAATGTCACACACTATATATATGGGGTTATGGTCCCCAAATTACACAAGTCTTATCATATTCTCTCCACCCTCTTCTAAAGAGAATTTTCAAATCTAAGATTGTGTCAATTTGGAAGATCTAAAACCTAGTTGATCTTCTTTTTTTGCAAATATAAATGGATTCAGGTACGACTTCTGCTGAACTATTTAATTTCATATATTTGTTTCTCGATAGAATCAATATGGGTTGTATGTATTCAGATCTAGAATTTATTTATTTATTACAACAAATGGTATCAGAGCCATCCATCATTGATTTTATTGAGAAATTCTTTGGTTTTAAGAACATATGAAATTTGGGTTCTTGGATTTACAATTTTCGATTGATTCACCTGATCCACTTATTTTGTTCTGATTTGTGAATGCTTCAATTATGGTGATTCAAAACATGTTAATAAACAGTATTATACATGGATCCATAGATTTAATGAAATATTGAATTCTGTTGATTTGACCAAAAGTTTCCTGAAATGATAGCAATTTGGATTTAATTGAACCGTAACATTGGATTTATGATCTAAGAATTCATCTACATCTTTTATAATAATTGTACCATGATACGTTTGTGGTTTTGTTTTCTCGTGCAAAAGTATAAAATAGCAACATGCATTGTTGAAATATTTGCCAAGCTTTTACTATTCATTATTTTTGTACACTATGAATCAGCACATTAATTGATGCTGTCAGATTTGACATATATTCTTTTTTGTAATTTATTGTTACTACTTAATATGTTTCACCTTCTATTTTGAGTAGTAGCGGTTAAATAAAGTACGCAATAATCTGATACTAATTATTATTGCAAGTATTATTCATTTATGTATTATTACAGTTTCCTTGAGTCAAATTTGACATTGATATTTATGGCAAATTTATAAATGAAGGAGTTAAAATAAATTCATATACTATTTGGCGCCTTTTGCAAATTGATTGTGAATATCCTACATTACAAGTGAACTAATTGAAATAATATGTCACCAAAGTGACCTCTCTTATTTTAGTTGCTCATGAAAAACGTTAGATATTTGTGTGTATTTATTTATGCGAATATTAGTCGTCCCAAAGGAAGGTTAATATCTGGCCAAATCAGATACACATATGTGATGATAAATATGTAACAATTATAAAGTTTTACAAGAGAATAATTAATCGGCCCAAAGGAAGAGTATTATTTGACTTGAATTTATTGTTAATATTTGATGATTACAACAAGAATACCACTTACAGTTAATATTATTGTCCAAAGACTTGATATTAATGTTGTGCTAGGTATCTTGAGCAAAGACTTACCAATTATTTTAAATTTAATACAGTTGTTTTATAATGTAAGCATATTTTATTAATTTAAAATTACAGCTAATTTGACTACGGTATCTGCCAATCTGAACAACATTCCTATTCTGACTGGAACAAACTTTAAGGAATGGAAAGAGAACATATTGCTTGTTCTTGGCTGCATGGATCTTGACCTTGCACTTAGGATAGATGAACCCGCCCCTCTTACGGATGAAAGTTCTTCTGATATTATAAAGAACTTTGAGAGGTGGGATCGTTCAAACCGCACGAGTCTAATGATCGTAAAGCGTGGCATTCCGGAGGCATTTAGGGGTGCGGTATCTGAAAAGATAACCAATGCTAAAGATTTCCTTACTGAGATTGAAAAAACGTTTTGCTAAAAACGATAAGGCGGAAACAAGCATGCTTTTGCAACGCTTGATTTCCATGAAGTATCAAAGCAAAGGAAACATAAGGGAGTACATTATGGAAATGTCTAACACTGCTTCAAAACTTAAGGCACTTAAGCTTGAGCTTTCAGATGATTTGCTCGTGCATTTGATATTAATCTCTCTTCCTTCACAATACAACCAGTTCAAGATCAGTTATAACTGTCAAAAGGAGAAATGGACTCTTAATGAGCTCATTTCGTATTGTGTACAAGAAGAAGAAAGATTGAAGCATGATAAGGCTGAAAGTGCTCATTTAGCATACACCTCTAGGGAAAAGACAAAAAGAGAAAGAAGGATAAAGAAACTGCTAAGGGTCCGACTGAAAAGAAACAACAAAAGGAGACTAATGGTTGTTACTTTTGCAAAAAAGGCTGGACATTTGAAGAAAGATTGTGCCAAATACCACGCATGGCGTGTTAAGAAAGGTACATCTTTTGCTTTGGTCTATTCTGAAGTAAATTTAGCTACAGTACTTGGAAACACTTGGTGGTTAGATTCTGGTGCTTCTACTCACATAAGCGTTTCTATGCAGGGTTGCCTGAGCTACCGAAATCCAACTGATGCTAAAAGATACATCTATGTGGGTGATGGAAAATCGATAGAAGTGGAGGCTATTGGGCATTTTAAGTTGTTATTAAGAACTCAGTTTTATTTGGATTTATTTGATACTTTTGTTATACCGTCATTTAGACGGAATTTGGTTTCTGTTTCTAAGTTGGACAAATTTGGTTATTCTTGTTCATTTGGGAATGGTACTTTTAGCTTATCAATGAATTCAACTCTTATTGGAACTGGTTCTCTTAATGTTTATGACAACTTATATATGCTTGATGTTAATACCTCTTATAATGAAGCCTTGCATGTAGAGTCACGTGGTACTAAAAGAAAAGCTAATAAGGAAACTTCAGCCACATTGTGGCACAAGCGCTTAGGTCATATATCTAAAAATAGAATTCAAAGGCTCGTGTCAGATGGAATTTTGGAATCCGTTGATTTTTTAGAGCTTGATGTCTGTGTAGAGTGTATCAAGGGAAAACAGACCAAACATAAGAAAATACGTGCCAATAGAGCAACTGAAGTCTTAGAATTAATACATACAGACATTTGTGGGCCATTCCCTGAGGCACCATGGAATGGTCAACAATATTTTACAACATTCATAGACGACCACTCAAGATATGGCTACCTATACCTTATTCATGATAAATCAGAATCCTTAGACATGTTCAAGAAATTTAAGGTAGAAGTTGAGAACCAACTCAACAAAAGGATTAAAACTGTCAGATCTGACCGTGGCGGTGAATATTATGGTAAATCTGACGAATCAGGTGAACAATATCTAGGACCATTTGCCAAATTCCTAGAGGAATGTGGAATAGTCCCACAATACACTATGCCAGTTCACCTAGCATGAATAGTGTTGCTGAGAGACGAAACCGGACTCTTAAAGACATGGTAAGGAGTATGATTAGTCATTCTACCTTATCAAAATCACTCTGGGGAGACGCATCAAAGACAGCAGTTTATATCCTTAATAGAATACCCACTAAAGCAGCTACTAAAACACCTTATGAGCTCTGGACAGGCAAACAGCCTACTCTAAAGCATTTTCACATTTGGGGATGTCCAGCTGAGGCAAGGCCATATAAGCCAAATGAAAGAAAATTGGACTCCAAAACAGTGAGTAGCTACTTTATTGGTTATTTTGAGCGATCAAGGGGTTATAAATTTTATGATCGCATACTGAGGAAAATATTTGAGACGGGAAATACAACATTTTTTGAGGATGTTGAGTTGAGAGGGAGAAATGAAGCAAGGAACATTGTTTTTAAGGAGGAATCATCGTCTATGATTCCTACTACAGTTACTTCTTCGAACAATGTGCAGATTATTGTTCCTGTCATTGATCAAGAAGTGAATCCAAAACCCCAACAAAACAATGTTGAAGAAAATCCTCTTCAAGTTGAAGTTAATGTTCCACAAGAACAAATTCAACAACCTCAAAGTGAATTGCCATTAAGAAGATCCACTAGGGAAAGAAGAAATGCTGTTCCGGATGATTATGTTGTATTTCTTCAAGAGTTAAAGGATAATAATGGATTGATGGAAGATGATCCTATCAACTTTCACCAACCCATGCAAGATGTTAATTCTCAAAAGTGGATTGAAGCTATGAATGAAGAGTATAAATCAATGCAAGACAATAAAGTTTGGGATCTTGTCCCTTTACTTGAAGGTAAGAAGCCCATTGGTTGTAAATGGATATTTAAAACCAAGAGGGATGCAAAAGGTAAAGTGGAAAGATATAAGGCTCATCTTGTAGCAAAAGGTTTTACTCAAAAGGAAGGCATTGATTTCAAATAGACTTTCTCTCCGGTTTCATCGAAAGACTCTTTTAGAATAATTTTGTCACTTGTTGCACATTTTGACCTTGAGTTGCATCAAATGTATGTTAAGACTGCATTTCTCAATGGAGACATTGAGGAAACAATTTATATGGTACAACCGGAAAACTTTGTGGTCGAAGATCCAAAGAATATGGTTTGCAAACTAAAGAAATCCATTTATGGACTCAAACAAGCTTCCCGTCAATGGTACCACAAATTTCATAATGTAATTACCTCTTTTGGTTTTGAGGCAAACATCATTGATAACCATGTGTATCACAAGTTTAATGAGAGTAAATTTATATTTTTAATTTTATATGTTGATGATATATTGCTTGCCAACAATGATTTAAATATGTTGCACGAAACTAAGAGATTTCTTTCAAATAATTTTGAAATGGAAGATCTTGGTGATGCCTCTTTTGTATTAGGGATCCAAATACATCGTGATCGTTCACGAGGCATTCTTGGATTGTCACAAAAGAACTATATAGAAAAGGTGCTTAAGATATTTGGCATGCAAGATTGTAAACCAGGTGATACCCCTGTCGCTAAAGGAGATAAGATTTGTCTCAAACAATGCCCTAATAACATCCTTGAAGTTAATGAAATACAAAAGATCCCTTATGCATGTGCTATATGGAGTCTAATGTATGCTCAAGTATGTACGCGTCCGGATATTGAGTACATTGTAGGAGTGTTAGGCAAGTACCTTAGTAACCCTGGAATGGATCATTGGAAAGCAGCAAAAAGGGTTATGAGGTATCTTCAAAGAACAAAGGACTATATGCTTACATATAGAAGATCAGATCAGTTGGAGATCATTGGGTATTCTGATTCTGACTTTGCTGGATGTCCGGATAGCAGAAAATCCACTTCAGGATGCATATTTATGTTGAGTGGAGGGGCTATATCATGGAAGAGCATTAAGCAAACGCTTATAGCTTCTTCCACCATGGAAGCAGAGTTTGTGGCTTGCTATGAGGCATCTAATCATGGAAAATGGGTGCGAAATTTTGTCACTGGGCTGCGCATTATAGATAATATTGAAAGACCACTAAAGTTGTTTTGTGACAATAGATCGGCAATATTATATTCTAATAACAATAGAAGCTCAAGTAAGTCAAATTACATTGACATCAAGGTTCTAGTTGTGAAGGAAAGAGTGCAAAATGGGTTAATATCCATAGAGCATATTGGGACAAATTCCATGTTAGTGGATCCACTTACAAAAGCATTACCACCCAAGGTCTTTCATAAGCATGTTGCTAAAATGGGTGTATCTTTTATGTAAGAATATTTTGGTTTAGGGGGAGTTTGTACTAAGTCATTTCTTTTGTGACATTGCTCTATATTTTGATTGTGGGTATGCTTTAGTTTTTTATGATCAGAAATAAAGTTTTAATTGCACTCAAATTATTTATATATGTTTAGATTTTGATCACATTAAAGTAAAGTAGGAGCAGTTGGAAATAGACATGTAAAGATCACATTTCATATAATTACCATGCTACACATACATGATTGATCTATGTCATTTGATTATATTGATATACGTGACCATTGATGGGTTTATTTACACTAACGATAATGAAAACCGCTTTGATCCTATGTTAACACAATCAATGGACGAGATTGTTATGGATATATCATATTGTCAAGATAGCTATTTGAGAGCTCATAAAGTTAAATACATTCTATAAGGTTACATATGTGGCCCAGGGGGAGATTGTTGGAATAATTCAGCATTATGGGGCCATATTTTAATATTTGAATGTATGGGCTATCTTGGGATTAAGTTTAATTATGTGATCTATTTGGAATAAATACAACAAGACTTAAGGGGTATATTCGTTATGTAAATTTATAATGTGTGGATACCAGAGTGACAATTTTAGTTTGTTGAAGGATCGAACTGAAAAATGTCACACACTATATATATGGGGTTATGGTCCCCAAATTACACAAGTCTTATCATATTCTCTTCACCCTCTTCTAAAGAGAATTTTCAAATCGAAGCTTGTGTCAATTTGGAAGATCTAAAACCTAGTTGATCTTCTTTTTTTGCAAACATAAATGGATTCAGGTACGACTTCTGCTGAACTATTTAATTTCATATATTTGTTTCTCGATAGAATCAATATGGGTTGTATGTATTCAGATCTAGAATTTATTTATTTATTACAACATGTACAACATAGTCAATATCAATTTTAAAATCATAAAGCATTAACTTCAATGAAACAAATACTAGATATCATTTTTGCAATATTGTGGTATCTTTTTTGTTATAAATGACAGTCAAGATAATTTGTACATAAAAAATAATACTATCAGAACTCATACATAGTGTGTGAATTACCATTCATAATTAATATAATATTTGAACAATTATTACTCAATATCTTTTTTTTAACTGTGCGATATCAAATTTGATACAAATAATGCCAACACTGTTTTAACAAGTACTTACTATTAAATCGACTACAATTAATGCAAAGTATGTTTATATCTCAATTGATAGCAACCAATATTAATAAAAGAAATTGAATCGATCCAATACAATAATGTTTTTGCTAACCAACTGAACGTCGCCTTTTATACAACGATGATAATGATTTTGTAGAGAGCTGTCACAAAAGGGGAAAAAATAGAATCTGAAAAATCCGAGCAAAAAAAAATATAAAGAAAAAGAAAAGGAAACGACTAATTGTGCATACAGATGTGGCTTGTAGGCTACATACAAGATTATAGAATTGGGAAAAAAGAGTAACGGAATTACAAAGATATATATATATATTGAAAGGAACACGTTTTATAGATTTTTCACCGTTTTTTATGAAAATAACATTATAATGAAAGAATGGGAAAAAAAAACCAAAATAATTTAGATGAATCGTATAGTTGTTATTCAGTGGAACTTGGAACATTCATATTTGGAGAAGAAAAATGAAAGTGGTCGCAAAGGATATTAGTTTGTTTTTTGGTATACCAATGGAAGGAAGAAACATTGAGCCGATAACAAGAATGTCAAGAAAAACTATTCCAACGGAATTTAGAGATTTTGCTACAAGAAATTTTGGAAATAGTTTTTCTACAAAATCGACAAGAGAAAAATAATTCTTTTTCATCACAGGGAAAATAAAAATAAAACAAGAATTATAGAAAGAGAAAAAGAAAGTAAGAAAGACTTACCATTACTAATAGAAAAGGTAATGTTGTTGACATTTTTTCTCTTAACAGTTACAAAAGCTAAGATGGAGATTTTCATCATATTTAACTAATATGAAAAAGTTAAGAATGGTTTCTTGACTAAAAACAATAGAAAAGAATTTCAACAAATTTGTAAAAAGAAAAAATTTCACAAACCAAGGAACATGTCGGAATGCTCTATGCTACCATTAGAAAGATATATTATTCAAAACACTATTATTTGAAATAATTTTTTTTAATCATATCTAATCAGTTTTTAAAATATTTATGATGCCGCGTTTATGAAAAAAAGAAGTTTATTCGACCCAGACAGTAATATAGTGAAAAAAGTCCAAAATTTGGAAGATTGGATTTGCGAAAATTAAAATCCATTATGGCTAAGCAATTTTTGGATGATGTCAAAGAGGGCGAGATAAATTAAAACTATATCCCACTACTATTTCTCAATACCATTTTATTTTCTACTTAGTATTAATTTTCATACTATATTTCTTCGAGTATCATTTTGCATGTTGCTTAGTATCATTATTAACAATCTATATTTCCTAATCTCGTTTTCGCTTCTACTTAGGATAATTTTTCACAAAAGAAATTCTAATTATTATTTTTATTTTTACTTACTATTATCATTAACAAACTATGTTGCCTAGTACCATTTATCCATTAATAAAAAATCAGTTATAACACACTATGATATTTGGTATCATTGTTGTCTCTATATAGTATTAGTTTCAATACCATACTTTTTCATGTAACATATTAGTTTTTGCTAAGTATTAATTTTGTGCTTTGCTTAGTATCATTGTATTAGCTGCTCAGTATCATTATTACAGATGCTTATTATTAGATTTTACTAACCTTAAGCTAATAATGTAGTATTTTATTTTCAAACAACATCAATCAACACAACATTTTTTTCATACAAAATCAATGATTAAAAATGCTACTATTCGTCATCATTTTAAACCAAAATGCTCTAATTTAGTAACTAAAATTAAAATATAGCTTAAAACTAATACAATTTTTTTCCTACTAATTATACATTTTAAGAAATAAAAATATTTTTTCACATGAGACAAGGCTTCTTCAATAACCTCAAAATCAAGACAATCAAATAAAAAGAAAGAAGAAAACAAAGCCAAAAAAAAGAAATTTGGAAGAAAGAGAAGAAATTTTTGGAGCATTTAGAGAAGAAGTAACCATGAAAGTATGTAAATGCATATAAAAGATTTGGAAAATGAACTTATGAAAAAAAGAAGGAGATGGAAATGAAAAGAAAAATAAGGTTACAAGCAAAAAAGGAGGTTCAAAAATTGAAACAAATAATCAAAGAAATGAAATCCAGGCTGGAAATAAAAAAGAAGAGTATAAAGATAGAGATCTAGATCTCGAAACAGAAAATGCAGACAAAGTAGATACAAGAAATGAAACACATCATCAAATGGATCAAGGTACCATTATTAACAACCAAATCATACCCTACCACAATCCAACAATCGACTTACTCCTTCGTCTTTCACACTATACGACTAAGAGGACTTGGAGCTTAAAAAAAACTGAACTGGGTCGGGAAAATAAATCAACAAAACCAGTTGTGTGAAAAACGAAGAAATAGTGAAAAAGGAGATCAAAAAATAGCTTCTTATATCAAGGGATTAAAAGAAAGAACAAGAAACAAAAAAAATTTAAGGACAGTTTTGAGTATGAACAACGACTACAAAAAAGCAAAAAAGCCAAAAACTGAAGAAAAAACAAAAATAATGAAGTAGAAAGCTCGAAACAATTCATCCTAGAGCCACTAGCAGCTGTAGAATCAACATTTGCATATTTAAAACTTATACACTACAGATGTTTAACATACTTAAATAGAGTAGAGCAAAACATAGTTACAACTTTCTTTGTTTTGACAGAAATACAAAAGTAAGCATATAAATATTGATACTAATGTTACATATAAAAATAATTTTAATTACTCGATTTAAATCTCTTTTCTTAAAACAGTGAAGTAGCATGGCATAACAAAGACACTATTAAAGGAGGATGCATAATAATAAAAGATATGCTCAAAAATGTTCTTGAAGGAAACTTCATAGATGGGTAGGAATATAGGTATTTTTTTGCTTGATAATACTGATCACCATTAAAATATTACAAAAACTAATACTATTGCAAAAAATGATACCTATATTCTCAATATATACTACTACCGTTTAGAATACTTGCATTGTTTATTATTGAATACTGTTTTACTACTAATAAAAACTCACAGTTTCCTATCATTAACATAGATAATATGTTGGTATATCTCACATGTAGACTGGTAGAGCACAACTACGCAACAACCACAATAATGACGGTAACTAAAACTTCAATATGCAAGTGCTTAATAATTGCTACATACATTGACTTATAAATAATTTCCTTATTCAACAGAAAGGACAAGTCAGTGATGTAAAAAGTGTTAAAAGATATTTAGTTATATCATTTCTTAAAGAAATTATGAGGAATAAATACGCAGATGCTATTTATTTCCCTCTACGCTGTGAGAACCACTGAACATTTGGTAACACTGACATATCGTAAAATGCAATGGTCTCACATAGATTTTTTATGGTCGAGAAGATCAAATGAAAGAATGGACCCAAGTCTAAAAGAAGCACAAAACCGGTAAAATATTTTTTTACAAAAATTAACTGATATATTTGAAACAAAATAAATATTAACTGACTTTGTATTGTTCTATATTTAAAAGAGAAAAGAAGTTGAGCATATTTTGCAAAACTTATGGAAAACAAATAATATACAAGATATAGAAGTGAAACAAAATGAAATTCATTAGATTAAATGTGCACAGCAAGGAGAAGACATGTAAGCTATCATATATATTTTAAAAATGATACCTTCTACCACTAAAATTGATACTACAAATGAAACTGATAGTAATACTAAAACTAATAGTTACTTAATATTAGAACATGTTATGTGTTTGCATCATGGTCTTTTATGTACAATACTATACATTTCTTACATTTTTAATACACTGAGTTGAATTAGATGGGCACACAAGCAATTTTGATAATTTGGTCATGATAGGAAAAAATTGTTTGTTCTAATCCAAATTTGTTCGGTTTATCAAATGTTTGCTTCATATTAACATTTTTATTATACAACAATCTCATTTCTGTATATAATTAAAAAAGAAACAAAACAATTATCGCAGATGTTAAAAATGATACCTACTAGCACTAGAACTGATACTACAACTTATGCTGACACTGATACTTATTTGATTTTAAAACATATTATCTATTCGCACCATGATCTCTTAATAAAATGCTATATATTTATTATATAACTAATACATTGACTTGAATTAGATGGTATACAGACTATTCTAATAACTTGATCGCAATTGGTAAAAGATAATTTTTGTACAAAGCCGCTAGTTCATTTAATGTTTGATTCGTATCAAGCTTTTTAGTCTTTAACAATATCATTTTTTTAAATATACAAAAACAGACACAATATTAATAATATTTCGGGATACATCACTGTTAAAACCAATACCTACTAAAACTGATAAAGATACCGATGCAAATTGATGCATAACAAGATTATTCCAATTTCCTAACAATATATTTCGCTTTAAACAGGGTCTATGGAATGTACGTCATGATATTTATCATATCATTGAACAAAAGCCAAATACCAATCAAGTTAAAAGATGAAACCATGTTGTAAACTAGATCATGAATTATATTAGAGATATTGACATACAACGATCACTGTTAGAATCTATCTGATTTCATATCAAAGTAAGGGGAAACGAAGATTGTAAAAGTAAATTTATTGTAAAAACTGCTCTGATGTTCGATTAAAACTAATATACATTTGTGATGTTGTGTTAGAACTAATTAAAATTAGCTTTGTTTTACTTTAGATATAAACATATGCTTGTTGAAATTTTGTCAATTTGTTGTAAAAACAACTGTGATCGTATTTTCGATGCTGAGAGTAACGACCTGTAATTTCACTTCTTTGAAATGGAATATTTAATTTATTCAAATATTAAAATTTAGAATTTTCAAACTTAAACAATCATATTTCATATGATTAATAAGAATAGTAAACTTTTTTTAATATTGAATAAAGGTTTTGGATTTCCATTGTAAAATTAACAAATTTCGTCGGATATCGATAAATCGATGTCGTATTTTTATAAATGGATGTGGATATTGCTTTATAAGTCAAATGCACTTGTTTTAGTTATTTAAAAATTATAGAAAACTTATTTTTTAGTTTTGTTTACATACATAAATAGTTTGATTTAAAACTGAAAATGTGATTGAGATTCAGCTTTCGGATTTTCAACCTTTCGTCGAACAAAAGTTGTTTCAGATCGTTGCAATGTTATTTGATACACATACACACATGTATATACATACTTATAACATACATATAAATCATATATACATTTAGCATAAAAGACAAAGAGAGTTTACTTTTGAAAACTTATAAAGTAAGTAAAATCTTTTAATTTGATTTTTGCTTTTTATTAACGATACTTTAGTGAACATCATTATTACAAAGTACAAAGAAACATCTCATCTTATTAAATTTTAGTACTCAAGAGTCTAATCTTGCATTGTAAAGGAGGAGCTAATGTGTGGTAAGGTCTTTTGTTTGTAAACTTCATGTATAAATAGCCATGCACATTCTCTCATTTCTTCACCTTCTTCTTCCTTTTTTCTCAAGCTTCTTCGCATTATTTCTCTCCTCTTTAATGGCTTCCAAACCATAGAAAAAATTAGGAAGAAATAATATCAAAATATTTACAAAAATATTCAAAAGTAACCAATGTTAATTCTCTTTAAATCAAACTCATCTTTTGTCCATATTTTATCTCTTCTTCTCTCGGCCATAACTTTCTCAAAAATATTCCAAATTTAAAAATTATTTTTTTCAAACTCAAGAGAATTAAGTTTGTAACAACCCTGAATTTTGAACAATTTAAAAATGAAAATATTTAATTAATTTTAAATATTCGAATGATGATTGACTTGAATTTCAAATTTTCAGGATAAATTAGCGATTAAATTTTAAAATTTAATCTATAGAAAGTTGAATAAAAATTTGAATTTAACTTTGAAGTTGAAATTGAATATTTAATTTGTAATTGAAATTCGAATTAATGACTTAGAAAAAATAGTTTGGATTTACGAATTATTTTTATGTAAATTTATAAATTGATGTTGATAGTTGAACTTCAAAACGTTTCTATATTTACTAAAGAAAATTTATACAAAACAAATTGAATTTGAAAAAAAAATTATAATAAATAAAATAATATGCTTTCTTCTTTTTCAGCATGTTGTCCTCTCCTTCAAACACGCCGTTACACACGCCTTCAACCACGCCTAAAATTTTGCCTTCCATCACGCCCCTTCCTTTCAAAAGCATGGCCGAAGTCTCTTTCGAAAATCAGAAAAAAAAAATCAAACGAAAGAAAAGAAAAATTAATGGCGGCCGTTCCTTTTCGCTCGTTATCCTCTTCGTTCGCAAATTAGGGCTTAGGGAATTCGATCGCGCTCGTCTTCCTGAGGACCACGGCCTCGTCTTCCTCTTCGAACCAAAATTTGGGCCTTTCAGTGAAGTCGCCGCCTCTGATTTCTCGATCGTTTTGCTTAGCTCGCGTGCTCCTCGTTCAAACAAAGGTGAGTAATATTCTTTACTCACATCTAATTCGAGCTTCTAGTGTTTCCTAGCTTGATCAAAATTGGAATTTTGTTGCTTGAGTAACTGATTAAATTTATCTGGTCATTCGACTTTGTTACAATGTTGATGATTTTATTTGACTTGGTCAGATTGTTGTTGCCTTCGACTTTATGCCTGACTTGTTAACGTCGGCCTTGTCATTTTTGTTGAAATTAATTGAAACCACTATTGTCTGGATTATTTTGAAACTGCTGCTAAATGCTTTTGGGTGCTTGAACCTTTATGTGTACTTGAATAGGCACTGAAACCATGTGTATACATACATTTATGTATGTATATATATGTATTGTCCTTGTAGTCTTTATTCCACCTTGATCCAGTAGTTGCTGTCATAACTTGATGTTGATTATTTATTGTTGGATATTGATGATTTTACTGTCTTTATCAATTTTTAAAAAAAATTTGCAATTGATTTTTGTTTCACTGAGCCTCTGCGATTTTGGCTTTGTTGATCACCACAGGGTCGACATATGACCTGTTCAACTTCGATTCGATTTGATTTCCATTATTTGATGGCTTCGGCCTCAACACAGATTCTTAAAATGCCGATGTATTTGTTCGAACTAACTATTCAAGCTTGAAAATTGATTTTTGTGACGTGGTTTATGAGATGATTTTGGGATTTTCAATGTTGAACTTGCTGCTGTGATTCCTTTCATGACTTCGATTACTTCAAAAAATGTGATTTTTATCACTTGGCATCTTCTATCAACAATCTAATTTGTTGCATTAGTTTAGTAACTACTGTATATAAGTAGTTTATGTGTTAAGCTTGTCACCAATCTTGTGCTTTCAGTTTTTTTTATACGTGATGCTTGGTCACCTGTGGCCTTTGTGTTTGATGTTCACTTACAAGTTCGAGATAGTTTGCATTAATCTGTAAATGGTTCATCACTGTTTTTTTATATACCTTACTTGAGTTTTCATTTGATAATTGGAATTTGTATTTGATTACTGGTAGTATTTTCCACCGCTCTCGGTTGTAAGTGTTCAAACTTCATGTTGGGCTGCACTGGCTCTTGTATAATTATCCTCATGCATTTAAGTGCACTTCGGTTTCATGATATATTCTAGTTAGTGGAGCCATCTGTACTTATAATTGCAGTGTGTATATACTTATGTTAACATAAGTATATGCATTTTTGGGTTTCGTTCTTATAACTTGATCTTGGTTTGAGTATGGCCTTTGTGCCTTTGTGCCTTTACGATAATTGCAGTTTGATTTGTTGTATCTGATTTTGTAGATGCCTGTACGTATAAGTGCAGCATATATATACACGTGTGGATTAAAAATGTAGGCATATATACCCCTGTATGTGTGTATGCATGCATAGTTGGATCTATACTTGTGTTCCATCTGCTGCATTGACTTGATATTATATATTCAATGTTGCAGATGTCCTTGATCACTTTGAAATTCATTTGTTGACTTGTAGTTACATACTTGTTGACATCTCTGATTTTATTTTAGGGTTTGAATCACGACTTGATGGAGTTGCTGTCAGTACTGTTGGCACTGACTTCATCTTGTCTGCACTTTGATGGTCAGGTTGCATACTCCCCGGTGCCTGTATGTGCTTTGCTTTCCCTGGAATTATTCCTGTTCATTTCGAACTGGTCTGGTTGCCATGTGCACATTTGTGTGTATACTTGGATCTGGGTTTGTTGCCTTGGTCATTTTGACTTCAGATGTATAGTTGCATTTCACTTGAATTCAGTTGTGTTTATTGCCTTCATTTACCCTTGTATCCTTTGTGCTCTGCAGTTGTGTTGAGTCATGATAGTTGTGACTTGACCTTTGCATTTTGTAATAGCTGATAACATGTATCCGTATACAGTTGCCAGTTGCCTTTGTTGGGTATTGATGCTTTGTGTTCTATAATGTTGGGTGTTGTGGTGCCATATTTCGGTGCTCTCACCTCATTTTGCTGTTTTCATGTAGTTTGAACCCCTGCCTTTGCGCATAGGGTCATTCGAGCCTTCGCGCTTTGTGATCTTGTGGTGGCTGCAAATTTTTGATTGCAGATTTGCCCTTGTATCCATTTGTGACTGCAGTTTCGTTTTATATGCAGTTTTGCCTATGTCGGTTTGCGTTGCATTGATGCAATTGGATTTGTTTTTCCTAATTTCAGTTGAGTTCGGCACTTACGTTGTCGTTGCTCGACTGTTTAGTTCCGTGGCCATTTGCTTGTTTCAACTGTAGATTCTATGTGCAGTTGTTTCTTGCTTTACTTTGATATCTGCAGTTTTCCCCTGTTGGTATTTGTTTCTATACATTGAGTTGAATCCAGCTCAAATGCTTGGGTTTGACCTTGTGCTCGTTTGTGAACTTCCATTGAGCTTTTGGGTACATCATCACTATAGTGGCAAGGCAGTGCACGCGAGCGTGAACTGCAGCCACACAAAGTTAACATTTTAAAAATGTGGCGAGGCCGTACACGCGTGTGTGTACTGCAGCCCTACCAAATCTAATGTTTTAATTGATATTTTCTTTTTGATGAAAATAAATTTATGTTGCCAATTCAATATATTTTGAATCGATTTTGATGATTTTGTTGTTAATTGCCGTTTAGGCAAATTTTGATTGTTTCTAAATTATCTTCATCAATAATCCCTTCATCTATTCTCATTGATAACTTGAATCTACTGAGTTATTGTTTAACACTGTTAAGTGTTATATTTACCATTATCCGATTACTTGTTAAAGGATCGGATAGGTAAATTTATATTTGACCGTCGTCTAATTGTTGTTTGATTATTATTGTCTCTATGCACTAATAACTGAGTTTGAATTAGACTGACCTGTGTATTATTTTCTTTTGAATATAATACTCGGGTCAGACCCAGTAATTTTACAGCTTGAAGATTTTCAGGCCGCGAAGTTAGAGAGAGTTGGGGAAATTGCTTCACTTTAGCTTTTCGAAAAAAATTTGTACTTAAAAGATTATATTCCGCTGTATGAATGAAATTCATTGTATAAACTCTGATGTATAAAAGAAAAGTTCATTTATGAAAAATATTATTATTCTGTGATTCTGTGGCTGGTTCTGTTTAAACTCTATAAACTGAATAACAATCCGTCATTTTGAACGTCTCAAGTTGGTTTAATTACCGATTGGGGGTGGTCAGAACGGCGGGTCGTTACAAAGTTACTATAAACAGATAATTATCATGGACATCATTTCTTCAAAATCTAAGAGTTATTATAACAAAATTTCAATTCTTTCAAAGTCATTTTCGGCCCAGATTTTATGACCGAAAATATCTCTGTTTCTTATTATCATAACTTCTGCAAAAATGATCCAAATGAAGAAATTATTTTTCCATATCTTAAAAAAGTTCAGTGGCTACAACTTTTATGTTGAGCGCTTCTTTCAATTTTGAACTTAGCTATGTCAAAATTTCAATTTTTTGCAGTGCATTTTTTTGGCTTCATTATTTGTCAATCCGAGAATACCCTCTTTTTTTTTATCATAACTTCCTCATAGCTAATCGAACTTTAGTGTTTCTTTTTTGCAAATTCAAGAGAAAAGAAATTTCAAAAACTTTATGGTAAACCACTTTTTCAAATTTTGTGAGTGAGAAGGTCAAAAATTAGAGAGAAAATGACCTATTTTTCGGGTCTAATTTTGAGAATTCAAATTCAAAGCTCCATCACTTCTTCTCTATACTTTCGGGCAACCTCCATCTCAAGCCTTGGCCAAGCATTAGGAAGGATAAAATTAGGCTTATTTTGATTTGGTTTCCAAGCATGGTAGGAAGTATATGTTCGATCTTAATTTCCATGCCTTAAAGTTTGACAGAGTGGAATTTAAAGTGGATTATTTCTTCCTTTAAGTTCATTAAAATCATTGCTAAGTTGAAAAAACTTTAAGTGTTAATTATTGTTTATAAAACCTTGTTGGATGCTTGTTTACTTTGTTTGTTGAAAAATCAGTTTTAATTTTTTATTTGACTATTTGGATAGTTAATTAAGTAATTCAAAATTTAGAAGTTAAATATTTAATAGGGTATGTAGAAACGACTAGTACACGTGTTTCGTCTATGAGATCCAAGGAGATTAGGACAAGGGATGGAACATGTCGAAGGGAAAGCCTAAATGCTCTAAAATAAATATCAAATTGTTTTAACTCAAGATAAAATAAAATGTGTTATAAATATTTGATAGAATGAAGCGTTGATTTATCGTTTATTGTTGTGTTTATTTTGTTAATTGATTGTTTGGTTGTTTGAATTAGGCTTGGCCAGTTTATGAGCATTAATTATTATTTATTGATTGTTGACTTTGCTCAACCAGCTCATGAACAAATAATAATTATCCATATGCATGGGCTGGGTAGAAAATAATTATAAGATAACACCTTGTGATTTATGTCACGATTTGACTATAAGGTGTTTAGCGATAATTTTTGGTTCACTTCAATTTAATGATTTTTTTTGAAAATTGGTTTTCAAATGGAAATGTTATGAAATGTTTTCCCTTTAGAAGAAATAGAAATGTTTGGTAATGAATATTTTGAAGTTATATTATATAAAAGTGATGTATATAAGAATGACTTGATAAAAATGTTTTATGAAAAAAAAAGAATTTCTAGTACTAAACCCGATGGTTTTAGGATGATTTTTGAAAGGATTTAGAAATGGAAATTATTATAGATTTGAAGTATTCGTAATTATTAGTGTAAATGAATTTTCCACTTCGGGGTATAAAATGGTTTGTTATGTTACCGATGATTCGGGTAACCCCTAACTCATCGGATAACCCGTACCTACAAAGTGGGCACATGTTTTTGGTATAGTCCGCTCTTGAAATAGTGGGATGTACTTATTTATCGATTGTATGAAGGCTGAGACCCAGTTGCCTTGTTATTGGAAGAAACCTCCCGATCTGTTTGCATATGGATTGATATGCTTTTATTACAGTATTTACAATTTTCAAACAAAATTTTCAAAAGTGATTTGATTTAAGATCCCGAAGTAAAGTATAATTTGTGTGTGTATATATATATATATTTCAAAAGTTTTGAAATAAGAATTCAAGAATAAAGTACAAAGAAATAATTTCCATAAAGGTAATTAGATTTGAAAATCTAAAATTAAAGATTTAGCCTATGTGGGTAGTTTTGAGGATTGCATATTGTTTATTGCATCATAGGCTCCATGAGTCCTATTTGCGATAGGAGAACTACGTTGGCTTGATCTTGTATCTAATTGGGTACGCAATTAGATAGGGGTACGTAGGCAGTCACAAGTGGTAGTGATGCAGCCCCTAAAATAGTAAAACCCTTTCATGTTTATCTGTTATTGGTTGTTGTTTATCTTGTGTTATTCTATCTTTTCAGCTTACTATTTTATTCCGCATTTACATTGTTTATTGAGTTCGTAGATAAGGATAGTGATGTCTCTCTCATTAGAGTTGTGCAGTGGTAGTTTTATTGTCATTGTATTCGGTATGTAATAAAGCACACTTTGTAGGATTAATAGAATTAAATTACTCTGATAAGTTTTGACATTATGTCCTGTACATTAAGAAATGTTGAATATTTATCAAATATGACGTATTAAGTTAGTAGTTTTCATTGGTAGTTTTAGAAAGGACGGACTCTTCGGCAATTTTAACTGGTCTGAAAATCCTGGTCGACACACGTGGTATCAAAGCTTAGGTTAGGTGCTTAAGTAAAATTTACCGAGGGTTAGTATATCAACTTAGGAATTTTAAAAATGAAACTACCTTAATTTGATAAATAAAATGGATAGGATAAGACACTGTACTTCCGACCGGGGTTATGGGTGATATTACTATTTTTGGTGTGCTTAAATTTCGTTAATCGTTTGTTTTTCGTTATATTTTTTCCGTCATTGGAATTTCGAGGACGAAATATTTTTAAGTAGGAGAAAATGTAACGATCCGTAATTTTACCACTTTGAAATGAAATATTTAATTTATTTAAATATTCAAATTTAGAATTTTTTAACTTGAACAATCATGTTTTCTATGATAAATAAGAATGGTAAACTTTTTTTAATATTGAATAAAGGTTTTGGATTTTCACTGTAAAATTGACAAATTTTGTCGCATATCGATAAATCGATATTGTATTTTTATAAATGAATTTGGATATTATTTTATAAGTCAAATATACTTGTTTTAATTTTTTTAAAATGATAGAAAACTTATTTTCAAGTTTTGTTTACATACATAATGTGACGATACGAATTTTTCGCGCTCGAAAATCGACATCCATACTTCATATCGTACTCGAATGCCGCAGATTCGATCGTTCAAATCCGATTCGCCGGAGCTTATAACAACATTAAGTAAACAACACAGCGGAATAAAAGAATAATACATTGATATGCAACTCTGATACAATATCTGATACAACAGATGATCCAATAGATATCAATATACATCAGAGAGATAATAGAATAGCAGCGGAAAAGAAAATAGATAACATTAGCAACGGAACAAATAACTCCCGATAGTGTTCAAAAGAGAACTCCAGAAGCAGCTTGAACCAACATCACGTTTCACCAAGACAAGCAAGTCTCGTCCACATCCAAAGACTGAACTAGCTCAAGATAACCTACTAATCTGACTATCTGAAAAACCCAACTCTAGACTGCCCGTGTAGAAAAAATTTGAGCACCCAGAGTTTAGGAAAGAAACAATAAACTCTGGTTCAGTCATGGGACTGGTGTGAGCAACAAAAATAGTTTATCTTTTAAAACAAACAACGAAATATTTTAAAATCAATTCGCAATGCTTTTTAGAAATGAGACTACCATAAGGCCTCCCGCACACACACACAATGCAAACGCAGAATCGGAGGAGATTTCTCCTTATGATAGTCAAAGATGCTTGATACGCATTAAAAAGAAACATTTGATATTACTACTAGTGCATAGTGTAGGAAAACATTTCGAAAGTAAAGATATAAATCTTAGCCAGCATAGACATTTCACACTTATGCCTACTATAGCTACCATGTTCAATAGCAGGTTACCGCCACATTCCATGGCAGGTTATACAACTAAAACCGTACAAGGATCGTATTGGATGAATGGATTTCCAACAAATGGTCAGGCCAAGGAACTTCCTATTCCACATGGGAACGCCTTTGGCGGGACGCCCCGAGAACCAAACCGGATCTCTGCCAAACAAGGCCGGCTACCCCCCTTCCCGGGGAATATACAAAACCTCAGATATGCCACCCCCGGTCCTTTGGGACATTTAAACAAGAGCTCTCTAACCAACAACATCACACAGTAAATAATATAGTGTGTCCACGTAAGTAAGTATCTGCGCTCCATACCATGACACTACCCTTTTCCAGAAGGAATGGTCATACCCTAGGGAAGCTACCCGTGAAACCTTGCCGCACAATTCCTGTTTCGACCATTACCGGTTTGTGAGGATCGAAGAAGTCTCGTATAAAAGCCACGCTTTGATCAACAAATGATCAGCAACACTCAGCATGCCACATTACCAAGTTGGGATATATCGTTGATAACCCTCAACTACATAACCTCTAAGGGTAATAAGCTAAGAGAATAAATTCTCCGCCACCAATGGAAATGTATTTGAAAGAAATCTGCTTTATATCTCAAAATGTAATTTCAGACATACAATCCATACAAGTCTATTCTGGATTTAGAAAAGAACCGAAGGCACTTCCAAAGAAGTCCTTGCAATCCAGATAATCTCTAATCACGTCCAGATTTCCCATCACATATGGAGTCTCTATACCGGGGACCAGTCGATGCAAAGACATTCGACGAGTTGTCCTTTCGTTTTCGAAAATATTCGGTCTTCACCACCGGTCTTCAAATGCTATCCATATCGACGTATCATTATTCGGAATGGGATATGTGACACAATGTAACTACCCGCCTTTTTGGACAGTTTAAACCGACGATCAAATACACATGCCGGTTCCAAACCATTAAAAAAAGGCAGATGGTTATTGGGGTAATTAAGAAAAGAAAAGAAATAAAGGAAATGAAACAACACAGAATCTCGCAGCGGAACGATAAAATATAATAGTCAAATAAACAGTTCATGAAGCTGTTTACTATACTTAGACAATTATTTATACAACATTTATCAGAGTTATACATATACAACAGAACAAATAAATAATGCAGCAGACAACATGATGCGCAGATAATAATAGTAATAGTATACCAAATCTTCGTCTTTGTCCTCCAGAATAGATCTTCAAAAATCTGAAAACTCAGGACTGACCCGAGCGTAATGAAAAGACAAAACACTCGAGTCAGGACTAAAATATCCATATGAAAGTTAAATCAATCGTAAATAAATATGAGTGTGACGGCGTCAGAGATGTTTACGGGGTTTGACATCTCATATCCAGTGTCAACGTGCGTGCAATAACTTAAGAGATGTTACGGGATTTTCCACCTTTCAAGGATCCGTTAAACTATCTACTAGGTAGTAATGTACGCTAAGTAGATAATGTCTATCAGTAATATAAAGTATCAAAATAGCGTTAAGGCGTTACCATAATCACCCTTAACACATTTTATATTCCCAAAAGCATATACAAGACCGTAGTTTCCCCAAAACCGGAAGTCACCAAAGGGCAATCCATATACTCAAGGTACAAACCAAAACGTAGTGGTCGCGAATAGGATAATCAGTATGACAAGGTACATGAGGCGATACCAACTAGGATACTAGTAGTTGTGTGATCCGGACTGATGTTGAGCATAGCAGCTACTACCTCAACACCGCGAAACAACACTCCCAAATCAAGGGGTGCACCCAAATCAAATCACAAATGTAATAGACATGGTATCGAAGAAGTGTGTCCGCTAGAGGTGGCGAACCTCAATGGCCCGGCGCGGCTCCTGTTTTAGTCATGTCAGGGGTCATCCAATATCGTTCTCTTTCTTCAGTCAACGCGTTCACCAAACCATCCACTTCATTCTGGATCAACACTCCGCGTATAATAGTTATTAAAGTGGTTTTCGGTATCGACAGAGAGTATGTCCATATCCGATCCCGGTCTCTTTAATAACTACGTATTATTACACTGATGGCTCTTTTATATTTCAAATTGATAACAACATATCATATTCGCTTTAAAATCAAATCCATTTCAAAATCATCATATATTCAAAATTATCAATTTTGTCCGATAAATCAATTTCACTTCAAAATTTGATTCGAATTCAATTTAGGTTATAATCTCTACTTTAACCTAGTTCGTATTTAGACCAAAGGTTTAAATATAAACATTTCCGTCTCTTTAACCAGTTTGAATTTAAGAAAATAGTTTAAATAGTTTAAAATAGTTAAATAATTCAAAATAGTTTAATAGAAAATATTTAAATAGTTTAATCGAAAATAATTTGAATATAAAATGGTTTATATATAAAATAGTTTGGAAAAAATCAAAAATTATTTGATAAATAATTCCAAAGTCAAACCGGTCAACTTCCCAAATTTCCTATCCAAATCAAATCCAAATTCCATTTTGATTTAATCGATTTATTCCAATTTCAACTTGAATAAATTTCTATTCCACGTAAATTTCGATTTCAATTCACAAATTTCTTTAAATTTCAATTCAATTCCAAATTAATTTAAATCTAAATTTCAAATAAATTTTCAATTCCAAACTCAAACTTGAAATATCATTTCATATCAATTTTCTTAGAAATATTCAGAGTTCGATTAAAAGTCCAATCTTTTAAAACAAATCAACTTTCAAAAATTTACACCGTATTTCAATTTTCAATTTAAATCTAAATTTCGATTTTATTTAATAACTTCGTTTACCAAGTTTAAATTCTAACATTTCGAGCTCCAATTCAAAATAATTCAATTTCCATAAATTGGATTTTATTCTTAAAATCAATTCATTTAAATAATTTCAAAACAACTTTTAAAATCATTTAATTTATCCAACTCGGTGTCCGTATATAATTTTCTAACCTATGGCCAAGTGATTAGTTATTACAATTAAATGTCAGGGATGAATATATCATTTAAATCAATCACAGTGTCATATGTATGCATAGCAGGATATATATATAAACAAATAAACATCCAAACATTTAAATATCAACCAATAACATCCATCGAAATACATCATCCAATGGGCAATACAATTCACGGAAATTTCATATTTATCAATGTCAGGTAATTTAATCGCAATTCAATTTTAATTTAAATTTAACTGTCAATTTAATTTTTTTAACGGTGAATTCAAATGACAATCAATATGATAATTAAATTTTATCAAACAACAACAAATAAAAATCATAACTATGCATAATGTCAAATTTAACTAGCATAAAGATATTCAGTACGTTGTGAGCGTTATAAAACACTCACCTTGATTTTACGATTTTAAATCAAATCGAACGACGTTCGATTTAACATAAAATTTTAATGAGCTCCAAACACTTTCGGATCTGCACTGCAGCGCAGCTCTCATCTCCGTGATTCCGGCGCTTCTTCCTCAACGTGAAATTCACGTATGCAAACCCATTAGCCGCCGATCTTCAAGCAATTTTCATGACCACCTCGTCGACTTCCAGAACGATCAGCTAGCGCCACCACGAAGCCCTTCACCAGGGCCACCTACGCGCCAAGTTTCATCCCGTCATTCGCCGTCGTTTGCACGCAATCCAAGGAAATACGTACACACTTCCAAGTCAGATCTGGACGAATCCATGAAAAATTAGCATACATCAACCGTATAGATTTGAAGAGCTCGTCGAGATTTACACTTTTGCTTTTGGAATTTTTCGATTTCGTCGAACGGATTGAGAGATATTAAGGAAAGAAGATCGGCAATTTCTGGCCATGGAATAGGTGGCGGCCATGATTTAGAATTAGGGTTTCTGGGTTAAAATAATAATAAAACTGTCTCGGTTTGCGTGCGTATTTATATAGGTAGGTCCAAAATCATCCGAACTCCAATCGAGACGTGCCGCTAGGCGTTTATAAGGTTTTACCCCCATTCCGGACGCAATGAAACTAGTTTCAAGGCCTAATTCGATCATATCTGGAAGATAGCTTTTCGAAGTCGATTATTTTAATTAAATTCGAAATTAAATTTCTACGCGTTTCAAGCTCGCACGGCCAAACGACAAGTCCAATTGCTACGAAAATTGAAATCCTACCATAATTTACTATTACGGATCCGATGAAACAAGTTTCGTCGAAATCCGAGACTGTTTGATAAATGGCTATTTTAACTCGTCAATTAAATATTAAAATATTCAATTTTCACAAATTTACTTTTAATTCGATTTTAGAAGTTCTACAACATCATTCTAACTTTAATATGATAAAATAGAATTTTACAAATCATTTTTAATCATATTAAACCCGTTATCCAATTATTCAAATAATTTCAAATATTAAATTATTCAACAAATTACATTAATAATCATTTTCCTTCAATAATCACCTTAAATTTTCTAATTAAAATAGCTAAAAATACGGGTCGTTACACACAAGGTCCTCTCCCGGCTAAACCGAATAAATGAGCGAAATAGTTCAAAAACATATGGATATTGGGATTTCAATTAAGTCACGACTTATTACCCAAAACTTTTCGCTAAATGGTTTAAAACGATTTACCATTTCCAATCTTTAAACAAAAGATTTATTTCTCAAAGTTCACCTAGTTTCACAAAAATCTATTTACGGAATTCAAAACAATCTCCATTTCAATTGGATTAACTCATTAAATCTTTAAATCAAAGATTTAACTTATAGTTTCAAACCGTTTCCAAAACTTGGAAGTCATTTTCATTTTAAAACTTGAAATTCTTTTTAACACAAGTTGGACGTTTATTTCTTATGTGACAGCTTTTATTATTTGAAAACAAACAGTTTTCGTTTCAGAAAAATCCAATTATATTTACACGAGTTAAAGCCTTTGAATTATATTCACATTCCCAAATTAATACTTTTAAAATAGTTTAACCCATATATAACTAGTACAACATCTTTAATCACTACTTTCAAATCATAGTATTCAGTTTTAAATTTTGAATTTAAATTTAAATCAAATTATTTAAATTCCAAAATTTAATCAAGTTATTCAAAAATAAATTTCAGCTTTGAAATTCCATTTCAAAAGCTTTTCACTTTAAACCCAATCTTATTTTCAAACCATTTGAATTTAAGATTCAAATTCAAAACTATTTTCAAAAATCTATGACTTAATCGATTTCCTCGTGAAATCCATATTTGTGTGTGTATGGTGTAGTCCAGGGGTTTAACACAATAGTGCAACATCATTTCAATCATTACATATTAAAATACAGAAATATAGTTGGTAAGCGATATAAACTATAACGCTCATCGCCCATTCACAGATTCACAGATAATATGCAGATGTATCATCAATAAATGAATAAATTTTATGGCTCAATTCACAGAACAAAATATCACTGATCAGATAGGACAATCAATTCAAGACATTTCATACGATACAGTCATCCATAAGTATTAAGGTCAAGTATTTAATAATCATTTATAAGCAGGATAAATTAATTACTTAATCCTGATTAATCTAATTTATTTCTAATTTAAATTAATTACTTATTAATTATCCAATCTCGATTAATTAATTACTTTATTAATGATTTCATTATCATTTAAGTGTATTTTAAACATTACACTCTTAAATTAAATTTGAATTCCATTTTGAATTTTAGATTCAGATTGATTAACTATCTAAAACATTAATCAAATTCAATATCAATTTATAAACCTTAAAATAAATGTAAAGAACATTTTTTTTCTTTCATAGGAAGCTTATATAAGGGAAAAGCCTTTAAACCCAATTACTTCATTTTTATTTTAAAATTAAGCTTTTGAATTTCATTTTATTTTATCTTGCAAAAATTCAAGTTTTAACTTTTCATTCAAAATCCTTTTTATAAAAGAACTTTATAAAAATTCAATTCAAATATTTATTTGAAAACAATTCACTTTTTTAAAAGGCTATTTGATTTGAACTTGTTTAAAACATTCAGATTTGAAAACTGATTTAAATCACAAATTTGAATTCAAAGAAACTTGAATCCATCCATTTATCTTTGATTTTTAAACTTTGGTTTTAACTTACTTTTAAAAACTTGATTTATTAAATTCTGATTTAAAAATCCAAATCCATTTTAAAACATTAAGATTCAAAAATTTCATTTGAATCTATAGTTTATCTTTGAATTTAAACCACTATTAAAATCCTGTTTTCAAATTTTAAATTAAATTTAAAATCTGAAAACAGTCAGATTTTTTTAAAAACCTGAAATCCACCTTTAATTATTTTAAACTTTTATTTCATTTCAATTTTGAATTCAATAATAAACTTGAATTCAACTTCAACCTGGATTTAAGCTTTGCTAAATCTAGTTTACAAATTAAAGTTCATTTGAATTTGCTTTAGAAAAAAAAATTGCTTCCAGGTTGTCTAAAACCTGTAACCACTATTGTCTCGAGACAAACCCAACTTGCTTCGAGTCTTCATCCCGCTGCTTCGAGTAACGTATTCGAATAACTCGAGTCTTCCCCGAGTCTCACACACGAACCCAACACCGGGCACAAATGCCTGGCCGTACACGTGCACGCCACCGTTCGCCACCTCCGTTCGCCACCAATGCTTCGAGCAAGTCGAAGGTCATCCCCAGCTCCGATCCCAACCATCAAAACACACTCAACAACTCGAATTTGAAATCGAGCGCTCGAGCCCAAACCTGGAACAACTCACCGTGCTCGCTTCCTCGACCATCAGCGGCGATGAAATTCCAGCCGAGCTTCGTCAGCTCACCTCCTTCCATCCCCCTGAGCTTGGTTGAACTCGATCAACCAGAGAATACGTGCCAGACAAAAACCCATCCCAGTTAAAAACTAGGGTTACAAACTTGATTCGATTGCCACCCTCACCACAATGCTTAGATTACCCATCTGGTATTTTTCCCATCATCGTCGATCATCCTTCTTCCACCAGGAAGAACCCAGACCATCAAAACACTCGAGATCATCAGAAATTGCTCAGATACCAATTTCTGGTTAAACCAGAAATGCACTCAAACCCCTATCCTAAAAATCATGATCTTAGTTTCAAAAATCCCATTTTAGTTTGAGTATTTGGTTCATATCTTTAAATTCTTGAACCATGATAATTTTATTTTGACTTATTTAAAGGGTTGCTCTGTTGTTTCAAATTTCCAAAGTCCATGCGAATTGGTTTAACTTAAACATATTTTCCAGCTTAAAACTATGATACAACAACATATTTTGTCTGAAATCCAAATACTAGCATAGATTAAATTATGTGAAAAAAATAGGTTTTTGATCAATTCTGGAACCTGGAAACAAATGACAGTGCAATACAGAGACCACATATACACCTATATCTATCCATATATATTCACAGCAAAAATACACTTACACAATATATATTTATCACTGATAATAACATACTATCATATCAATATTTAAGTTATACAAACAAAATGTTACTCACCTTGATAAGTTTTAGAAATAAACAGAGCTTGCTTTTCCATGTTGATACAGCTTTGAAATTTGCAAACTGGAATCTGTTCTTTCATATCTGGCTTTGTAGTTGATTTGTTTGATGTTTAAATTGAATTTTTGTTTGAGTTTATAAGATATAGTGATGTTTATATTTTCTGCACTGCTAAGTTTTGCTGAACGAAATGAACAAGGAGATGATGCATATAAAGAAATTACAGGGTATAAAATTTGTACAGCAAGATCTTTTTTTTATTAATATGCTCAGAATTTCTCTTTGCTTGGTGGCTGAGAAATCTTGGTCGTACTAAGGTATGGCTGCTTTACAAAGGTATGTTGCTATTGCTTGTACTTGTTTATTTGTACAAAGATTTTTTTTTTTTATGTTTTGTTTATGTTCTTGCTTTGGCTTGTTTGCTCGGCTGAGAATATATATTTTGTACTTGGGAGGATGTGGTATTAAATGCATTGGTACCTTATGTCTTCATTTTCTTATGCATAGAATTACATGTTGTTATTATTTTTTATTTATTTGTTTTGTTTGCAGTTTTATATTGGGTGGAGTAGTTGTTTTTAGCAATTTGTTTACATAGTTTTTCCTATGTGTACTGTTTATCATTTTATTTACAGCATATTTTTTTGTCTTCTTTTTGTTTACTTTTTACTTGTTTCATTTTTATTTTATACTACTTTTATCTTGTTTGTATGTAGTTTATGTATAAATTCTTTCTTGTCTTTATTTTGTTTTCTATTAATGTGTATTGATTTTATAACATAAAGTCAGATTTGAGTTAATATGTTTACTTTAAAATTTACATAATTTATCAATATGTTTGAATACTTGAATATTTTTTTTGATGCTTTGTCTTATTTCTTAGTTGAATGTATGTTACTGTCTTTTACTTAGCCTATATACTTATACTTACTTGTATATACTTGATTTTACTATCTTGCTTTGCATTATGCCTCTACAATATAAATTACCAATTAATTCACAATTTTTTTTATTCAAAAATTAAATAAATTCTCAATTTAAAATTAATTAAAATTCGGGATCGTTACAGACTTCCCCCCTTAAAAGGAATTTCGTCCTCGAAATTCGCCAGAGAGTGATAACGAAGATAGGTGAAAGATAGAGAAATATCTTTTCAGATCAAACTGGATATCAATTCTGCATTTGGTAAGCCAAATCAGAATATCAACAATAGATTCAAGAACGAATCCATTTAACACTTCACAAGATACTCGGGTTATCAAATCTATGAAATATACAGTGGTATTGGTTAGTTTGAAGGGATAACTAACCATTCGTAGATTATATCGAGACCCAAATAATAGATAAATGGATTTAATCTTCCAAAATTTCCAAACATCAGATATGGATTCCAAACTCAAGTCGGAATACTTCAAAATATATACCCATTTGTCCCTCTTCGGACTTCGATCTACTCAAGAAATTATAATAGAATTTCAAATTTGGTTTTAAACGAAATCGTTTTATCGATACAATTCAATTTATCCTTCATATTCTATTAATCAATTTTAACTCAATTTAAAATTTCTAATTCATTTAAAATTTCCAATTTCAATTTTCAAATTCATATTCATTAAAGTTTAAATCAAAAACTGATAAGAAACTGATGAAATACGACGTAAAAATTTTCTACAACGATTCGTAGGGTCATCATCACACCGAAACTTCTTCTTGTAACCGTCACAAAGCAATCAAAAGAATTTGTTTTTGAATTTAAACCACTATTTCTACAACGAAATCGTTTTATCGATACAATTCAATTTATCCTTCATATTCTATTAATCAATTTTAACTCAATTTAAAATTTCTAATTCATTTAAAATTTCCAATTTCAATTTTCAAATTCATATTCATTAAAGTTTAAATCAAAAACTGATAAGAAACTGATGAAATACGACGTAAAAATTTTCTACAACGATTCATAGGGTCATCATCACACCGAAACTTCTTCTTGTAACCGTCACGAAGCAATCAAAAGAATTTGTCCATGCGAATTGGTTTAACTTAAACATATTTCCATCTTAAAACTATGATACAACAACATATTTTGTCTGAAATCTAAATACTAGCATAGATTAAATTATGTGAAAAAAATAGGTTTTTGATCAATTCTGGAACCTGGAAACAAAAGACAGTGCAATACAGAGACCACATATACACCTATATCTATCCATATATATTCACAGCAAAAATGCACTTACGCAATTCATATTTATCACTGATAATAACATACTATCATATCAATATTTAAGTTATACAAACAAAATGTTACTCACCTTGAAAAGTTTTAGAAATAAACAGAGCTTGCTTTTCCATGTTGATACAGCTTTGAAATTTGCAAACTAGAATCTCTTCTTTCATATCTGGCTTTGTAGTTGATTTGTTTGATGTTTAAATTGAATTTTTGTTTGAGTTTATAAGATATAGTGATGTTTATATTTTCTGCACTGCTAAGTTTTGCTGAACGAAATGAACAAGGAGATGATGCATATAAAGAAATTACAGGGTATAAAATTTGTACAGCAAGATCTTTTTTTTATTAATATGCTCAGAATTTCTCTTTGCTTGGTGGCTGAAAATTCTTGTTTGTACTAAGGTATGGCTGCTTTACAGAGGTATGTTGCTATTGCTTGTACTTGTTTATTTGTACAAAGATATTTTTTTTATGTTTTGTTTATGTTCTTGCTTTGGCTTGTTTGCTCGGCTGAGAATATATACTTTGTACTTGGGAAGATGTGGTATTAAATGCATTGGTACCTTATGTCTTCATTTGCTTATGCATAGAATTACATGTTGTTATTATTTTATTTATTTGTTTTGTTTGCAGTTTTATATTGGGCCGAGTAGTTGTTTTTAGCAATTTGTTTACATAGTTTTTCTTATGTGTACTGTTTATCATTTTATTTATAGCGTATTTTTTTTGTCTTCTTTTTTATTTACTTTTTACTTGTTTCATTTTTATTTTATACTACTTTTATCTTGTTTGTATGTAGTTGATGTATAAATTCTTTCTTGTCTTTATTTTGTTTTCTATTAATGTGTATTGATTTTATAACATAAGGTCAGATTTGAGTTAATATGTTTACTTTAAAATTTACATAATTTATCAATATGTTTGAATACTTGAATTTTTTTTTTGATGCTTTGTCTTATTTCTTAGTTGAATGTATGTTACTGTCTTTTACTTAGCCTATATACTTATACTTACTTGTATATACTTGATTTTACTATCTTGCTTTGCATTATGCCTCTATAATATAAATTACCAATTAATTCACAATTTTTTTTATTCAAAAATTAAATAAATTCTCAATTTAAAATTAATTAAAATTCGGGATCGTTACAGACTTCCCCCTTTAAAAGGAATTTCGTCCTCGAAATTCGCCAGAGAGTGATAACGAAGATAGGTGAAAGATAGAGAAATATCTTTTCAGATCAAACTGGATATCAATTCTGCATTTGGTAAGCCAAATCAGAATATCAACAATAGATTTAAGAACGAATCTATTTAACACTTCACAAGATACTCGGGTTATCAAATCTATGAAATATACAGTGGTATTGGTTTGTTTGAAGGGATAACTAACGATTCGTAGATTATATCGAGACCCAAATAATAGATAAATGGATTTAATCTTCCAAAATTTCCAAACATCAGATATGGATTCCAAACTCAAGTCGGAATACTTCAAAATATATACCCATTTGTCCCTCTTCGGACTTCGATCTACTCAAGAAATTATAATAGAATTTCAAATTTGGTTTTAAACGAAATCGTTTTATCGATACAATTCAATTTATCCTTCATATTCTATTAATCAATTTTAACTCAATTTAAAATTTCTAATTCATTTAAAATTTCCAATTTCAATTTTCAAATTCATATTCACTAAAGTTTAAATCAAAAACTGATAAGAAACTGATGAAATACGACGTAAAAATTTTCTACAACGATTCGTAGGGTCATCATCACACCGAAACTTCTTCTTGTAACCGTCACGAAGCAATCAAAAGAATTTGAAAACGAATCAAAGAAAATTGATAGAGAAAGTTGTTTCCACTGTTGCAGGGTATTGACCATATGAAGTGGTACTTCCCTGTCCCCTATCTCGTCCTCTTCTTGCACTCATACTCACTATCAGTGGATAGTAAGAGGATTTACTGAGGCATTCGAACATATATCTTAGGGATATACTCATTTTAGGGTATACTTCACCCTATCTCTAATGAGTTACTTAATGTGTTACTCTCCTGAGCTAAAGTTCAACCTTAGCTCTGATACCAAATGTGACGATACGAATTTTTCGCGCTCGAAAATCGACATCCATACTTCATATCGTACTCAAATGCCGCAGATTCGATCTTTCAAATCCGATTCGCCGGAGCTCATAACGACATTAAGTAAACAACACAGCGGAATAAAAGAATAATACATTGATATACAGCTTTGATACAATATCTGATACAACAGATGATCTAATAGATATCAATATACATCAGAGATACAATAGAATAGCAGCGGAAAAGAAAATAGATAACATTAGCAACGGAACAAATAACTCCCGATAGTGTTCAAAAGAGAACTCCAGCAGCAGCTCGAACCAACATCACGTTTCACCAAGACAAGCAAGTCTCGTCCACATCCAAAGACTGAACTAGCTCCAGATAACCTACTAATTTGACTATCTGAAAAACCCAACTCTAAACTGCCCGTATAGAAAAAATTTGAGCATCCAGAGTTTAGGAAAGAAACAATAAACGCTGGATCAGTCATGAGACTGGTGTGAGCAACAAAAATAGTTTATCTTTTAAAACAAACAATGAAATATTTTAAAATCAATTCGCAATGCTTTTTAGAAATGAGACTACCATAAGGCCTCCCGCACACACACACACACAATGCAAACGCATAATCAGAGGAGATTTCTCCTTATGATAGTCAAAGATGCTTGATACGCATTAAAAAGAAACATTTGATATTATTACTAGTGCATAGTGTAGGAAAACATTTCGAAAGTAAAGATATAAATCTTAGCCAGCATAGACATTTCACACTTATGCCTACTATAGCTACCATGTTCAACAGCAGGTTACCGCCACTTTCCATGGCAGGTTATACAACTAAAACCGTACAAGGCTTGTATTGGATGAATGGATTTCCAACAAATGGTCAGGCCATGGAACTTCCTATTGCCACATGGGAACGCCTCTGGCGGGACGCCCCGAGAACCAAACCGGATCTCTGTCAAACAAGGCCGGCTACCCCCCTTCCCGGGGAATATACAAAACCTCAGATATGCCACCCCTGGTCCTTTGGGACCTTTAAACGAGAGCTCTCTAACCAACAACATCACACAGTAAATAATACAGTGTGTCCACATGAGTAAGTATCTGGGCTCCATACCATGACACTACCCTTTTCCAGAAGGAATGGTCATACCCTAGGGAAGCTACCCCTGAAACCTTGCCGCACAATTCCTGTTTCGACCATTATCGGTTTGTGAGGCTCGACGAAGTCTCGTCCACAAAGCTACGCTTTTTACAAAAGCCACGCTTTGATCAACAAATGACCAGCAACAATCAGCATGCCACATTACCAAGTTGGGATATATCGCTGATAACCCTCAACTAGATAACCTCTAAGGGTGTGAAGCTAAGATAATAAATTCTCCGCCACCAACGGAAATGTATTTGAAAGAAATCTGCTTTATATCTCAAAATGTAATGTCAGACATACAATCCATACAAGTCTATTCTGGATTTAGAACAGATCTGAAGGCACTTCCAAAGAACTCCTTGCAATCCGGATAATCCCTAATCACGTCAGGATTTCCTATCACATATGGAGTCTCTATACCGGGGACCAGTCGATGCAAAGACATTCGACGAGTTGTCCTTTCGTTTTCGAAAATATCCGGTCTTCACCACCGGTCTTCAAATGCTATCCATATCGACGTATCATTATTCGGAATGAGATATGTGACACAAGGTCCTCTCCCGGCTAAACCGAATAAATGAGCGAAATAATTCAAAAACATATGGATGTTGGGGTTTCAATTAAGTCACGACTTATTACCCAAAACTTTTCGCTAAATGGTTTAAAACGAATTACCATTTCCAATCTTTAAACAAAAGATTTATTTCTCAAAGTTCACCTAGTTTCACAAAAATCTATTTACGGAATTCAAAACAATCTCCATTTCAATTGGATTAACTCATTAAATCTTTAATTCAAAGATTTAACTTATAGTTTCAAACCGTTTCCAAAACTTGAAAGTCATTTTCATTTTCAAACTTGAAATTCTTTTTAACACAAGTTGGACGTTTATTTCTTATGTGACAGCTTTTATTATTTGAAAACAAATAGGTTTCGTTTCAGAAAAATCCAATTATATTTACACGAGTTAAAGCCTTTGAATTGTATTCACATTCCCAAATTAATACTTTTAAAATAGTTTAACCCATATATAACTGGTATAACATCTTTAACCCCTACTTTCAAATCATAGTATTCAGTTTCAAATTTTGAATTTAAATCAAATTATTTAAATTCCAAAATTTAATCAAGTTATCAAAAATAAATTTCATCTTTGAAATTCCATTTCAAAAGCTTTTCACTTTAAACCCAATCTTATTTTCAAACCTTTTGAATTTAAGATTCAAATTCAAAACTATTTTCAAAAATCTGTGACTTAATCGATTTCCTTGTGAAATCCATATTTGTGTGTGTATGGTGTAGTCCAGGGATTTAACACAATAGTGCAACATCATTTCAATTATTACAGATTAAAACACAGAAATATAGTTGGTAAGCGATATAAACTATAACGCTCATCGCCCATTCACAGATTCACAGATAATATGCAGATGTATCATCAATAAATGAATAAATTATATGGCTCAATTCACAGAACAAAATATCACAGATCAGATGGGGCAATCAATTCAAGACATTTCATACGATACAGTCATTCATAAGTATTAAGGTCAAGTATTTAATAATCATTTATAAGCAGGATAAATTAATTATTTAATCCTGATTAATCTAATTTATTTCTAATTTAAATTAATTACTTATTAGTTATCCAATCTCGATTAATTAATTACTTTATTAATGATTTCATTTTCATTTAAGTGTATTTTAAACATTACACTCTTAAATTAAATTTAAATTCCATTTTAAATTTAAGATTCAGCTTGATTAACTATCTAAAACATTAATCAAATTCAATATCAATTTATAAACCTTAAAATAAATGTAAAGAACATTTTTTTTCTTTCATAGGAAGCTTATATAAGGGAAAAGCCTTTAAACCCAATTACTTCATTTTTATTTTAAAATTAAGCCTTTGAATTGCATTTTATTTTATCTTGCAAAAATTTAAGTTTTAACTTTTCATTCAAAATCCTTTTTATAAAAGAACTTTATAAAAATTCAATTCAAATATTTATTTGAAAACAATTCACTTTTTTAAAAGGCTATTTGATTTGAACTTGTTTAAAACATTCAGATTTGAAAACTGATTTAAATCACAAATTTGAATTCAAAGAAACTTGAATCCATCCATTTATCTTTGATTTTTAAACTTTGGTTTTAACTTACTTTTAAAAACTTGATTTTTTAAATTCTGATTTAAAAATCCAAATCCATTTTAAAACCTTAAGATTCAAAAATTTCATTTGAATCTATACTTTATCTTTGAATTTAAACCACTATTAAAATCCTATTTTCAAATTTTAAATTAAATTTAAAATCTGAAAACAGTCAGCTTTTTATTTAAACCTGAAATCTATATTTTAAACTTTTATTTCATTTCAAATTTGAATTCAATAATAAACTTGAATTCAACTGCAACCTGGATTTAAGCTTTGTTAAATCTAGTTTACAAATTAAAGTTCATTTGAATTTGCTTTAGAAAAAAAAAATTCTTCTAGGTTGTCTAAAACCTGTAACCACTACTGTCTCGAGACAAACCCAACTTGCTTCGAGTCTTCCTCCCGCTGCTTCGAGTAACGTACTCGAATAACTCGAGTCTTCCCCGAGTCTCACACACGAACCCAACACCGGGCACAAATGCCTGGTCGTACACGTGCACGCCACCGTTCGCCACCTCCGTTCGCCACCAATGCTTCGAGTAAGTCGAAGGTCATCCCCAGCTCTGATCCCAACCATCGAACACACGCAACAACTCGAATTTGAAATCGAGCGCTCGAGCCCAAACCTGGAACAACTCACCGTGCTCGCTTCCTCGACCATCAACGGCGATGAAATTCCAGCCGAGCCTTCGTCAGCTCACCTCCTTCCATCCCCCTGAGCTTGGTTGAACTCGATCAACCAGAGAATACGTGGCAGACAAAAACCCATCCCAATTAAAAACTAGGGTTACAAACTTGATTCGATTGCCACCCTCACCACAATGCTTAGATTACCCATCTGGCATTTTTCTCATCATCGTCGATCATCCTTCTTCCACCAGGAAGAACCCCGACGATCAAAACACTCGAGATCATCAGAAATTGCTCAGATACCAATTTCTGGTTAAACCAGAAATGCACTCAAACCCCTATCCTAAAAATCGTGATTTTAGTTTCAAAAATCCCATTTTAGTTTGAGTATTTGGTTCATATCTTTAAATTCTTGAATCATGATAATTTTATTTTGACTTATTTAAAGGGTTTCTCTGTTGTTTCAAATTTCCAGAGTCCATGCGAATTGATTTAACTTAAACATATTTTCCAGCTTAAAACTATGATACAAAAACATATTTTGTCTGAAATCTAAATACTAGCATAGATTAAATTATGTGAAAAAAATAGGTTTTTGATCAATTCTGGAACCTGGAAACAAAAGACAGTGCAATACAGAGACCACATATACACCTATATCTATCCATATATATTCACAGCAAAAATGCACTTACACAATACATATTTATCACTGATAATAACATACTATCATATCAATATTTAAGTTATACAAACAAAATGTTACTCACCTTGATAAGTTTTAGAAATAAACAGAGCTTGCTTTTCCATGTTGATACAGCTTTGAAATTTGCAAACTGGAATCTCTTCTTTCATATCTGGCTTTGTAGTTGATTTGTTTGATGTTTAAATTGAATTTTTGTTTGAGTTTATAAGATATAGTGATGTTTATATTTTCTGCACTGCTAAGTTTTGCTGAACGAAATGAACAAGGAGATGATGCATATAAAGAAATTACAGGGTATAAAATTTGTACAGCAAGATCTTTTTTTTATTAATATGCTCAGAATTTCTCTTTGCTTGGTGGATGAGAAATCTTGGTCGTACTAAGGTATGGCTGCTTTACAAAGGTATGTTGCTATTGCTTGTACTTGTTTATTTGTACAAAGATTTTTTTTTTTTATGTTTTGTTTATGTTCTTGCTTTGGCTTGTTTGCTCGGCTGAGAATATATAATTTGTACTTGGGAGGATGTGGTATTAAATGCATTGGTACCTTATGTCTTCATTTTCTTATGCATAGAATTACATGTTGTTATTTTTATTTATTTGTTTTGTTTGCAGTTTTATATTGGGCCGAGTAGTTGTTTTTAGCAATTTGTTTACATAGTTTTTCTTATGTGTACTGTTTATCATTTTATTTACAGCGTATTTTTTTTGTCTTCTTTTTTATTTACTTTTTACTTGTTTCATTTTTATTTTATACTACTTTTATCTTGTTTGTATGTAGTTGATGTATAAATTCTTTCTTGTCTTTATTTTGTTTTCTATTAATGTGTATTGGTTTTATAACATAAGGTTAGATTTGAGTTAATATGTTTACTTTAAAATTTACATAATTTATCAGTATGTTTGAATACTTGAATATATTTTTTTGATGCTTTGTCTTATTTCTTAGTTGAATGTATGTTACTGTCTTTTACTTAGCCTATATACTTATACTTACTTGTATATACTTGATTTTACTCTCTTGCTTGGCATTATGACTCTATAATATAAATTACCAATTAATTCACAATTTTTTTATTCAAAATTAAATAAATTCTTAATTTAAACTTAATTAAAATTCGGGATCGTTACACATAAATAGTTTGATTTAAAATTGAAAACGTGACCGAGATTCGGCTTTCGGATTTTCGACCTTTCGTTGGACGGAAGTTGTTTCGAATCGTTCCAATGTTACTTGATACATATACACACATGTATATACATACATATAACATATATATAAACCATATATACATTTAGCATAAAAGACAAAGAGAGTTTACTTTTGAAAACTAATAAAGTAAGTAAAATCTTTTGATTTGATTTTTATTTTTTAATAAAGATACTTTAGTAAACATCATTATTACAAAGTACAAAGCAACATCTCATTTCATTAAATGTTAGTACTTAAGATTCTAATCCTGCATTAGGAATGAGAAGCTAATGTGTGGTTAGAAATGAATTTGAAGGTAAGGGTAGTATGGTCTTTTGTTTGTAAACTTCGTGTACAAATAGCCATGCACATTCTCTCATTTCTTCACACTTCTTCTTCCTTTTTTCTAAAACTCCTTCACCTTCTTCCTTTTCAATTATTTCAAATTCATTTTCGGCCCAGATTTTATGGTCGAAAATATCTTTGTTTCTTATTATCATAACTTCTACAAAAATGATTCAAATATAGAATTTTTTTTCATATCGTTTAAAACTTCAGTGGCTGCAACTTTTATATTGAGCACTTCTTCCAGTTTTGAACTTAGCTATGTCAAAATTTTAATTCTTTGTAGTGCATTTTTTGGCTTCATTTTTTGTCAATCCGAGAATACCCTTTCTTCTTTTGATCATAGCTTCCTCACAACTAGTCAAAATCTAGTGTTTATTTTTTCAAATTCAAGAGAAAATTAATTGCAACAACTTTATAGTAAACCACTTTTTCCAATTTTGTGAGCAATAGGGTCAAAAACTAGAGAGAAAATGACCTATTTTTCGGGTTTAATTTTGAGAATTTAAGGTCAAAACTCCACCACTTCTTCTCTATACTTTCGGCCAACATCCATCTCAAGCCTTGGCCAAGCACAAGCAAGGAGAATTTGTGCTTATTTTGATTTGGTTTCCTAGCATGGTAGGAAGTATGGGTTAGATCTTAATCATTGCCTTAAAGTTTGATGGAGTGAAATCCAAAGTGAGATATTTCTTCCTTTAAGTTCGTTAAAATCATTGCTTAGTTGAAGAAACTTTAAGTGTTAAGTGTTGTTTGAAAACCCTTGTTGAATGCTTGTTTACTTTGTTTGCTAAAAAAATTGTTTTATTTCCTTGTTTGACTGTTTGGATGGTTAATTAAGTAATTTAAATTTCAGAAGTTAAATACTTAATGGGGTATGCAAAAATGACTGGCACACGTGCTTTGTCTGTGAGATCTAAGGAGACTTGGACGAGGGATGGAATATGTTGAAGGGAAAGCCCAGATGCTCCAAAATAAATATTAAATCGTTTTAACTCAAGATAAAATAAAACATCTTATAAATATTTGATAGAATGAAGCGTTGATTTATCATTTATTGTTGTGTTTATTTTGTTAATGGATTGTTTGGTTATTTGAATTAGGCTCAGTCAGTTAATGAGCGTTGATTATTATTTATTGATTGTGGACTTTGCTCAACCGGTTTATGAGCAAGTAATTATCCATATGCATGGGCTGGGTAAAAAATAATTGTAGGTTAACACCTTGTGATTTATTTCACGATTTGATTATAAGGTGTTTAGAGATAATATTTGGTTCACTTCAATTTAATGAATTATTTTGAAAATTGGTTTTCAAATGGAAATGTTTTCCCTTTAAAAGAAATAGAAATATTTGGTAATGAATATTATGAAGTTATATTATATAAAAGTGATTTATATAAGAATGGTTTTATAAAATGTTTTATGAAACAGAAAGAATTTCGAGGACTAAAACCGATGGTTTTAAGAATGATTTTTGAAAGGTTTAGAAATGGAAATTATATACATTTTAAATATTTGTAATTATTAGTGTAAATGATTTTGCCACTTAGTGATATAAAATGGATTGTTATATTATCGATGATTCGGGTAACCCGTAACTAAAAAGCAAGCACATGTTTTTAGTATATTCCGCTCTTGGAATAGAGGAATGTACTTATTTATCAATTGTATGAAGGCTGGACCTAGTTGGCTTGTTATTGGGAGAAACCTCCCGATCTGGTTGCATATGGTTTGATATGCTTTTATTTCAGTATTTGAGATTTTCAAATAAACTTTTCAAAAGTGATTTGATTTAAGATCCCAAAGTAAAGTATAATTTGAATATAAAAGATATATATATTTCAAACGTTTTGAAATAAGAATTCGAGAATAAAGTCCAAAGAGATAATTTCCGTAAAGGTAATTAGATTTGAAAATCTAAAATTGAAGATTAAGCCTAAGTGGGTAGTTTTGGGAATTGAATATTGTTTGTTGCATCGTAGGCTCCATGAGTCCTATTTGCGGTAGAAGAACTACGTTGGCTTGATCTTGTATCTAATTGAGTACTCAGTTAGATAGGGATACGTAGGCAGTCACAAGTGGTAGTGATGCAACCCCTAAAATAATATAACCCTTCCATGTTTATCTGTTATTGGTTGTTGTTTATCTTATGTTATTGTATCTTCCCTACTTACTATTTTATTCCGCATTTACATTGTTTATTGAGTTCGCAGGTAAGGATAATGTTGCCTCTATCATCAGAATTGTGCAGTGGTAGATTTATAGTCATTGTATTTGATATGTATTAAAGCATACTTTGTAGGATTAATAAATTAATTAATTACTCTAATAATTTGTATAATTGAAATTGTATCCTATACGTTTAGTAATGTTGAATATTTATCAAATATGGCGTATTAAGTTGATACTTTTCATTAGTATTTTTAGAAGGGACAGATTCTTCAGCAATTTTAACTGGTCCAAAAATCCAGGTCGTCACACATGGTATCAAAGCTTAGGTTAGGTGCCTAAGTAAAATTCATCTAGGGTTAGTATATCAACCTAGAAATTTTAAAAATGAAACTACCTTAATTTGATAAATAAAATGGTTAGGATAAGGTACTGTACCTCCGACCGGGGTTGTGGGTGTATTACTATTTTTGGTGTGCTTAAAATTCGTTAATTGTTTTTTTGTTATATTTTTTCGTCATTGCAATTTCGAGGATAAAATTTTTTTTAAGTAGGGAGAATGTAACGATCCGTAATTTTACCACTTTGAAATGGAATATTTAATTTATTTAAATATACAAATGTATAATTTTCAAACTTAAACAATCATGTTTTATATGATAATTAAGAATGGTAAACTTTTTTTTAATATTGAATAAAGGTTTTGGATTTCCATTGTAAAATTGACAAATTTCGTCACATATCGATAAATCGATGTCTTATTTTTATAAATGGATTTGGATATTGTTTTTATAAGTCAAATACACTTGCTTTAATTATTTAAAAATGATAAAAAACTTATTTTCAAGATTTGTTTACATACATAAATAGTTTGATTTAGAATTGAAAATGTCACTAAGATTGGGCTTTCGGATTTTCGACCTTTCGTCGAACGGAAGTTGTTTCGGATCGTTGCACTATTATTTGATACATATACACATGTATATACATACCTATAACATATGTATAAACCATATATACATTTAGCATAAAAAACTAAGAGAGTTTACTTTTGAAAACTTATAAAGTAAGTAAAATCTTTTGAGTTGAATTTTACTTTTTAATAAAAATACTTTAGTAAACATCATTATTACAAAGTACAAAGCAACATATCATCTCAATAAATGTTAGTACTTAAGAGTCTAATGTTGCATTGGAAATGAGGAGCAAAAATGTGGTTAGAGATGAATTTGAAGGTAAGGATAGTAAGGTCTTTTGTTTGTAAACTTCATGTATAAATAGCCATGCACATTCTCTCATTTCTTCACACTTCTTCCTTTTTTCTCGAACTTCTTCACCTTCTCCCTCTCCTATTTAATGGCTTCTAAGTCATAGGAAAAATTAGAAGAAATAATGTCAAAATATTTACAAAATATTCAAAAGTAATCAATGGCATTCTCTTCAAATCAAACTCATATTTTCTCCATATTTTACCTCTATTTCTCTCGGTCATAGCTCTCTCAGTTATTCCAAATCAGAAAACTATTTTTTTCAAACTCAAGAGAATTAAGTTGGCTACAATTATCATTTACATCATTTCTTCAAAATCTAAGAGTTGCTATAGCAAAATTTCAATTCTTTCAAAGTCATTTTCGGCCCAGATTTTATGGCCGAAAATATCTCTGTTTCTTATTATTATAACTTCTACAAAAATGATCCAAATAAAGAAATACTTTTTTCATATCATATAAAGTTTCAATGGCTACTACTTTTATGTTGAGCACTTCTTCCAGTTTTGAACTTAGCTATGTCAAAATTTCAATTCTTTGTAGTGCATTTTTATGGTTTCATTTTTTGTCAATCCCAGAAAAGCCTCTTTTCTTTTGATCATAGCTTCCTCATAACTAGACGAATCTAGTGTTTCTTTTTTTGAAATTCAAGAGAAAAGAAATCGCAACAACTTTATGGTAAACCACATTTTCAAATTTTGTGAGTAAGAGGGTCAAAAACTATAGATAAAATGACCTATTTTTCGAGTCTAATTGAGAATTCAAGGTTAAAGCTCCACCACTTCTTCTTCATATTTTGGCCAATACCTCCATCTCAAGTCTTCGCCAAGCGATAGGAAGGAGATAATTGGGCTTATTTTCATTTGATTTCCAAGCATGGTAGGAAGTATGGGTTAGATCTTAATCCTTGCGTTAAAGTTTGTAGAAGTGGAATCCAAAGTGAGTTATTTCTTCCTTTAAGTTAGTTAAAATCATTGCTAAGTTGAAGAAACTTTGAGGGTTAAGTGTTGTTGGAAAACCCTTGTTGAATGCTTGTTTACTTTGTTTGCTAAAAAATGGTTTCATTTCCTTGTTTGACTGTTTGAATGGTTAATTAAGTAATTTACAATTTAGAAGTTAAATACTTAATGGGTATGCCGGAACGACTAGTACACGTGTTTCGTCCGTGAGATCCAAGGAGACTTGGACGAGGGACGGAACATGTCGAAGGAAAGCCCGAATGCTCTAAAATAAATATCAAATCATTTTAAATTAAGATAAAATAAAACGTGTTATAAATATTTGATAGAATGAAGCGTTTATTTATCATTTATTGTTGTGTTTATTTTGTTAATGGATTGTTTAGTTGTTTGAATTAGGCTCGGCCAGTTTATGAGCATTGATTATTATTTATTGATTGTTGACTTTGCTCAACCAGTTTATGAGCAAGTAATTATCCATATGCATGGGCTGGGTAGAAATAATTGTAAGATAACTTCTTGTGATTTATTTCATGATTTGACTATAAGGTGTTTAATGGTAATATTTGGTTCACTTCAATTTAATAAACTGTTTTGAAAATTGATTTTCAAATGGAAATGTTATGAAATGTTTTCCCTTTAAAAGAAATAGAAATGTTTGGTAATGAACATTTTGAATTTATATTATATAAAAGTGATTTATATAAGAATGGTTTTATAAAAATGTTTTATGAAACGAAAAGTATTTCGAGGACTAAACCCGATGGTTTTAAGATGATTTTTGAAAGGATTTAGAAATGGAAATTATTATAGATTTGAAGTATTTGTAATTATTAGGGTAAATGATTTGCCACTTCGAAATATAAAATAGTTTGTTATGCTACCGATGATTCGGGTAACATGTAACTAAAAAGTGGGCACATATTTTTGGTATAGTCTGCTCTTGAAATAAAGGGATAACTTATTTATCAATTGTACGAAGGCTGCGACCCAGTTGCCTTGTTATTGGGAGAAATCTCCCGATCTGGTTGCATATGGTTTATGCTTTTATTACAGTATTTGGGATTTTTAAATAAAATTTTCGAAAGTGATTTGATTTAAGATCCCCAAGTAAAGTATAATTTGAATATAAAAGATATATATTTCAAAAGTTTTGAAATAAGAATTCGAGAATAAAGTCCAAAGAGAAAATTTCCCTAAAGTTAATTAGATTTGAAAATCTAAAATTGAAGATCAAGCTTAAGTGGATAGTTTTGGGAATTGAATATTGTTTGTTGCATCGTAGGCTCCATGAGTCCTATTTGCAGTAAGAGAACTACGTTGGCTTGATCCTGTATCTAATTGGGTGCCCAATTAGATAGGGGTACGTATGCAGTCACAAGCGGTAGTGATGCGGCTTCTAAAATAATATAACCCTTTCATGTTTATCTGTTATTGGTTATAGTTTATCTTATGTTATTGTATCTTTCCTTCTTACTATTTTATTCCGTATTTACATTGTTTATTGAGTTTGCAGGTAAGGATAGTACTGTCTCTCTCATCAGAGTTATGTAGCGGTAGATTTATAGTCATTGTACACTTTGTAGGATTAATAAATTAAATAATTAATATGATAAGTCGTATAATTGAAATTGGATCCTATATATTTAGTAATGTTGAATATTTATCAAATATGGTGTATTTATAACGTCCCGCTATTTCGATCCGTTCACATCCGCGTATGTTGGACTTGAATTGCTTCAAAAAATAGATTGTTAATTTTATATTTAGCAAAACTCAGCATATTTAGTAAATAAATCAATTACAGAATCACAGACACAGAGTAATACAAGCATAAGCAGCGGAAAAGATAAATAGTAGTTCATGAAGCTACTATATAAACAATAGAGTTTGAAATAAAATACAACAGAATATCTCAAATACAATGTAGTCTAGAATACAAACAGATGACAAGTCTGAACAAAATAACTGGAAAAGATGAATAGATAAGATAGATCTTCAAGCAATGCTCCAATCTCCAAAGGTATCTCAAATGCTGTGACACTCAATCCGACCCGAGCATAAAGCAAAACACAAAACACTCGAGTCAGGATTAACATCCTTATATCAGTAAATTTAACTCAAGTGCAAAGTCAACTGAAATACAAGTAAATTGAAGGATGTTTGGGATTTTCATCCTCTAAGGATCCATGGAACTATCTACTATGTAGTAATATACATTATTATAATATGTCTATAGTAAAGTAAATTATTAAAACAGCGTTAATGCGTTACCCATATCCCTCTAAACACATTTTATATATTCCTATAGTCTATACAGCACCGTAAGCTCCTCCGTGAGGTTTACTCAGAGGGCACCCCATAGGTATGGTACAAACCAAACTCGTAGATGGAGCGATTAGGCATGCAATAAAGCACTCGAGGCAATGTATAGTGTAGATATACAAATTTCACTCTCGGACTGGTGGTAATGCATAGCAGCTACTACCGCCTACCTCAGACACTCTCCCACATCAAAGGTGAACACAATCGAATCATAAAAGCAATAGAATGGTATTGAAGAAATGTGCCCGATAGGGTGAATGAACCCACTTGGCCCGGTATAGCTCTTATTTTAGCCACATCAAGTTGACCCACGAGAGTCAGGGCCGCGCTAATACCTCATATAGAATCATCGCCAAACCATCCTACTTCGTTCTGGAATCTCCACCATGTACACAGTTGTTAAAATGGTTTTCGATATTGGTAGAGAGTATGACAATATCCGATCTCGTTCTCTTTAACAACCAAACACTTATTTCACATCGTGGTCATTTCATTTTAAATAGTTCATACTTCATGTCAAAATATCATATTCATTTCAAAACCATATCAATTTGACATCATTATTCACTTTAAATAATATTCGTTTCCAGAACTGTAACACTTTTAAATTTATAAAACTTCCAAAATCATAACATTTTCAAGATCATAACACTTTTGAAATCATAACACTTCCGTAATCATAACATTTCCCACTCAAACAATTTAGATATTGAAAATAGTATATATATTAAAATAGTTATAAATTAAAATAGTTTATATATTAAAATAATTTATATATTTAAATAATTGTGAATTAAAAATAGTTATATTTATTTAAAGAGATTATACTGAAATAATTTCCAAATTGGAATTGTTTCATCCAATTCTACAAATCGATTCAAATCAACTTAAATACCAAAATTCCAATAAAATCAATCTCAGTTCATCAATTACAAATCAATTCAAATTCTCAATAAACCATTTTTAATATATATCAATTTCAAATACAGATTTTAACTACAAATTAAACAATTTAAATTTCAATAGGTTTCAAAGTTTAAATATTCAAACATTTACAATAACTCAATTTGATAAATTTCATTTATATCTCAAATTCAACTTTACTATTATTCATTTTTGAAATATTCACTTAATCAGTCCAATAACATTTAATTAAAATCTCAAATTACAAATTTAAATAAAAGCTAAATATCCCATTTCAATTTATTTAAATTTGAAAATATTCGTTTAATCACCTTTAATCAAAAATCAAGTTATAAAATCATACCTTTAAAATCTCAAATTCAGTAAGTTTCAAGTCAATTTTATTTAATTATAATTCTTAATCAAATACAATTTCAAATTTATTTCAATTTATCTTCCCAACCTTAATTTATTATTGTTATTACAAAATCTATTTTTAAAATATTTTTTTAATAAATACCTAAACATATTATATACTAATTAAATTAAATTTACTGAATTAAATCTTAGTATTAAAAGTATTTTATATTAAATCTTATTATATATATTTTTAAAATAATAAAATTATAAGTAAAATCTTAAAGTTTATATTTTTCAAGACTAACCTATAAATTTAAAATTTCCAAAACATATAATTTTAAAATCTAAAATTTAGACATATAAAAATAACATTCATATATATTATATTTTAAAAATCAATATTGATTAAAAACCATATATTTTCTTTCAAAACTTTGGAAATCATTTTCAAAATATAGACCAACGATGTCCATATATAATTTTTCTATCCTATGTTCAAGTGATACTGATATTTATCATTTCGATCCGCAATTTAAATATCCACGGTTATATATCATTTCAACCCGCAATCCCATAAATTCAAAATCAATGAAAATCTCTTGATTTATCATTTCAACCTATAATGATTTTACTTTAATCTACAAGATCGTTCGGATATGTATCATTTCAACCTATAGGGAATTCTAAACTAACAGAAAACTTGCAGAGTAAGAATAAATATGATAAAAATATCACATATCAACAACAGGCATATATCATCAATAACAAGTTTAAATATAATACATACAATAGGTTATGGTGTCATATGTCATAGGTAAACAATGGCCGATAATAGCATATCATATTTAACAATTAAATAACTCAACAATTCAAATTTTACAGCATATTTTAATCGTCATTTCATGTGAATTCAAATTTACTAAATATAAGAATCTTAATCGTGAGTGATTGCTCATCTTTCGAGGCTAGAGAACAACAATGACGAAGATGGTGACACGGACACGGATAAGTGACGAGGCTAGAAAGACTGCTACTGAACGAATTCGGGCCGCGGTGGAAAAAACAACACGATCTAGAATTCAACAATCGACCAGTCCAAACAATAAATCTCAAAGCGATGTAGCTGAACACGGATTTGACAGACGAAACTGATAAATAGGGATCGATGAGAATAAATCAAATCAGCTTGATATATACAGAATATATATATTATTATTATTATTTTATTAAAATCAATATTTTAATTTGAGACAACTTTTAAAATAAAAATTATATATAATTAAAAATCATTATCTTTAAAACACATATATTTAAAAATCAATATTAAATTTAAAACAGATATAACTTATAATCAAAATATTTTATATTTTCAAAAATAATACTTAAACAATATTTGTAAAATAATATTTATATAAAAATCAAAAAGAAAGCTGCCAATTGCAAAGCAATGACTAAGCGAACATGATTCAATGAATAGCTACATATAATATATATACTTCACTTTTCCCAAAGGAATATATATATATATATATATGTATGTATGTATGTATATGTATATATATAACAATAATATAGATTAGCTGCTATATTACATACATATATGTATATGATTTTTTTTCAATATTTATCAAAACCCAAATTTTTCAAAATTCTTTAATTAAGTTTACCCTACGTATATATTACAACTATTTCAAATCTCTTTCAAAGTATTAACATAAGTTTAAGTAAATACTAAAACATATTTTATATCTATACCTGTAGACATACTATACAGAAATCTGAACACATAACATGTAATATCATTATTTAAAAGTCAAGATTATTATAACATATATATAAAACACGTCGGCCACAATGCAAATCTTTGGAAAACATATGTATATAACCTACATATTACTATATATACAACAAAAGCAAACTGCACTATACCAAATTCACTTTATATAAACAAATATAAACTTATGTATTACAAATAACAGAATCTGATATACAAACAGATTATATATAATACTAATACAAACCTTATACATAATAGACAACTATATATATTTATATACATACACTTTAGAATCAAACATCATTATATATATATTTATATATATATATATATATATATCATATTTAAACTAAAATCAGTACATGTGTACAACACGAAATATACACATACGCATGCTACATGAAATCAACACTTAAAACTATTATATTATATGTATACTAATGTATATATATTTAAGAACTCAATATATACATACCTTTCCACAGAACACAAAATAGAATTTATATATATGTATAGTACCCCTTTATATGTACTTTTCTTTTATAAAAACAAAGAATGCTTGGGTTATATGCCTAAGAGGAGTGATCGGCAAAGACTGTCAGGGGAAAGCACGACTGGTGGTGGACGGGGAACTCGATCAGTTGTGGTGCCATGGAGTTTGGAAGGAGCTGCCGAGGAGAAGTGGCTGCACATGAAGCATAGGACGGAGGTGGCTATCATGGGGTGATGTTTGTGGCCTGGGATGAAGACCTGGGCTCGGGGAAATGAAGGGGTGGCTTTGTGATGGATGATGGAAGTTGCTGCTTTTTCTCGGAGGGTGGAGGTCGCGGGTTTGGTCTGACATGGTGGAATGGAACAGCAAAGGCGGGTTGGCTTGTTTGATTGGTGAAGGGCATTCGGTGGAGGAATTTAGAGAGAAGAGGACAGGTCGGCATGGGTTAGAAGAAGATTTCAGGAAAGGAAGAAAGAAGGTGGGAGGATAGCAAATTATAAATGAAAGCTTGAATATCTTATATATTATTTTGTTAGAACTCTCAGAACGAAGAAAGATAGCAGAAAAACCAAAAATGAAAGAACCAGAAACGAAGCAACAAATATATTGAACTAGTAAGAATAGTAAAGGTCACTCATTGAATCCAGGGAAAAAAAACAGCTGGCTATTGGTTGTCTCGGGAACAAAGAAAGGACATAGGAAAACAAAAGAACTCAAAACGGATACCGCTACGGATGACCGTTCCACGGATTTCGTCGTGTACCGAACTTCGAAATGCACAAACGAATATACTGAAGAGATTAGTATGATGAGACTAATAGAATGGTACAAAAATATCCATGATACGATCATTCTGTCAAAAGTCGAAATTTCGCTGCCAAAACTGCTGTTAAAACGCCGAAAATATGATAAATAAGGATATAACAGTCCACATTTGGCGAAACGAAATATGTCGTCCCACTCAAAAAATAGTCTATATTTTTATTATATAAGAATATTCAGATTTCAAAAACATTTTATTTTCATCAAATTAACCGATTTTAAATTAAAATTGAAAATTACACAACAGAACTAACTTTCATATTTTTCGATGAAAATCTGCCACTTGCTATGTTCAAGTAGATGCATCTCAAATATCAAATTTTCATTGCAACATTTTATAGTTTTAAATTTCAAAAAATTAAGTTAATTTCGTTATTTGAAACGTTAAAATTTCCGGGTCGTTACACTCTCCTCCACTTAAAACTTTTCATCCTCGAAAAGGAACGAGATGGAGGAGTAGAAACAACCAGAAGAAAAGATAGATTTGAAATATAAAATACCAGATATCTTAATTGATTCCAAAACCATATAAATTTCATTTATTTTTAAATTGGTTTATATCTAGCTAATTGATTTCAATTCATTTTATTTAATCCATAAAATCTATTGTGTTCACACTTGAATGATCTCAATTCAATATATTTAATTGATTTGTTTTAAGTTTATTAACATTTATCGCAAAATTTTCACAACAACATTTGTTTTATTTAACTCATTTATTAAATCTATTTGGTTAAACTATAGTTAATTCCACCTCAACATTCAACTTCAACTATTCTTAAGTTCATATTTATTTATTTAGATAGAATTTCACTTTTATTATTCAATTTATTCACTAACATATATTGCAATATAGGTCGAATGTAAAACATTTATCATAATCACCTAATTTTTATTTATAAATTTCCTAACAAAATTCATTTGGACATCTTATTTATTATTGTATATTATTCAATTACATTCAAACTCTTCCAAGTAAGTTTTATTTATTTTTGAATATAGTTGAACTCTATATGAATTTTCCTTTTATTTACTACATTTTTGTTAAGCAAGATTTTTGTTTGCACAATTTACTACTCAAGTTTTCTCTTGTATAACTTTCAATTATATATATTCACCCTAACATTTTAACCTTTTGAATATTTTTGGTAAGTTATACATATTAGAATGCAATTGATTATTACACGAATAACTTTTTATCTCATTTCAACCATTTTAAGTTGTTTAAATTCTATATCTCATTTTAGCCTATATAATTATTCAGAAATCTCCTCCATTTTAATAATTGAAAATCATCACTTTACACAGAATTTAAGGATAAATTTTCGGTTTCAGTTCAAACCATTTTGAAATAAATATATACGTATATATATGTTATACATCAAATCATACTCAAGGAATTCAAATCAAAATCCAATTTCCAAAACAAAAGTGTAGCTAAGCTACTAACGGGTCTCTTCACTTCGAAACTTAAAAATAGACTCGATGCTGCTGCAGTCATCACCGAAATTATTTTCCAACGACAACGAGGAGAGTACATACTTACCACCTTTAAAATTTCTTTAGAAATAATTTCCAAATACTTTTAAATAAATAATAATATATTCCTTAAAACTTGAAAACCGATAATTAAATCCTCAAATTCTTAATTTTAATTCATTTCATTTACAGATCAATAAATGATAATCTGGTATATCCTTTCTAACAACCAATTCATTTACTATCAAATTTCAGAAAATTATACTTTTATATATAAAATAAAATCATATATAAACTATATCTCATTTACCAAATTTTGAAAATAATATTGTGTCGGTTTGCTCTGTTCAAGTGTTTTGGGATTCATATCGATGGCGTGGGCCAGACGAATCCATCGAAACCCGAAATCAAACTTAACAATTCAAACAGCGCAATAAAGACAATTTTATATCAATTAAAAATACACTCCCTCATAGGATGATTCAAGAATGGATTTTAGGACAAGGATAGAGATTAAAATTTAGAGGGACCCTAATCAAAGAGAATTCTAACTAAGATAGATAGGCTTGAAAGAAAGATAAGACAATTAAATTACAAAAGAAGGAAAGATGGATAGACTTGTGTTAATCGCGGATGACCTTAACTGGGTCAACCGAGGCTTAAAAAACGAGAACATCATTAAGGGAAACCAGGATAACTAATTAAGAACATCGTGGGAAACGCGATTGAGATATTGACGAAGAATGAAGGAGCATTTGTTAATCAAAAGGGATGACTAACCGTTCATAGAAACTATGCATCCAGAACGAAGGACTACAGGTCGAGCTCCAGGAATAAAATCGATGCAGAATTCAATTTCAAGCTCATGAGGTGGACCTACACTAAAAGCATCAGGATTATTGTGATGGAGTCAAGATTACAAGGCGGAACATCAAACGAAAAGATAAAACTGCCTGCATATTCCTGAGGCAATCTACACTCGATCACAAGAGAATTACCCGGATCATCTATTAGAGAAACAGTTCGGGCTTTGCAAGAGATAACAACATCGAAAACCGAGGTCGTAGAAGTCTCCGGTGAATCAACGCCTCATTGTAAAGGAGTTTCACCCCTTTACAAATTATGCTAAGGTTGGTGGGACCACCGGTGGAATGTGTCACACAAGGATAAGATTTCATATTAGGGTCGAATTTACTTCAGAGAACGACAGAAATAGAGCTATGTGGCGCTCCACAATCAAGCAGAACACGAATAGGATAAGATAAATATGAATTTTAGAACAAAGGGTAAGTCCAAAATTTGAGAGAAATCCTAATCTAGGAGGATCCTAACTAAGAATTTCATGCTTGAATGAATATGATTCTGTAATTAAATTTTACTCTGCATGCTAATTTTTGCCTAAACTAGAGCTCCGATACCAACTGTGATGGGACAACGCCAGTGAGGTAACGCCCACCATAGCATACAATGGCACCTGTGTTATGCATTTACGGCCAGCCTCTCGACTCCACCAACCCTGCTGGACATATAGGGGTAAGATTCATCCATTCACTGCCAAACTCGGAAGCGAGAACCACCTATCATGCTGCACCTGCCAAGTGCATAAGCAGACACACATGTCAGACTGAATTGCCCCAAACAACTAATTGTTAATTTTATTTTTAGCAAAACTCAGCATATACAATAAATAAATCAATCACAGTTCCACAAACACAGAGTAATACAAGCATAAGTAGCGAAAAAGATAAATAGTAGTTCATGAAGCTACTATATAAATAACAGAGTTTGAAATAAAATACAACATAATATCTCAAATACAATTTAGTCTCGAATATAAACAGATGACAAGTCTGAACAAAACAATTGGAAAAGATGAATAGATAAGACAGATCTTCAAGCAAAGCTCCAATCTCCAAAGGTGAGTCTCAAATGCTATGACACTCAATCTAACCCGAGCATAAAGCAAAACACAAAACACTCGAGTCAGGATTAACATCCTTATATCGGCAAATTTAACTCGAGTGAAAAGTCAACTGAAATACAAGTAACTTGAAGGATGTTTGGGATTTCCGTCCTCTAAGGATCCGTGGAACTATCTACTATGTACGAATATATGTTATTATAATATGTCTATAGCAAAGTAAACTATTAAAATAGAATTAATCCATTACCCATATCCCCCTTAACACATTTTATATATTTCCATAGTCTATACAATAACGTAAGCTCCTTTGTGAGTTTTACTCAGAGGGCACTGCATAGGTATGGTACAAACCAAACTCGTAGAAGGCACGATAAAGCATGCGACAAGGCACTCGAGGCAATGCCTAAGGTAGATATACCAATTGCACTTTTGGACTGGTGGTAACGCATAACAGCTACTACCGCCCACCTCGAATACACTCCCAAATCAAAGGTGCACCCAATCGAATCACAAAAGCAATAGAATGGTATCGAAGAAATGTGCCTGATAGGGGGAATGACCCTACTTGGCCCGGTATAGCTCCTGTTTTAACCACATCAAGCTAACTCACGGGAGTCAGGGCTACGCTAATACCTCATATAGAATTGTCACCAAACCATCCTACTTAGTTATGGAACCTCCACTACGTACACAGTTGTTAAAGTGGTTTTTGGTATTGGCAGAGAGTATGACAATATCCGATCCCGGTCTCTTTAACAACCAAACGCTTATTTCATGGTCGTCTCATTTCAAATAGTTCATACTTCATATCAAAATATTATATTCATTTCAAAACGGTATCAATTTGATATTATTATTCACTTTAAATAATATTCATTTCCAAAATCGTAACACTTTCAAATCTATAACACTTTCGAAATCATAATACTTTCGAGATCATAACACTTTTGAAATCATAATCCCGTAATCATAATAGTTACCATTTAAGCAGTTTAGATATTGAAAATAGTGTATATATATATATATTAAAATAGCTATAATTAAAATAGTTTATATATTAAAATAATTTATAGATTAACATAATTATAAATTAAAAATAGTTTATATTTATTTAAAGGGATTATACTGAAATAGTTTTCAAATTGGAATTGTTTCATCCAATTCTACAAATCGATTCAAATCAACTTAAATTCCAAAATTCCATTTAAATCAATCTCAATTCATCAATTACAATTCAATTCAAATTCTCAATAAACCATTTTTAATTTATATCGATCTCAAATACAGATTTGAACTACAAATTAAACCATTTAAATTTCAATAGGTTTCAAAGTTTAAATACTCAAACATTTACAATAATTCAATTTGATAAATTTCATTTATATTTCAAATTCAACTTTACTATTATTTAGTTTTGAAATATTCACTTTATCAATCTAATAACATTTAAATAAAATCTCAAATTACAAATTTAAATAAAACTAAATATCCCATTTCAATTTATTTTAATTTGAAAATATTCATTTAATCACCTTTAATTGAAATCAAGTTATAAAATCATACCTTTAAAATCTCAAATTCAATAAGTTTCAAGTCAATTTTAATTCTTAAGAAAATACAATTTCAAATGAATTTCAATTTATCTTCCCAAGCTTATACAAAATCTATTTTTAAAATAATTTTTTAATAAATACCTAAATGTATTGTATACTAATTAAATTAAATTTATTAAATTAAATCTTATTATTAAATGTATTTTATATTAAATCTTATTATATATATTTTAAAAATAATAAAATTATAAGTAAAATCTTAAAGTTTATATTTTCAAGACTAACCTATAAATTTAAAATTTTCAAAACATATAATTTTAAAATCTAAAATTTTGACATATACAAAAATAACATATATATATATATATTATATTTTAAAAATCATTATTGATTAAAAACCATATATTTCCTTTCAAAACTTTGCAAATCATTTTCAAAATATAAACCAACGGTTTCCGTATATAAATTTTCTATCCAATGGTCAAGTGATACAGATATTTATCATTTCAATCCGTAACTTAAATATCTACGGGTATATATCATTTCAACCCGTAATCCTAAAAATTCAAAATCAATAAAAATCACTTGGGTTATCATTTCAACCCATAACGATTTTCCCTTAATCTACAAGATCATTTGGGTATGTATCGTTTCAACCCATAGGGAATTCTAAACTAACAGGGAACTTGTAGAGTGAGAGCAAATATCATAAAAATATCACATAGCAACAACAGGCATATATCATCAGTAACAAATTTAAATATTATATATACAATAGGTTATAGTGTCACATGTCATAGGTAAACAATGGCAGATACTAGCATATCATATTTAAGAATTAAATGACTTAACAATTCAAATTTTACAGCATATTTCAATCGTCATTTCATGTGAATTTAAATTTACTAAATATAAGAATGTTAATCGTGAATGATTGCTCACTTTTCGAGGCTAGAGAACAACAATGACAAAGATGGTGACACGGATAGCGACGAGGCTAGAAAGACTGCTACTGAACGAATCCGGGCAGTGGTGGAACAAAAAAGCACGATCTAGAATTCGACAATCGGCCATCCAAACAATAAATCTCAAAGCGAAGTATTAAACACGGATTTGACGGACGAAACTGATAAACAGGGATCGATGAGAACAAATCAAATCAACTTGATATATACAGAAAATATATTATTATTATTATTTGATTAAAATCAATATTTTCATTTAAGATAAATATTAAAATAAAATATATATATAATTAAAAATCATTATCTTTAAAACACATATATTTAAAAATAAATATTAAATTTAAAACACATAAAACTTAAAATCAAAATATTTTATATTTTCAAAAACAATACTTAAACAATATATGTGAAACAATATTTATACAAAAATCAATAAGAAGGATGCCATTTGCAAAGCAATGACTAAGCGAACATGATTCAATGAATATACATACATACATACATATATATACATATATATTTATATATATGATTATTTTTATTTATTAAAACCCAAAATTTTCAAAATTCTTTAATTAAACCTAACCTATGTATATATATTACAGCTATTACAAATCTCAATTAAAGTATTAACATAATTTTAAGCAAATACTATAGCATATTATGTATCTATACCTTTAAACATACTACATAGAAATCTAAACACATTACGTGTAATATCATTACTCTAGAAGTCAAGATTATTATAACACATAGATATTATATATATATATATATATATATATATATATATATATATATATATATATATATATAACGTCAGCCACAGTGCAAACCTTTGGAAAACATATGTATATAACCTACATATTACTATATATTTAACAACAACAAACTGCACTATACCAAATTCACTTTATGTAAACAAATATAAACTTATATATATTATAAATAACATAATCCGATATGCAAACTAATTATATATATAATACTAATACAGATTTTATACATTATAGACAACCACATATATATATGTGTATAAGCTTTAGAATCAAACATCATTATATATACCATATTTAATCTAAAATCAGTATATATATATACTGCACAACACACACACACACACATGCTACATGAAATCAAAATTAAAACTATTATATTATATGCATACTAATGTATATATCTAATAACTCATTATATACATACCTTTCCATAGAACACATAATAGAATTTACAATATATATAGTACCCCTTTATATATACTTTTCTTTATAAAAACAAAGAATGCTTGGGTTATCTGCCTAAGAGGAGTGATCGACAAAGACTGTCAGAGGAAAGCATGGCTGGTGGTGGAAAAGGGAGTTCGGTCTGCTGTGGTGCAATGGAGTTTGGAAGGAGCTGCCTTGGAGAAGTGGCTGCACGTGAAACAAAGGCTAGAGGTTGGGTGATTTTTACGGTCTGGGATGAAGACCTGGGCTCGGGGAAATGAAGGGGAGGCTTTGTGATGGATGATGGAAGTTGCTACTTGTTCTCGGAGGGTGGGGGTTGCGGGTTTGGTCTAACACGGTGGAATGGAGCAGCAAAGGTGGGTTGGGTTATTTGATTGGTGAAGGGCATTTGGTGGAGGAATTTAGAGAGAAAGGGACGGGTCGGCATGGGTTAGAAGAATATTTTAGGCAAGGAAGAAAGAATGTGGGAGGATGTGGAAAATTATAAATGAAAGCTTTAATATCTTATAAATTATTTTGTTAGAACTCTTAGAACGAAGAAAGCTAGCAGAAAACCAAAAATGAACAAACCTAAAACGAAACAACAAATATATTGAACTGGTAAGAATAGTAAAGGTCAGTCATTGAATTCAAGGAAAAAACCAGTTAGCTATTGGTTGTCTCAGGAATAACGAAAGGACATGGGAAAACAAAAGGACTCAAAATGGATATCGCTACGGATAACCGTTCCGCGTATTTTTCCGTGTACCGGATTACGAAATGCACAAATGAATATACTACGGAGATCAGAACGACAAGATGAACAGAATGGTACATAGATATCTGTGATACGATCATCCAATCAAAAGTCGATATTTCCCTCCCAAAACTGCTGTTAAAACACCGAAAATAAGATAAACAGGGCTATAATAGTCCACATTTGGCGTAATGAAATATGTCATCTCACTCAAAAAATAGTCTACATTTTTATTATATAAGAATATTCAGATTTCAGAAATATTTTGTGTGACGCCCCACCTCTACACTCACACTAGCCAATGACGCTATGGGGTAATGCCGTCGACTAGCACGAAGAATAAGGCTGTTAAGGAGCGATCATCCACGTAATTGCTTTGTGTGAGTACCGATATGCCAGACAGAAGGCCATGCATTTCATTTAAAGAGGAAATCTGACAAATCAAATACAATCTCAAAGCTACTATATAGTGGCTATGTGATCTTCGAAAACAAATATAAAATAAACATAACACAAATATGTCACAGATATTCATATCACTAAGGCGGAAACATGTATGAATAAAACACATAGAAATGTACATCAAAGTAGTGCAAGATCCGCTACATCACAAAAGAATAGATATAAGTGCTAGACAAAAGATTATATATACATCAAGGAGTCTCTATCTCGAATGTATAAAAGCAAAAGCTACTAAGCTAAACTAGTTAGCCAAAATTCAGAAGCTAGTCTCTGCTAAGAAGTCAAGTGGAAGCACCTGAAATACCTCGGTGTGACCCGAGGATTATTTATGAAGAAAAATAATAAACGGATCAATCTAGCTATAAATATCATAACAAATGAGATAGGATAAGAGATATAACAGAAATATATGATAACAATAATGTCATACTGTGGAAAGTATATATATGATAACAATGAAAATCATACAATATCTCAAATCTTCTCAAACACCAAAAGAAATGTCATATTCTTTAGCTTATTCACCAAACCTTAAATATTGACAAAACATATCAATGCCAATTCGCAATAAATGGTGAAACACAAATTCCAAAAATCAATAATTAGAAATCCAGAAAGCACAAAGGGGGAGGCCTATCACAAACGGAAGCATGAAAACTCACCAACACGTGTATCACAAACGGGATGCTATCCCATGGGTCGCTAACCCATCGAGTCGGTGCAACGACATAGTACAATGGTACGCTCGAGGAACCTGAAACTCAAATAAGTTGGAACAACGACGTGGTACAAAGGCATGCCCAATGAACCTGATAAGCCGGAATAACGACGTAGTACAACAGTATGCCCGATGAACCGAACTCCACAAAACGGTCAAAAGACCATGGGTCAGTAGCCTATAAAAATGAGACGAAGCTTCATAAAATAAGGTACAGTCCCTCACGTGGATAAAGAGACATCACATATCGCTATTCTAAACCATAAGATGATCGCCACTGATCAATAAAAAGTGTAAACTACACTAAGCTAGTAAATAAATGAGTTTAGCTTCATGTCCCATAACTTCTAGCTTAACTTAATTATTTACGAACAGATTATAGACTTCCTGTAATGCCCTACCCCGAGACCCACCTTGGTTAAGAGAATTAATGAGTAATTCCATATACTAAAATGGAGAATAGGACTGGTTAGGGCAACCATCGATAATTTTGTATTAAACATCTACTGAATACAAACATCTACTGAGTACGTCGATAAATGAAATATGATTTTTCTTTTCTATCTCAAGTGGATCGACATATCCAGCAAATGCTTATTCCAAAACTGTTTGGTACCTGTTTAGTATAATACAATATGAATACAATAAAGGTGGTACTCGACCACACTATATACGTCAAATCAAATATAAATACTTCAGAGTATGCAGAAGAACGAAAACTACTCAAGAGAAAGAAAAGCTAATATCCAACATCAACCTTCAAGCTAAGTCCAACAGATGATACCTGAAACAACTCGGTCTGACCCGACTATAAATACAAGGGTCGCTCTAGCTACACAAATCAGTCAATATCGATAATATGAAGGAGAATAGACATGAAGATACTTCTTCTCGAAAGAGAAGAATGAATCGATAAACTCATAAGCTCAACACTTAATTAACAAACGCTACTTAAGCGACCAAATACCTCGAAAGAGGTAACTCAAACTTACTCAAATCAAACATAAGTGCCTCATATCATCGACGACAGCCCAAAATGTCTACATGGTTTCCATGAACCATATCTCCTCAAAAGGACATACGTCAATACAAACTCTCACCAAAATAGAAAATATAAAACATTCTCAAATAGGATGATCCAAAACTCAATTATAGATGAATCTCCAAATTCAATTATACCTCATCTCATCGGTATAAATGTATATAAATCTCAACTTGCCAAAATAGCAAAATCCAGACTATCCTATAAAATCATGAAATTACCCAAATTCATAACTCAAGGAACACGATAAGAGTTCAAAACATCATAACTGAAATCACCACATATATAACATCTCATATAGCACTAGGCTATCGATGTAATAAAACATCTTAAAATGATGAAATCACAATAAAAAACAGAAAACTCAAAAGATCCGGATTGGCCATATCCCTGATTGTAAAGCCAAAGCAATGTTGCACGTGCTAAACTCAGAGGCCAAAGCCTCATACAAGGTTGCTAACACCTTCCAAAGCAGTTCACCCTCATAATAAGGTCGCTGACACCTCTCCAAGCCATTTTGTCAGCCCTAAGAAGGTCGCTAACACCTCCCAAAGCAGTTCGTCCTCATGATAAGACCGCTAACACCTCTCAAAGCAGTTCTATTAGGTAAACATCATGAATGTGTCATAAACTCACAGATAGGAACCCTAAAAGTGTTAACATGTGTCCCATACCATACGTTCGCACTTAGCGGTTTACTACCCGCTAGTCGATTCCCCACCAGAAACATCGTAAAACCTAGAGAAACATATCTCGCCTAGTCTCATTAGCGAGTGATAAAGAGACACCATACTTGTCTAATCTCATCGATAAGTATTAGATGGCATTGTAACTTGTCTCATCTCATCGACAAGCGAAAACATCATGATGGTTCCTCATAAACCATAAATCTCAAAACATGAAATTGTATATTCAAGACTTGCCTTATATCATTGGCAAGTAAATAAAAAATCGTGATGGTTCTCATCGACCATACTTCTATATATGAGATCTCAAACCATAATACTTATCACATATTGGCCATCTTAAATAATTCCAATAAATAGAAATTATAAAACTCAAAATACGCCATAAAATGGCAAAATATCTCAGAATCAATAATCTTAAATAGCTTCGATCGTACAAGTCCGGAATTAACCGAAATAGTAAACGGCTATGTCCCATGCCATGTGTTTTACTAAATCATTTAATTCTCTTTCTCATACATTCTAATTGTGTAAAAGTGTGTGTTTTATATTTAAAATAGTTTACTTGAGGAACCAGGTTTTTAAAACTTTTCCCCGAAGAGATTAATAAAACCAATATTTGAAATTCCTTTACTATAGGAAATAAACAGATTTTATATTAGAAGATTAATTTTAAAATACTATATAATAATAACTTGAAATGTCCATTTATTTCAAAAATAACTTCAAAAATGGTAGTGAAAACCATGCTCGAAAATAATGAAAAACAAGAAAGATAACTCAAGACCAATAACTTGAATTCAATACGAATTCAATTCAAATTTAACCAAAATTAATTCAAATTTGATTTAAATTTGAATTTCAAATTCTCCAAATATAGCTAGCCTACTGATAGGCTCATAGCTCTAAAATATCTCAAAAACAACCTCAAAACCGAACGAGAACGAGAGCAAAAATGAGCTAACATAATTCTAAGGTTAATGATTGTTATTGCTGTCATTTTGCACTCAGGACAACAATATACAAACATAATTTCGACCAAGAAAATTTCAAAATTTCAGACAAATCAAATTACTAAACTTGTAGTACATGATCTAGGCTTAATAGAACATCTAAAATTATTGAATTTGAGTTAAGAAAGAAAGAGTTATGGTTAATTCCGTTCAGATTCAAACACAGAAAAAATCTTAGTTTTGCTCACGGGATAGCAATAGAAACACTCGATTTTGACCCAGATAGCTTCAAAATTATGAAAAATTCAAAACATGAAACTTATAGCTCTATGTCAAGCTTTCCAGACATCCAAAATTATTAAATTTGAATAAGAAACGAGTAACTTATGACCAAAATAATTTTTCGGCCTGTGATTGTTGCTGTTGTCGATTTGCTCTCGGGGCAGCAACAAATGAGCACGGTTTTGATCAAATGAACATCAAAATTTAAGAAAACCGAAAACATTAAACTTTTAGCACAAACTCCAAGCTTTCCGAAACAGCTAAAATTATTGAATTTGGATAAGAAATGTGAAAGATATGGCCAAAACAAATTACAGAAATGAAGTTCACTACAGCTGTCGTTTTAGTTTCGGGGAAGCGATACTAGAATGAACTTTCGACCATATAAACATCAAAATTTAACAAAACCCAAAACATTAAAGTTTTAGCAGATAAGCTAAGCTTTCTGGAACATATAGATTCGCCAAATTTGGATAATAAACGAAAAGATATGCGCAAATTACCAACAACATTTAGCACAGAAAGTCACAGTTTTACGGTGACAAGGCAGCGAGTTTGAATTAGATTTTTCAACCCTCTATGCTAAATTTTTTTGAAAGTGTTTAACATGGAAGTTATTACACTCTTTTCAAGCTTTCCAGAACTTCAAAGGAAATCAAATTTCGATTTAAAATGGGAGAGATATACCTAATTTATTGACAATGATTCACAAACAAACATGCAACAAATCAAAATTGAGATTTCAATATTGAAATCTCAATCTAAGCTAGAAAATGTGAGTTTTGATACTCATCTTGCTGCAAAGATTAACCAAACCTTGAATTGGAGCAAAGGCGCAAGCTTTAGCCATGAACAGAGCTTCTACAACCTGACAGAACTCAAGAAAGAAACATGCAAATTAAACAGAGAAGAAAAATCAGTAAACACTACTGTAAATCAAATTTTGATGTGGAAAGGGGTTTTAGAAATCTATCATCTGAAGTTAGCTCTTGAATTTACATTATAAAAACACCAATTTCTCTTTTTATTTGATAAATTCTTGCTTAGATATGAAGGAGGTAAGGTTTCAGCCATTTTAGAGTTTCCTGGAATTTAACAGAGAAGAGGAATGAAATAAAGTACATATAGTGAATTCCCTTTTCTCATTTCTTTGCTAAAAGGCTATCTGAAGTTTGTTAATGGGCTAGAGTCCAATTGCTAAGGAAAATTAGCTTAGGTTATAAATTAATTACTTATTTACATGTTAACAATGCACATCTTCAAAGTCAATCATCCATTCAACTTTTTTTCATATCAAAAATTTATAGAACTTCATATTCATGATAATACAATGTTATATACTCAAAATAAAAGATTATTTATATTTTTAAAACATTTATCATCATATTTCTCCGTTTTCAAAGTAAATAACAAATTTACATCTTTAATTACAAATCTCATTGTAATTTACATTATAAATTACACAAAAATAACATTTTTGTGGAATAAAATTTTATAACCCATTCCAAATATAGTTCTACACCTAATTATATTTTTAAACTCAATTCCATCATTATTTTAAATATATCTCATCTTAAAATTAGTCACTTCTTTTTAAAATCATTAAAAGAAGTAAATAGTAATAATTAACAAAATTATTGCAATAACTCTAAATAAAACATATTTTCCTCATTTTATTGTCTCAAACCATCTTAATAAAGTTTCCAAAACTCTATTTTCTCATTTTTATTCTCAAATATATCGTTTATTCCCAATAAACAATTTAAATTCCTCATTTATTATTAATTCACGCTATTAAATTATAATAGCCGTTATAATTTAATATTCTCAGGTAATCTCTAAAACCAGGATTGTTACACTTCCACTCAAAAATTGTCACAAGAGTTCAATCGAACAAGCCCAAGAATTAATCAACGAAGTAACGCAAGCGTTTCATACCACTTGTTTTACTAAGTCGTTTAATTATATTTCTCATACAAATGAGGTAAAGGTTTGTATATACTAATAGATTAGAAAACGGGTTTAAAATCGAGTTTTGAATAAAAGAAATGTTGAAATTATTTTTGTGAAAGAGTTTGAGTATTTACTACTAGTATAAAAACCTTTGTATTTTAAAGTGACAAATCACAGAAGTGATTATAAAAACAATCTATTACCAAAAATCCACATTCGACGATGTGAATTAAAACCATAAAAATCGATATCAAATCCATCAAATAGATATTCCCAAAATCCAGAAAAGAAGTCATTAAGTCGATAAGTGATAGCAACCAATCGCATCAACCAAAAATCGATATAAATGGAAACCCACATAAAATAGGCAAACTGGCTGCATTTAACACCTCTAGACGTCTGGTGGTTATCCTAGACGTCTGAGCTGAAATACTGGAATTTCCTTCTAGATTGCCCAGACGTCTGGGAAGTAAGCTCACACGTCTGAGCTGTAAGTCTGAAATTTTTATTCCATAGCTTCAGACGTCTGAGCATTTTACCAGACATCTGAGCAGAAGCTCAGGGCAAGAATTAGCCTAGGCCATTGATGGCCAAATCATTTTGGAAACGATCGAATGAGCGACGATGGCTAGGGATTTATGCCAAGCGACAACCCAGCCCTATAGAGTCATCGGTACACTCCAAACATGTCCAAACGTCTGTAGTAGGATTTTCATAGATTTTGACTTCAAAATATTAAAAATTGGAAAATTCGGCAAACCAATCCAAATCAAAAGCAAATGGACATGAATTAGATATTAGAAATTCATACCTAGCAACATTGAAAGCTATAGACATAGATGTGAGTTAAAGAACTCACCTTTAAACTCAAATATAGAAATGAGAAGCTCTAAAACAAGCTAGGATCGATTTCTCTTCAACAACACCTCTAGAATCTTCAATCTATCATCATATGAAATGAATTTCCTAAGTTAGATTATAGGAATTTCTGAAAATTGAGAAGAGATTGAGATGAAGAAGATGAAGAGGATTCTTACCTAAGCTTCTCTTTGATTTATAGAACTTGAATTTCCTAATAATTTAGGGCTTAAGAATTTTGATTTCCCCTCTTTTCCCCCATTTCTCTTTTAGGGCTTGAGAGTGTTAGGAATTTTTAGAAATGAAATGAATGAAGAGGAGAGAAGTGGAGTGGGATGTCTATGGTAAGGGGTTTGGGTTCTCTTATTGGGTTAGTTGGCTAGAACACAACCCAAAGCCCAAACAAAATACCAAAATCCTAAGCAACTCCAAACATATCGATGTTTATACTCAAAAAAGTTATAAATGCCATTTTGAACTCAATGAAAGTGATCTCAAGTCCTGATTTTACCATTTACAAAAATTCGTATTTCGGACTTTTATTTGACCAACATTTAAATATAGCATCGTAAAATATGCAGGTTGTTATAGACTCCCCTCCTTAAAGAAATTGCGTCCTCACAGTACTTAAGAAGAAAACAAAAGGCAACAATCACACTAATGCATAACAACATAAAAGAAAATTTAAAGAGAGAAGTTCACCTTAAGGAGCACGGGAGAGTAAGTCCGGATGTGTTCGTTCGATGAATTCCCTAGATTCCCAAGAACAATCCTTAGGATTTTACGGGCCATTGAACTTTCACTCGCGGAACATCTTTATATCGAAGGCGTTTAACCTCCATAGCAATGATACAGATAGGATGTTGCTCATAAGTCAAATTAGGTGAAACTTCAATTTCTTCAATAACACCGGGCTCAAGAATAGAATTGGAATCTCTAAGGCATTTCCGTAGTTGAGAAACGTGAAATACGTTATGAATAGCAGAAAATTGAGCCGGTAATAAAATGCGATAAGCCACGGAACCAATGCGTTCGGTGATGGAAAATGGACCAATATATCGATGTGCTAATTTTCTCGATCGACTGAAACACACAACATCCTTCACAGGTGAAACAAGAATGAACACCAAATCTCCCATAGAAAGTTATAAATTCCTTCTTCGATTGTCGGCATAGGATTTTTGTCTACTTTGAGCTTCTTTCATCCTATGACAAATAACATCAATCTTTCTGTGGAATCACGAATAAAATCTAGACCTCAAACCAGCTTCTTATCAGCCTTAGGCTAACAATAAGGAGATCGGCATGGCCTTCCATAGAATGCCTCGAAAGGTGCCATACCAATACTATATTGGAAGTAACTATTATAAGAAAATTTAACAAGAGAGATATGTTCTTCCCAACTTCCACCAAAATCAAGGACACATGCACGAAGAAGATCTTCAAGAGTTCGATTCACACACTCTGTTTGTCTGTCAGACCGAGGATGATAAGCGGTGCTAAAATTAAGCTTCGTTCCCAAAGCTTTTTGAAGACCTTTTCAAAATCCACTAGTAAATAATGGACCGCGATCACTAACAATAGAAGTAGGAACTCCATGCAATTTGACAATTTCTTTAGCATAGAGTTTAGCCAAAAGAGGTACGGTCCGGTTGGACCGAACGATAAGAAAATGGGCAGATTTTGTAAGTCTACCTACAATCACCCATAAACTATCATGACCCGAACGAGAATGGGTAGACCATCAATGAAGTCCATAGAAACTTGATCCCATTTCCAAGCTAGAATGTCCAAAGGTTGCAATAACACACCGGGCCTTTGATGTTCGGCCTTTACGAGTTTGAAAGTCATACAAAGCTTAATGAAGTTAGCAATATCATATTATCCATCCCAATAATAAAGTCATTTCATGTCTGCATACATTTTACTACTACTGGGATGAATAAATTTAGAACGATGAGAATCTTATAAAATTTCTTTACGAAGATCACTAATATATGGCATGATATGTCTACCAAATTTTCGAATACCTCCATGAGAATCGATTTCAAAGACTTTCAAACCATCAACCTTATTTTTGTCTCTACAACTTTGGCTAAGAAGAACCAATTCAGGATTTTGCTTTTGAGCTTTAAGGATGCGGTCTAAAAGAGAAGGATGAGCCTCAAGGCTACATAAAACAAGAGATGAACTTGAATCGAATTTATGATCTCGAATCTCATAACTGGACAAAGTCTCGAGATCATTCCATTTAGATATCATCATTGAAATAACCGCTTGTTACTTAGGACTAAGGGCATCGACAATACGATTTCCCTTTCCGGGAGTATAAAGAATATCAAGATCATATGATGCCAGGAATTCGAGCCAACGATGTTGATGCAAATTAAGTTCCTTTTGAGAAAAAAATACTTCAAAGATTTATGATCGGTGTAGAGGAAATAAAATTCTCCAAAAAGATAATGACGCCTAATTCTAAGGGAGAAAACAATGGATGCGAGCTCTAAATCATGAGTGGCATGTCTACTCTCAGCAGGCTTTAATTGCCTAGAAGCATAAGCGATAACATGTTCTCTTTGCATGAGAACAGCTCCCAAACCAATACGGCTAGCATCGGTATAAAAAAATCGAGTCTCGGTTCCCTTCGGGAATCATAAGAATATGAGCGTCGGAAAGGAGTTCTCTTAATTTTTGAAAAGCAGCTTCACATTTGTCTGACCAAATGTACTTAACTCCCTTCTTTGTAAAACTAGTAAGAGGCACGTAAATTTTAGAAAAGTATTTTATGAACCGACCGTAATAGCACGCCAATCCAAGAAAGCTACGAATTTCCATCACACTCTTCGGTCTCTTTCAATTTCGAATCGCCTCGATCTTTGAAGGATCAATGGAAATTCCAGATTCAGAAATAACATGCCCTAAAAATTTCACACGGGATCGCCAAAAATGGCATTTAGAAAATTTTGCATTCAGTTGATTGCTTCTAAGAGTTTCCAACACAAACCGAAGATGTTTCTCATGCTCTTCCTTAGTTTTAGAATAAAAAAGAATATCATCTATAAAGATGAGAAAAAATCGATCGAGGAAGTCTTTGAAAATTCGGTCCATAAGGTCGATGAAATAAGCTAGAGCATTCATTAAACCAAATGGCATAACAAGCCATTCATAAGATCCATAACGTGTATGGAACGATGCCAAAGGAATACTATCCTCTTCAATACGAAGCCGATGAAAACCGATTGCTAAGTCTAATTATGGAAAGACTCTATCACCGCTAAGTTGATCGAATAGATCATCAATCCAAGGTAAAGGATATTTATTCTTAATGGCGAGGTCATTAAGCTTGCGGTAGTCAACACAAAGCCTAAGTGTACCATCAGATTTCTTCACAAAAATAGCTGAAAGTCCCCATGGAGAGGAACTAGAACAAATAAATTGTTTTGCTTCCAATTCGAATAATTGTTTATGCATCTCCTGAAATTCCTTATTGGACAAACAATAAGGAGGACAAGTGATGGGTAGAGCTCCAGGGATTAGATTAATCCTGAACTCAATTGCTCGCTTAGGCGGTAATCCTAAAACGGGTTCAAATATATCGGAAAATTCACGAACAACGTGAATGAGGGAAATGATACCTTCCTCATCATCATTATTATCATCATTTGGATTTAGAGAACATATGGATGCTACCAAATTGGAATCTGAATGTTTAAGAAAAATAGAAATCTTCTTAACAGATTGAAGATGTCGAAGATGGATAGTCCTCTCGGGACATAGGATGTGGGATTCATAATGGTTAAGCCAATCCATTCATAAAATCATTCCAAAACCTAGGTAACACATAACATGCAAATTGGATCGAAAAGTATAATCACATAAAATAATCTCGACATCTTTACAAAGTAAACCGATTGTTGTGGATCCACCAACTGGATTCGCAATTCTTAGTGAAGTCATCAATCCCATAATATTTAATGACAAAGTATCAACAAGTTCTTTTGATATAAAAGAGTGAGATGCACCCGTGTCAAAAAGAACTCGAATGGGATGATTTCGAAACATAATAATGCCGTCAAGGATAGAAGAGAAATATATTGACCAAGAGAAGTGTTATTAGGGACCTACACAACATTTATATTTTCCTCCTTGCTTTGAAGTTTGGAAAATAAAGATATAATATGACCCAAACTTTTGCAATAACGATGAAAAGGGGTTTCAGACACCTATTAGCATAATAGTCCTTAGAACCACAATTGTAGCATTGTCCATGTCTAGGGCTAGGAGTTTTTGCTACCAAAGTTGCTTTTTTCCCTTTCTTGTTGGGATTAGGCTTGAAATTAATGTTCCTCTTCTTGTTGTTGTTGAAATTCTATTTGGCAACCACAACTTCAACATCACTTTCTTTATCGGCCTCTTCAAGCCGAAGAGCGATATCTACAAGCTGATCGAAAGAAACTTCCAGTTTCAAAAGTAAAGGCCTTTTGAGATTCTTATTCAAACCATAGATAAATCTCTGATTTTTCTTCAATGGGGTATTAATATACTCTACCCCATATTTAGAGAAGGATTCAAAAGATGTGACATAATCTTCCCAGAACATTAACCATGAACAAGGTCAATAAAGCGCCGGGCCAAAGTTACTTTTTCAGCTTCCGGCGCAAATTTTAATTCGAGCCTTTCCTGGAATTGCTCCCAAGTAAGATCCGCTTCAATAATTTTCGAAACTAAATGCTCATACCAATGTAATGCTCTTTCTTGGAGCATGCTAGAAGCCACTTGGACTCGATGTAAATCCACAAGATTCATGCGAGAAAAGATGTGATCGCATGATCTAAGCCAAGCTTGGACTTCTATAATGCTTTCGAAACCCTTGAACAGCCTTCCACCCAAATTAGTATAATCACTACACAAGCGTGCAAACCCGAATTTAGGATAAGTAGGCATAGGAACGGGTCCGAAAGCTTAAGCATTCTTTACAAGATCTAAAAGCTATTGGGCAGACATGAATACACCATTCGCAGGAGTAGCAGTGGATTGACTGGCACTGGGATGGTCAGGTCTAACCATTTCTCTTCTTTAAGAAACAAAGAAATAAAGAAGAGGAAAAAGGATATTCTTAGAATGAGTATCAAAAAAATTTGATTGATAAAACAAGGCATCATAAAAGGAAATAGGATAGAATAGGTCCCAAGATTTGAATTAAATCCTAAGGCACGATTCCTGAGAGAGACTTAAGATAATGATCCTTTCTAGATTATTCTACATTGTTCCAAAGTTTGGCTCTGAACCAAGCTGTGATGCCCCACCTCCATACTCACACTAGCCAAGGACACTATGGGGTAATGCCGTCGACTAGCATGAAGAATATGGCTGTTAAGGAGCGATCATCCATGTAATTGCTTTGTGCCAGTACCGATATACCAGACAGAAGGTCATGCATTTCATTTAAGAGGAAATCTGACATATCAAGTATAAACTCAAAGCTACTACACAATGGCTATGTGGTCTTCGAAAAAAAATATAAAATAAACATAACACAAATCAGTCACAGATATTCATATCACTAAGGAGGAAATAGATATGAATAAAACACATAGAAGTGTACATCAAAGTAGCGGTCATGCAAGATCCGCAACATCACAAAGAATAGGTACAAGTGCTAGACAAAATATTATATATACATCAAGGAGTTTCTATCTCGAATGTATAAAAGAAAAAACTACTAAGCTAAAGTAGTTAGCCAAAATTCATAATCTAGTCTCTGCTAAGAAGTCAGGTGGAAGCACCTGAAATACCTCGGTCTGACCCGACTATTATTTAAGAAGAAAAATAATAAACGGATCAGTCTAGCTATAAATATTATATAAAATGAGATAGGATAAGAGATATAACAGAAATATATGATAACAATAATGTCATAGTGCGACAAGTATATATTTGATAACAATGAAAATCATACAATATCTCAAATCTTCTCAAACACCAAAAAGAATGCCATATTCTTTAGCTCATCTACCAAACCTCAAATATTGACAAAGCATATCAATGCCAATTCACAATAAATTGTGAAAAGCAAATTCCAGAAATCAATAATTAGAAATCCAAAAAGCATAGAGGGGAGGCCTATAACAAACTGGAGCACTAAAACTCCCCAACATGTGTATCACAAACGGGACACTAACCCATAGGTCGCTAACCCATTGAGCCGGTGCAATGACGTAGTACAACGGTACGCCCGAGGAACCTGAAACTCAAATAAATCGAAACAATGACGTTGTACAACGGTGTGCCTGATGAACCTGATAAGCTGGAGCAACGACGTAGTACTACATTACGCCCGATGAGCCGAACTCCACAAAACGGTCAAAAGAACATGGGTCATTAGCCCATAAAAATAAGATGAAGCTCCATAAAACGAGGTACAGTCCCTCATTTGGACAGAGAGACCTCGCATATCGCTTGTCTAAACCATAAGCTGATCTCCATTGATCGGTAAAAAGTGAAAATTACACTAAGCTAGTAAATAAATGAGTTTAGCTTCATGTCCCATAGCCACTAATTTAACTTAAATATTTATGAACATATTGTAGACTTCCACTCAAAAATTATCACAAGAGTTCAATCGAACAAGTCCAAGAATTAATCGACGAAGTAAACGCAAGCGTTTCATACCACTTGTTTTGCCAAGTCGTTTAAATAGATTTCTCATATGAATGAGGTAAATGTTTGTATATACTAATATATTAGAAAACGGTTTTAAAATCGAGTTTTGTATTAAAAGAAATGTTGAAATAGTTGCATCATAGGTTTTGATTGCTGATATGAAACAACAATTCACGAATCTACGACTACGATAACACCGGACTCAACGACTCAAAATTCAACGACTTTTACGACAAAAAGAGAATATATACTACATGGAGACAAGAAATCAAAACCGGTGCATCAATTTTTATATTATCTTGTTTTTGAGTCTTAAGTCAATTTTGTTAAGATCTCTCATTGTTTAACGTATATATTAGCTTATATATAATCTTCCTAACGATTTATACATACACACATATTATCGAAATTTCTCTTTAAAATCATTATATATATATATATATAAACCTAGGAAAACTGTGCAAATTGCACACAAATCACCAGGTCAGTCGACTGACCTGTCAAGTTCTGTGCAACATGCACTGGTGCAAAAATAAACAAATATATATTAAAAAATACGTTTGAATATCTTGTTGATTGACCCAGAGGTTCAGTTGACTGAATTTCTACAACAGCTATTTTCTGAAAAGACGCGACTATTTGTGAAGAGTTACGAATCTCTACAAAATGATTTGGATGCAACACTTCAACCGAAACTCTTAGTCAACAATCGCTGCTTTCGAACATCTATAAATACATACTCTAACTTGATTCCATACTAATGTATTTTCTTACCTGTCTTATCTAACTCTCTTGAATCTACTTGCAACTATACTTTCAAATATTCTGTATTAAAGCAATATTATACCTTTCTATTCTTCATAAAAGTCAAATACACACACACACACACACACTTGAGGAGAAGATCATAGGAAGTGGTCTCAAGTCCTGATTTGACTGTTTACAAAAAGTGGCATTTCAGACTTTAATCCGAATAACATTTAAATATAGCATCGTAAAATATGCAGGTTGTTACATTTTATTTTCATCAAATTAATTGATTTTAAATTGAAATTGAAAATCACACAACTGAACTAACTTTCATATTTTCCGATGAAAATCGGCCTCTTACTATGTTTCAATAGATGCATCTCAAATATCAAATTTTCATTGCAACATTTTGTAGTTTTTAATTTCACAAAAGTTCAATTAATCTCGTTAGTTAAACCGTTAAAATCTCTGGGTCGTTACAGTATTAAGTTGGTAGTTTTCATTAGTAGTTTTAGAATGGACGGATTCTTCAGTAATTTTAACTGGTCCAAAAATGCGGGTCGTCACACATGGTATGAAAGCTTAGGTTAGGTGCCTAAGTAAAATTCATCTATGGTTAGTATATCAACCTAGGAATTTTCAAAATGAAACTACCTTAATTTGATAAATAAAGTGGATAGGATAAGGCACCGTACCTACGACCGGGGTTATGGGTGATATTATTATGTTTGGTGTGCTTAAATTTCATTAATGGTTTGATTTTCTTTATATTTTTCCGCCATTGTAATTTTGAGGACGAAATTCTTTTAAGTAGGGGAGAATGTAACGACCCGTAATTTTACCACTTTGAAATGGAATATTTAATTTATTTAGATATTAAAGTGTAGAATTTTCAAACTTAGACAATCATATTTTATATGATAAATAAGAATGATAAACTTTTTTAAATATTGAGTAAAGGTTTTTGATTTCCATTGTAAAATTGACAAATTTCGTCGCGTATCGATAAATCAATGTCGTGTTTTTATGATTGGATTTGGATATTGTTTTATATATTTTTATAAGTCAAATACACTTGTTTTAATTATTTAAAAATGGTAGAAAACTTATTTTCAAGTTTTGTTTACATACATAAATAGTTTGATTTAAAATTGAAAATATGACCGAGATTCGGCTTTCGGATTTTCAAGCTTTCGTCATACGGAAGTTGTTTCGGATCGTTGCAATGTTATTTGGTACACATACATACATGTACATACATACCTATAACATATATATAAATCATATATACATTTAGCATAAAACACAAAGAGAGTTTACTTTTGAAAACTTATAAAGTAAGTACAATCTTTTGATTTGATTTTTACTTTCTAACAAAGCTACTTTAGTAAACATCATTTTTACATAACAAAAAGAAATATCTCATCTCATTAAATGTTAGTACTTAAGTGTATAATATTTCATTGGAAATGAGGAGCTAATGTGTACTTAGAAATGAATTTGAAGGTATGGGTAGTAAGGTCTTTTGTTTGTAAACTTCATGTATAAATAGCCATGTACATTCTCTTATTTCTTAACACTTCTTATTTCTTTTTTCTAAAGCTTATTCACCTTCTTACTCTCCTCTTTAATGGCTTGCAATCCATAGAAAAAATTAGAAAGAAATAATGTCAAAATATTTACAAAATATTCAAAAGCAATCAATGTTCATTCTCTTCAAATCAAACTCATCTTCTCTTCATATTTTAGCACTTCTTCTCTCGGCCATAGCATTCCCAAAACTATTCCAAATTGGAGAATTGTGTTTGTCAAACTTAATAGAATTAAGTTGGCAACAATTATCATTTACATCATTTCTTCCAAATCTAAGAGTTACTATAGCTAAATTTCAATTCTTTCAAAGTCATTTTCGGCCCAGAATTTAGGGCCTAAAATATCTCTATTTCTTATTATCATAACTTTTAAAAAATGATCCAAATAAAGAAATACTTTTTTTATACCATATAAAATTTAGTGGCTACAACTTTTATGTTGAGCACTTCTTCTAGTTTTGAACTTAGCAATCCCAAATTTCAATTCTTTGTAGTGCATTCTTTTTGGCTTCATTTTTTTCCAATCTGAGAATACCCTCTTTTCTTTTGATCATGAATTCCTTATAATTAGTAGAAATCTATTGTTTTTTTTTTCAAATTCAAGAGAAACGAAATCGCAATAACTTTATAGTAAACTACTTTTTCAACTTTTGTGAGTAAGAGGGTCAAAAACTAGAAAGAAAATGACATATTTTCAGGTCTAATTTTGAGAATTCAAGCTCAAAGCTCCCCTACTTCTTCTCTATACTTTCAGCCAACCTCCATCTCAAGCCTTGGCCAAGCACTTGGAAGGAGAAAATTGGGCTTATTTTGATTTGATTTCCAAGCATGGTTGGAAGTATGGGTTAGATCTTAATCCCTGCCTTAAAGTTTGGCGGAGTGGAAACCAAAATGAGTTATTTCTTCCTTTAAGTTTGTTAAGATCATTGCTAAGTTGAAGAAACTTTAAGTGCGAAGTGTTGTTTGAAAACCCTTGTTGAATGCTTGTTTACTTTGTTTGCTAAAAAATGGTTTTATTTCCTTGTTTGACTGTTTGGATGGTTAATTAAGTAATTTAAAATTTAGAAGTTAAATATTTAATGGGGTATGCGGAAACGACTAGTACATGTGTTTCATTTGGAGGCCGATTTCTAAATCTAGGAACTTTGATTCATTGTTCAAGGTATTATTTATTTGCTACATCCAAAGGTAATTCTCTATTTTAATTTCACTTTTGTATTTATGTCATTGATATAATTAGACTTTGTATGGTTCATCTCGTGTTTTAATTAATCATCTCACCATATGTAAATTAAATCTCCTTTATGTTTATTTTGATTAATACATGTTTATTGTATTGTTTTGATTCAAATCCATGTTTGTTCTTTATATTTCTTTAATTGATATGTTTTGAATTCCATTTTACTTTTGACAAGTTATTGTTCTCTATATTGTTTAGATCTGTAAGTTTTTATCATAAAATTTACACATGCCTCCTTTGTCCAAATATATATTATTTTGTTTGGAAATATAGCAAATTGAAAGTTGATTTTGAATGAGATTTTTTTCCATATAATTATATATCATTTACATACAAATGCAAATAAATTGTACATGTTAAATTATCCACTATTCTTTTAAATCCATCTTTAATTTTATATGGTAAATACTTGAATATAAATGTTTGAATCATTGTTTAAAAAAACTTGATTTAAAATTAATAAATGGACTCTGATCATCACATTTGTTTAAGGTATTATATCTTTACTTAAGTTTCTTTACAACTTAATTCACATTTGTTTTCACAGTTTTATTTAATAACAGATTTACTTGCGAAACATTTTATTAATCATAACATTTTTTTTATAATCATTCTATAAAAGTCCAACTTCTTATATATGACTTGTCTAAGTTTATAATTATCTCAAAAGTTACAAATTCAATTTCAAAATTTCTTTGCAAATTTATATTTAATTCTACAACAAATTTACAAAGATACTATTTAATTTACTTGTCTTCTTTCTTAAGTTCCACTTACTTATTCCATTTAGTCATTAATCATCTCCTAATTAAGTATGTAACATTTATTATTACCATTAAATTTCTGTTTATATACATTTTAATTACTTTTAAGTTTTTTTACTTGTATAATATCCCATTACACATCCAAATCATCATTTTAACTTTTAACATTTGGTAAGTCTTACTATATGTTATTAGAATGTAATTTGGTATTATACAAATTAATCTGATTCATTTTACTTAATTAGAATGTTCACTGTTTTAACTTGTTTAATTTTTTTTTACTTTCAATTTAAGAGTTGCAAACTTCAGCTCCAAATTTTCTCAAAATATTTATCTTAGATTCCTTAATTCACTTATTTTATAAGTTCTAGTTATTCAAATATTTCATTTCATTCAAATAATTTGAAGATTACTAATTAACAAAACTTAAATTTTTTAAATACCGGGTTCATTTCAAATCATTTGAAATAAGTATATATTCAAATCATACTTTTGGAGTTTAAACCAAAATCCGTTTATCAAAACAATTTCATAGCAAACCCTCTCAGAAGTACCCCCACTTTGAGACTCGAAAATGAACGTCGATGATGTTGTGCAGTCATCACCGAATCTATTTTCTAGCAACAGAAGAGGGGAGTACTGAATTCATTCCTTATAAAATTTATTTGAAAACAATTTGTATTTTTATATACTTTTAAACAATACTGATGTTATTTATTCTCAAACCTTGAAACCTTTTTCAGAAACACCAGAATTTCTCAAATTCTCAATTTTCTATTCATTTTGTGGGCAAATTGTGTTTAATAAATAACAACTATAACGTTTCATTTTCTTGTAATAATATAATAGCTAATAGTATAGGAATATTGACTAATCAAACAATAAGCAATAATGATCAATATTATCATTTCTAACAACCAATTCACACTATATATACCATAATAATTTCTGAATATTATTCCTTTATATAAAAAATATAATTAGGTTAAAATTATTTCATTTACTCAATTTCAAAACAATACTATGTCGAATTGTTCTATTTGAGTGTTTAGAGATCCATATCAATAATGATAATTACTTGTATTAACTAGAATCCATAAGCCACTCAACAAATCAACCAACACAATATAAAAATATTATTATATTCACTAACAAATACGCGCTCATATCTATTAATACGCTCAAACTCATTCTAAGGTATGTTGACCCTATCTCTAATGAGTTACTCCTCAAAGCCAAGGTTATCGCTAAACCAAAGCTCTGATACCAGCTGTGACGACCCACATTTCGGAAGGTTTAAATCGACAATAATCTACACCTGTCCAACTTAAACAATTCGAAATATAGATAATCAATGGGGTTAATTAAGAAAAATAAGAGAAAAAGAAGAAAACAAACATAGAATCTCACACTGGAACGATAAAATATAATAATCAAATAAAAGTTAATGAAGCCGTTTACTATACTTTTGATTATAATTTATACAAAATTTATCAGAGTTATATATACAACATAACAAAAAAATAATGCAGCGGAACAAACAATGATGGAATAATACTAGTAATAATATACCAAATATCCGTCTTCATCCTCCAGAGAATAATCTTCGATAAGCTGAAAAACTCAAGACTGATCCAAGCGTAATGAAAAGACAAAACACCGAGTCATGAAAAAAATATCATTATGTAATTCAAATCAATATCGCATATAACATGAGTGTAATAGCTTTCGAGATGTTTACGGGATTTCACATCTCCTATCCAAATATAACATGTGCGCAATAACTCAAGAGATGTTATGGGATTTTCCATATCTTAAGAATCCATCAAAATATTTATATGTAGTAAAATACGTTGCATATATAATGTCTAATCGGTAAAATAAATATTTTTCTTAGCGTTATGGCTTTACATTGATCCCCCTTAACGTGTTTTTAAGCATTGTCGTACAGTTTGCGTATAAAACACTGGTAAACCGTCGATGGATAGGGATGCGCCGTGATACGACAACACTAAACCAAAATTGTAGTGGTCTCATATAGGGATAGAAGTATGACAAGGCACGTAAGGCAATACCCAAGTGAGGATACTACTAGTTTACCGTTCCATGCTGGTGGTAACACATCATAGCCATGATCGCCCACCGCATCAAACAGTCCCAAAATCCGAGGGTGCACATTAATCAATCCCAATGTAAACGACGGTAATACGAAGAAGTATGTCCGCTCAAGGTAGCTAAACCACTTGATTGGTACGACTTCTCTTTTAGTCATTTCCAAATGGCACAAGTGCCAGGCTAATCCATCATCGTTCTCTTTCCTCAAATCTAGAAAACGTATGCCAAATCCAACCACTTCATTCTGGATCATCACTCCACATATATGGTTGTTAATGTGGTTCCGGTATCGACAGAGAGTATGCCCATATCTGGCCTCGGTCTATTTAACAACCAAACATTGTTTTACACACCGGTTAGTACTTTTACATTTCGAAAACAGTTTATACTTGATATCAAAATATTATATTCGCTTCAAAATCAAATCCATTTCGAAATCATTACATTTACACAAAATATAATATTTCAATTAAAATCATTTTCACCCTAATATCTCAGTTTCAGTTTCAAAATCTTTCGAATTTCAATTTAGGTTATAACTTCATTTTAAACTAAGACGCACTTTAAATCCAAGATTTAATTATAATCATTTCACCCTTGACCAGTTTGAATTTTTGAAAAATAGTTTGAATAGTTTTAAAAAGTTTAAATACTGAAAATAGTTGAAAATAGTTTAAATGGTTAAAATAGTTAAAAATAGTTTATATGGTTAGAATTGTTAAAAATAGTTTAAATGGTTAAAATAGCTAAAAATAGTTTAAATGGATAAAATGGTTTAATATAAACTAGTTTAAGTACTAAAATGGTTTATATAGCAAAACCATTTGGAAAATCCAAAATAATTTAAATATTTAAAAAATAGATTTAAATAGCTTATATCAAATAATTTATTTGAAAATAGTTTCAAAGTCATACTTATTCAATTTCCAAATATTCTAGTTCAAACCACTTTTAAATTTCCATTTTGATTTTTATCAATTCCTAGTTCGATTTTCGAAATATCAATTCAAAACATTGAAATCAAATTTACTTTCAATACCCAATTTAAAATCCAAATCCTCAAATATAATTCAATTCTGAGCTCAATTTCGAAATAGTTCGATTTCCATAAATTTGTTTTTTCATTTTCTTAAAATCAAATCATTTGAATAAATTTCAAATCAAAATTTTTAAAATCATTTAATTTAACCAATCCGGCATTCGTATATAATTTTCTATCCTATGGCCAAGTGGTCAGTTATTTCAATTTAATTTTAGGGAGGATATATATATCATTTCAACCCGAATCACAGTGTCATAAGTATATATCATTTCAACCTATTTCTTAATTTATTCGAAATAATTCAATTTACGGTTTATATACCGTAAATAATATACAGGATGATAATATGATTTATCAAAATAAATAAACATCCAAATCATCTAAAACATCAGTCAATAGCATACATCACAATCAACATCCAAATCAGCCAATAATTCACAATAATTCCATAGTTATCGCTATCATGTATTTTACTGGCAATTAAATTCCAATTTCAAATTTGATCGTCAATTTTAATTTTTAACAGTTAATTCGAATAATAATTAAATTTATCAAAGAACGATCAATAAATTTATATCACTTCATAACTTCAAATTTAACTAGCATAAAAATATTTTAGTACGTCGTGAGCGTTATAAAACACACACCTTGAGTTTTCAATTTTAAACCAAATCGAACGACGTTCGATTTAACCTAAAATTTTAGTTAGCTCCAATCATCTCCAATTAGCTCTAGAAGGTAGTGCTCATCGCCATGGTTCCATCACCGCGTGTTTCGCTTGATTTGGACCTCGTATGTGAGAGGTACACATTTTATAAGATTTCAATTTATAATACAAATAAATTACACTTTTTTTTTTAATTTTTTTCTAAACCTTTGGGAGATCCGGGCCATTCAAATCAAAACTCTCATATCTAGGCTGCATGTTCCTTCTTCTTCATCGCGTCGTTCATTCCGCTTCCAAAACCCATGGCCACCTCCTTCATCAACTTGCCGCTCCATCTCTGACCAATTGGACGACAATACATCACCTCCTAAGCGAGCGCCTACGAACGACTCACCCCTACCCTTAATGACAATGAGCTCTACCTCCCAAGCACCGTGAAAAACACCACAAAGACCACATGAATGCGGCCATCCTTTGCCCCTGATCGTCTACAATAGCTAAAACCCTCCGTTGGATCTATAGAGGAGGACATCCTCTACGTTTCTCCAATTGGAAGCTTGGCCTGATATTGCTTGGATTAGGAGATCGGAGGGGAAAAGTTTTGAACGATTTCAGACATTAATTTGTTAACTGGAGGATGCATGAATTTGTTTAGGGATAATGCTTGGTACGCGTATATATATACGTGCATATATATTATTTTATCATTATTTCGACCATTCACGTACTTTTTCGGACGAGCTCCAAATGAAGCATGCCGCTTGGAATTTATAATGTTTTACCCCCATTCCGAACATAATGGAACAAGTTTCGAGGCATAATTTGATCGTATGTGGAAGATAGATTTTCGAATTGAATTAAAATATTTAATTTTCGATACTTAATTCAACGCGTTTCTATCCCGTACGACCAAATGATCAAACGATACGAAATTTGAAATTATATAATAGTTCGCTGTTATGGATCCAATGAAATTGGTCTTGTCAAAATCCGAGATAGTGGCCAAAATGGTTATTTTTACTCGTCAATTAAAATATAAAATTTTCAAATTTTAAATTAATCACTTAAATGCAATTTTTAAGTGTTGACAATCTTCATTCATATGTAAATAACATCTAAATTAACTTTTGAAATCATTTTCGTTCATATTTAATTTAGGATTCAGTTGTTCAAATAATTTTCAAAATTTCAACCTTAAACAATTTAATTGTCCAATATTCAATAAATTTCAATATCAGATTCCAAATGAATTTTAGTTATCAATCAGTTACTTCATTTACATATAATGAATTCAACATTTATTATTCGATTAAACTATTGATGTAAACACATTCAAAACATAGCATTTCCTTTCAATACTTGTTATTACTTAAATCATTGAAATTTGTTTATTACATCAAGTTCATATTCAATAGCTATATTAATGAATCATTAAAAAATTATTTTTAACCATTTTTATTCATTAATTACACTAAATTTAATAGTTTAAAATAGTTAAAAATACGAGTCGTTACAATCTCCCACACTTAAAGCATTTCGTCCTCGAAAAGGAACTAAGTAAAGAATTTAACATTTGAATATTACTTTTTTTAACTTATAAAACATTAAATCTCATTTACGAAACTATTACTACATTTCTACTATGCTACTCCGATCAGCTCATGTGATTTACAATTGAGTTATCAATTTTTTTTTAAAAACTTCAAAAATTTTCTACCACCCGATTTACGGAAAATTTCGGCAGAGTCTTCTTTGCGCGGCTCGATCGAAAATAATTTCCAATACAATATATAACACAAATAGATATCAAATATACATCTCATCTAAATGATGAGGCATCCCGTGGGGAAAAATATATAAGCGCGGCATGTAATCCGATATGTGTACCTTATTGTTATTATAGAAGAGAGTTCGCACGTATTAAGCAAGCAAAAGCATATAAAATCCACGTATACGTCCAAATGGCCTTCGTATGCACCTATCTCAACTCAATTTAGAATATTAGTCATTTATATAAGATATGGAACTTATATGAGTTAAATAGAAACATATGACATGAATTTTAAACCCAAACTATAGCATAAGCATTAATATACGACAAACAACAATCATATAAAATAAAATAGTTATAACGACGATTTACAATAAAAGAAACAATTCAATTATTAGTATTCATCCAACTAATTCACAAAGATATGAATTTACAATATCCAATGCCAATGTTTAATTTATACACTTCATTTCTTACTAACCTTCAATTTTTATTAACGTTTAATTGGTTTACTTCCAATTTATTCACATCTGTTTAATTCACATTCACTTTTTTCCATTCAATTTATTATATTTCAATTGTTTCATTTACGTTTAGCAACATCTCATATCAATTCATTTATTCACATTCATTCTACACATAAGTTCATTTTCAATGTTATTTCATTTACTCATTTTTATTAACACGATTCACTAACTTCTTCCATTTATTTATTTCGGTTAGCTTTTCATAAGTTAAAGTTCATTTCATAGTTCAATATTAGCTTCCTTTCTTTAACACCCATACTCAGTTAATTTAACATCTTTTTTAACTAACATTTATCAAAGTTATAAACTATGAAATTTACATTTTCGTGAAACATTTGAATTATTATGCTCATATCTCCATTTTTAGCATCAACATCGTAAATGAATTATTTCTTATATCTTTACTTAAGTTTCTTTACAACATAATTCACATTTGTTTTCACAATTTTATTTAATTACAGATTTATTTGCGAAACATTTTATTAATCATCACATTTGTTTATAATCATTCTATAAAAGTCCAACTTCTTATACATGACTTATCTAAGTTTATAATTATCTCAAAAGTTACAAATTCAATTTCAAAATTTCTTTGCAAATTTATATTTAATTATATAACCAATTTACAAAGATATTATTTAGTTTATTTCACTACTTTCTTAAGTTCCACTTACTTATTCCAATTAGTCATTAATCATTTCCTAATATACTAATTAAGTATATAACATTTATTATTACCACTAAATTTCCATTTATATGCATTTTAATTACTTTTAAGTTTTGTTTACTTGTATAATATCCCATTACACATCCAAATCATCATTTTAACTTTTAACATTTGGTAAGTCTAATTATATGTTATTACAATGCAATTTGGTATTATACAAATTAATCTGATTCATTTTACTTAATTAGAATGTTCACTATTTTAACTTGTTTAAATTCTTTTTACTTTCAATTTAAGAGTTGCAAACTTCAACTCTAAAGTTTCTCAAAAAATTTAGCTTAGATTCCTTAATTCTCTTATTTGATAAGTTCTAGTTATTCAAATATTTCACGTCATTTGAATAATTTGAAGATTATTAATTAACAGAACTTAAAAATTTTAAATATCGGGTTCATTTAAAATCATTTTAAATAAGTACATGTACTTATATCTTTTGTATTTTAAATCATACTTTTGGAGTTTAAACCAAAATCCATTTATCAAAACAATTTCGTAGCAAAGCTTCTCAGAAGTCTCCCCCACTTTGAGACTCGAAAATGAATGTCGATGATGCTGCGCAGTCCTCACCGAAATTATTTTCAAATAACGGAAGAGGAGAGTACTGAATTCATTCTTTTTAAAATTTATTTGAAAAAAATTGGTTTTTTATATACTTTTAAACAATACTAATTTTTTTCTCAAACCTTGAAAACCTTTTTCAGAAACACCGGAATTTAAATCTCTCAAATTCTCAATTTTTTATTCATTTTACTGGCAAATTATATTTTATAAATAACATCTATACAGTTTTATTTTCTTATAATCATATAATAGGTAATAGTTTAAGAATATTGACTAACCAAACAATAAACAATAATGATCAATATTATCATTTCTAACAGCCAATTCACACTATATATACCATAATAATTTCTGAAAATTATTCCTTTATATATAAAATATAACCAGGGTAATATTATTTCATTTACCCAGTTTCAAAACAATACCATGTCGAATTGTTCTATTTGAGTATTTAGAGATCCCTATCAATAATGTTAATTACTCATATTGACTACATAAGCCTCTGAACAAATCAACCAATAAAATATAAAACAATTATTATATTCACTAACAAATATGCTCTCATATCTGTTAAAACACTCGAACTCATTCTAGGGTACTACTGGCCCTGTCTCTAATGAGTTACCCTCAAAGCCAAGATTATTGCTAAACTAAAGCCCTGATACCAACTGTGATGACCTACATTTTGGAAGGTTTAAATCAACAATAATCCACATATGTCCAACTTAAACAATTCGAAATATAGATAATCAATGGGGTTAATTAAGAAAAATAAGAAAAGAAGAAGAAAACAAACACAGAATCTCGTAGTGGAACGATACAATATAATAATCAAATAAACAGTTAATGAAATTGTTCACTATACTTTTGATTTTAATTTATACAACATTTATCAGAGCCATATATACAATAGAACAAAAAAATAATGTAGTGGAATAAACAATAATGGAATAATACTAGTAATAATATACCAAATCTCCGTCTTCGTCCTCCAAAGAATAACCTTCGATAAGCTGAAAAACTCAAGAGCAATCCGAGCGTAATGAAAAGACAAAACACTCAAGTCAGGACTGAAATATCCTCATGTAAGTCAAATCAATATCGCATATAACATGAGTGTAATAACGTCAGTGATGTTTTCGGGAATTCACATTTCCTATCCAGTGTATAACATGCATGCAATAACTCAAGAGACGTTACGTGATTTTCCATCTCTTAAGGACCCGTCAAAATATTTATATGTAGTAGAATACACTAAATATATAATATCTAATTAGTAAAATAAATATTTTTCTTAGCGTTAAGGCTTTCCATTGATCCCCCTCAATGCATTCTCAAGCATTGTAGTACAGTTTGCATATAAAACACCAATGAATATGGATGCGCCATGATACGACAACATTAAACCAAAATCATGGTTTCATATAGGGATAAAACTATGACAAGGCATGCGAGGCAATTCCCAAGGTAGGATATTGCTAGTTTACTCCTCCTGGCTTGTGGTAACGCATCATAGCTATGATCCCCCACCACGGCCAGCACTCCCAAAATCCGAGGGTGTACACCAATTAATAATAGTGTAAATGATGGTAATACGAAGAAGTGTGTCCACCCGGGGTAGCAAACCCAGTTGACCGGTACGACTTCTGTTTTAGTCATTTCCATTTGGCACAAGTGCCAGGCTAATCCATCATCGTTCTCTTTCTTCAAATCCAGCAAATTTACGCCAAATCCAACTATTTCGTTCTGGATCATCAATCCATGTACACGGTTGTTAAAGTGGTTCCGGTATCGATAGAGAGTATGCCCATATCCGACCCCTGTCTCTTTAACAAGAAAACATCGTTTTACACACTAGTAGGTAATTTTAAATTTCGAAAACAGTTCATACTTGATATCAAAATATCATATTTGCTTCAAAATCAAATCCATTTCGAAATCATCATATTACTCAAAATATAATATTTCAATTCAAAATCATTTTTGCCTTAATATTTCAGTTTTAGTTCTAAAATTATTTCGAATTTCAATTAGGTTATAACTTCATTTTAACCAAGTCGCACTTAAATCCAAGATTTAATTATAAACATTTTACCCTTAACCAGTTTTAATTTTTGAAAATAGGTCGAGTAGTTTTAAAATAGTTTGAATGGTTAAAAAGTTGAAAATAGTTTAAATGATTAAAATAGTTAAAAATAGTTTAAATGGTCACAATAGTTTAATATAAAATAGTTTAAGTACTAAAATGGTTTATATAGCAAAATCATTTGGAAAATACAAAATAATTTGAATATTTAAAAAATAGATTTAAATAGTTTATATCAAAATAATTTATTTGAAAATAGTTTCAAAATCAAACTAATTTAATTTCCAATTATTCTAGTTCAAACCACTTTTAAACTACCATTTCGATTTCTATCAAATTCGAGTTTGATTTTTGAAACACCGATTCAAAACACTTAAATCAAATTTACTTTCAATACCTAATTTGAAATCCAAATCCTTAAATATAATTCAATTCCGAGCTCAATTTCGAAATAGTTCGATTTCCGTAAATTTGATTTTTCATTTTCTTAAAATCAAATCATTTGAATAAATTTCAAATCATATTTTTTAAAAATCATTTAGTTTAACCAATCCGATATTCGTGTATAATTTTGCATCCTATGGCCAAGTGATAAGTTATTTCAATTTAATTTTAGGAATGGATATATATCATTTCAACCCAAATCACAATGTCATAGGTATATATCCTATTTTTTAATTTATTCGAAGTAATTACAGTTTTATATACTGTAAATAATATACAGGATGATAACATGATATATCAAAATAAATAAACATCTAAAACATCAATCAATAGCATATATCGTAATAAACATCTAAGTCAGCCAATAATTCTCAACAATTCCATAGTTATCGATTTCAGGCATTCTACTGGCAATTAATTTCCAATTTCAAATTTAACCATCAATTTTAATTTTTAACAGTTATTTCGAATGATAATCAAATCTATCAAACAACGATCAATGAATTTATATCACTTCATAATTTTGAATTTAACTAGTATAAAAAATTTTAGTACGTTGTGAGCGTTATAAAACACTCACATTGAGTTTTCAATTCTAAATTAAATCGAACGGCGTTCGATTTAACTTAAAAATTTTATTAGCTCCAACCATGTCCAAATCAGTTCTAGAATGTAGTGCTTGTCACCACAATTCAAATTGCCGCTTGTTTCGCTTGATTTGGACCTCATATGTGAGAGATACACATTTTATAAGATTTCGATTTGTAATATATATAAACTATACATTTTTTAATTTTTTTCTAAACCTTCCGGAGATTTGGGCCATTCAAATCAAAACCCTCAAATATAGGCTGCATGCTCCTTCTTCTTCATCGCGTCATTCATTTCGCTTCCAAAACCCACGGTCGCCTCCTTCATCAACTTACCGCTCCATCTCTAGCCAAGTGGACGACAATCCATCACCTCCCACGCGAGCGCCTACCAATGCCGCACCCCCACCCTCAACGATGACCAGCTCGACCCTGCAAGCGCTGTGAATAACACCACCAAAGACCACATGAACGTGACCATCCCTTGTCCCTGATCGTTGATGATAGCTAAAACCCTTTGTTGGATCCGTAGAGGAGGATGTGCTCTACGTTTCTCCAATTGGAAGCTCGGACTGACATCGCTTGGATGAGGAGATCGGAGGAGAAAAGTCTTGGAAGGTTTTGGCCATTAATTTGTTAACTGGCGGCTGTGTGAATTTGTTTAGGGTTAGGGTTTGGTACGCGTATATATATACTTGCACATGGATTATTTTATTATTATTTCGACCGTTCACGTACTTTTCCGGACAATCTCTAAACGTAGCATGCCGCCTGGCGTTTATAACGTTTTACCCCCATTCTGAACGCAATGGAACAAGTTTCGAGGCCTAATTTAATCATATGTGGAAGATAGCCTTTTGAATCGAATTACAATATTTAATTTTCGATATTTAATTCAACGTATTTCTATCCCGTATGACCAAAGGGAAATTCCAAAGGCTATGAAATTTGAAATCCTATAATAGTTCACACTGCTACAAATACGATGAAATTGGTTTCATCGAAATCCGAGACAGTGGCCAAAATGGCTATTTTTACTCGTTAATTAAAATATAAAATTTCCCAATTTTAAAATTAATCACTTGAATTCAATTTTTAAGTGTTGACAGTCTTTATTCATATTTAAATAACATCTAAATGAATCTTTGAAATCATTTTCATTCAAATTTAATTTAGGATTCAGTTATTCAAATAATTTTCAAAATTTAAACTTTAAACAATGTAATTGTCCAATAGTCAATAAATTTCAATATTAGATTCCAAATGAATTTTTATTATCAATCGACTAATTTATTTACATCTAATGAATTCAACATTTATTATTCAGTTCAACTATGAATTGTAAACACATTCAATACATAACATTTCCTTTCAATACTTGTTATTACTTAAATCTTCAAAATTTGTTTATTAGAAAATCTTTTCAAGTTCGTATAGTAGCTATATTAATAAATCATTTAAAAAATTATTTTTAACCATTTTTATTCATTAATTACAGTAAATTTAATAGTTAAAAATAGTTAAGAATGCGGGTCGTTACAATTTCAAAATATTTGAAACAACTAATTAGTTTTCTATATTTATATTCATATGTATATATATATATATATCTATAATTATCATTGATGTGCACATATATTTCATCAGTCAAAACTCGAACAACAAACCCATTGTAAATTTAGTTAATAAGTTATAAATGCCATTTAATTTATCAATTATAACAATTTAAGAGAAAAGGAAAAATGAAAGATTTCCCTCTTTTCATATATTGACATATGTTCCATTAATTAATTGCACTGGTTAAGAGAGGGAACAAAAGGTTTCCTTCTCTAAATTCATTTATATATGTTTCATTGACATATATATGCACTACTTATATACTGCACTTACACTTTACACAAATCAATGTATTTGATATGTTCATTATAGTATATTCAATTTAAATTTTGATTTAAATTTCCATTTTAACAATTTAAATAAAATAAAATAAAATTTAAAATTTAATTAGATTGGATCTAATATAGTTTTAAACTTCATAGGTGTAATATAATCCAAATAGGTAATTGTTTTTTAAATCTACCCAATTAACCCGCTTTCGACTGGCCCAATTCCAACAATGGTATCAAAGCCAAATAGTCTGTGCGGTCTCAATTAGTCATGTTAGGACCAATCAATTAATCTTACCAATTTATTAGGGTGTCTAGAAAAGTAGTATCTAGGCTTGGGGTTGGATAATCAAGTATCCTGCCCTTTCTAGCTATGGGTCTATCCCGAAAAGTGAAATGAGCCTAAAGGTTGCCTGTAACGACCCAGGATTTTGGATATTTGAAATTAGAATATTCAATTTATCTAAATATTTAAAAGTTAATTTTTAAATTTAATTTCAAATATAACTAATTTTTGGATAATTTTAATATTAAATTTAATAATTGGAGATTGGATAAAATATTGAATTTGGAGTTTTAAGCTTATTAAAAATAATTTGAAGGCTTATAAAATTTATATTGATAATGCTGAAGATAATAAAAGTTTTAAATTTGAATTTAAAAGTGGTTCGTTCAGTTTTAAAAATATATTGTTTAAACTGACATTTAAAAATAGCCTTCTGAGGCATAATCTCGGATTTCGATGAAACCAGTTCCATTGGATCCATAATAGTGCATTATTATCGGATTTCAAATTTCGCAACGTTTGGAGTTATCGTTTATTCGTACGAAATATAAACGCACTGAAATTTATATCGAAAATTCAATATAATAATCGGGTCCAAAAAGCTATCTTCTTCATACGATCGAACTAGGACTTGAAACCTTTTCCATTGCATTTGAAATAGGGGTATAACATTATAAACGCCTAGCGGCATGCCTCGATAGGAGGTTGAGATTTTAAGCTACGATTTTGAGACGGTTTAAAATTTAAATAATATAATTGTATATTGACCAGTCAAACAATTCACATCAAAGCCTTTTCATTTCCCCTTCAAATCGCTGTAGCAAGTTGATGTGGGCATATTAACATCTCATCTTGTTCCCCCATTCCCATTTTAAAACTCACACAATGTCACACTAAAGAAAAAAAGGCAAATCAACTTCAAAAATCCATTCCTCATAATATAATTGATGAAAAATTATGAAACTTGTTTTAAAAATCAAAATTTTCAATTCTCTTCCATCTGATATATCTTTTATATGGTGCTGCTACAATTTAATTTGATCGACTTCGATGTCGAACTGCAGTTTAAAACTAGGGTTTGGAAATGGCGAGCTTGGGTCTTCGATTCAAGCAACGGAGAAGGGGATTGGGTTTGCCATCGAAAATAGCACTTGGGAGCACAACATGGGGATGTGCGGTCACCTAGAAGCGACCGTGACTCGGTTATGGTTAAGGGAACCAATAAGGTCATGATTTTGGGAAGGAGTCATACTCGAAACATGTGATATCCGGCCGGTGGAGATTGACGCGTAAGAGATATTGGCGAAGTCGAAAATCGTTTCGTGAAGCCGAGCTCTTTGTTAGTGATGTGCACGCATGTGTGGAGGATGGGTTTGTTTTCGTGTACAGACATTGAAAAAAGAAGAAGGGGATGATGGAATAGTTTTGGGCCGGGCCCTGTTTTATAGGGTATGGATTTTATTTAATATGATTTACTTGTTTTTATGAATTTAAAAATACCGATGAACTTATAAAATTTATATCTCGTGCACACAAGGTCCGTTTTGGACGAAACTTTTAACGTAGTGATCGTAGTGAAGAGGAATTCGAAATGAAACTATTTTGGACAAGATTAGAGCTTTTGAAATTTCAGAAAATTTAAAATGCGGTCGGATTCAATTGAAAATGGAACGCGAAAGCGACAGTAAAAATCATGGTGAGTTAAACTCAATCAAAATGTAGATTACAACAATTTATTTTAAATAAATAAGATTAATTATTGTTTTGATTGGTTGAATCGATAAATTATCAATTGGATGTGTTATTATATATGTGGTAGTATATATATTGGAGTGATTGATATTCCTGCATATATTATATAGCGGATGAGACCTTATGCTCCCCACATAATAGCGGATGACCTTATATACCACGATATCCCCCTCGAAGTGGAATTGGTGTTTTTTTTATTGTGCTAATGTCTATGGATGCAGGAAAACAAGTTGGAGCGATCGAATTGGATTCCTCAAAAATGTTGAAATTGTCGTCATATTTAGTAATATGATTTAATTGAATAATCTATGATAGATTATATTGGAAATTTAATTTATTGGATGCTATAGTATTGCTGGATATATTTTGGCATTTTAAAATATCAAAAATATGAATATTGAGTATTTAAAGGAAAATAAAAATGGGAATTTTAAATTAAAATATTTATAGTAAACTTAGATAAATAAAAAAATTTGGGAAAAATAAATCGTTTGATTTTAAAATCCTATTTAATAATTGTGGAATATGGAAAAATAGAGATTTTTGAGTAAATGTGAATAAAAGGGTTTTTAAATAAGAACTTAAGCGATATTGTTTTTAAGTATAAAAGAATATATTTTTAAATTTAAATTTAAAATAGTTTGGGAAAATAAAAAGGAAAATTGAAACTAAAATATGAAGTTGATGTTTTAGATTTAAATAAGATTTTAAAACATAAAAAGGAAAGTGAGGTTTGTAATTAATGGATTTTGGGATATATGGGGAAATTAATTTAAAAATGGGATTAATTTAGAAAATCGATTTAAAATCGATTAAGTGTCGTGAAATCGTTATAAACGGAAAATGAGACCATGGGAATTATAAACAAAGTTTATAAATAAAGTGAAGTAATTATCAGTGGATAAATTGAAAATTATAAATTCACGGTGGGAATTTATAAGGAGTTGGTTAAATCGTTTTAAAAACAAATGGTAGATTTATTTTTAAAAATGCAAAAAAGAAAATTTTTCGAAGTTGGAAAGTAAATTAAGCTAGAAATAAATCGAGAGGGATTTATAAAATAATTGGACTGGCTATGTTGGGGGTTGAAAATATATTTTCTGGAAAAGTTAAGTATATTTTTAAAGAAAGATTTTAAGTACTAATTAGAAAATTTAAAAGTGTTTAAAAGAATGTTTAGATAATTCATTATTTAATTGTTAAAGTAAATATTATTAAGTTATTTATAGTAGTTAGCTATTATTAAAGGTTAAATCGGTATTATTACTTTAAAAGGATAATTATCCATTACTAATATTTTATATAATAGCTTACATTTAAAGGTAGTTTTGTCTAAAGTTAACATGGAACTTTTTTATAGGAATTTCATAAGTGTTATTTTGAAATATTAGATAGAGTTTTCTGGAAGTATAGGTATACTCGCTTAGCGTAAATCGGTGCAGTGAGTGCATGTAGTTAAGTTTTGGATTTCTCTGGGATAATAGACGTAACCATTGAGCTATGATCCATGGTTTGATACCACAGTGATACTTTCCACGTTATTTTAAAGAGTTTTCAAATACTTTTGAAAGATGGTTTGTAAATTTAATAAATTCAATACGATAAATGTGTATAATTTGGACAAAGAGATTTATGTATTAAAAATTAGAATAAAAAGAGATTTAATATTTTTCGGTATAAAATGTAATATATGGTTGAATTGATTGTTTATTTGATAGTTAAATAACCAACTATCAAAATCTAGACCTAAATATAACTTTAAGAATATCTAGAAAAAATATGGGATTTATATGGTAAAGTTGCCGTTCGAGGTGCTATACTGTACGTATAAACTCATTTCGTTTTTGTAGGACGTTTATAAGGAAATCTGTCCACTAATGGTTAGGAGGTAATCTCCAAATATCATTTTCGTCAGTTTATTTCCTAAAGAACTAGGGTTGAGTTTACCGGTTAATATCGAACGTTGTTTCGAAAAGACCGGGATCAGATTTGTGATCCAAAAACCACTTCGATCCAACGAGTACGTTTTCGAGATGAAGACAAGAGCTTGGAGTTGGAGATGAAGTAGTGAAGTGCAAGGGATAATCGCTACTAATCCTGAGGATGATTCCAAAATGGATGTAGTAGGAATAGCGCATTTGGTTTCGTTCGAATCGGGAACAGACTTGTATGGATGAATGCTATCAGTACATGATCATTAGAGGACAATGAGTATTCTAAGTGAATATCTCCAAAATGGTAATCGTAGCCTCTAGCCTCATCAACCGAGAATGACTGAAAATCAGGGGAGATGCAGCAAGGCTAAGTGGGTTGCACCCAAGTAGGGTAAGGTTACCCCTATTTAGAGTCCCTTTTATTTGGTTGTGGGTGCGGTTGCTGATCCCAACCGTGGGATAATCTTATTCAGACTATCCAGGTTAGAGGTAGCCCGGTCTTGTGTTGGCAGGGATCTATAGGTTCGATCTTGATACAGTGTTTATGGACATGTACTGTGATAGGTGGTACCCCGGTGCCTAGTCATTCCGTTGGAATCCATTCTCCAATAAGCGTTGTACGGTTTTGATTGTGCCCAACTATGCTGAAACTTGAGATGCAAGCATTTCAGCTATTCGAGTAAGTATTTGTACCTAGACGTTATTATAATATCTAAGGATTTGATATGAAATGTTTTTGGTTAACATAAGGTAAAAACCCATCGTGTTTATTTATGGTGTGGTCTTATGAGATACTTTTGATTTTCAAAGGATTTTGATAACTTTAATCATTCAAATTGAGTGTGTTTTCTCACGTCTGTTTTCCAGATTGACTTTGGGTTTTATTTTATTATAATGCTCGGGTTAGATCGAGTACTACAGATATATGATAGGATGCTATGGAACCCAGGAGATGGGATGGATGGCGAAGATGTATTTCACATATCTGATTATTTTCCACTGTACATTGTAGGCTACATATTCAGCATTTTGTGAGGACAAGTTATTATAACTATCTAGTATTGTGTTATTGAATTGTGTTGTACTCTGATTATGTAACGTATAAAAACAGTTGTATTTCCTTTTGTGTAAAGATCAGTTGTTATCTATTATATATTTTTCTGCTGTGATTGTGAGATTCTATGTTGTCATTTCTATTTTCTTCTTCTATCTCTTTCTTCTTTCCCTAGCGATCTGGTATTTTTGATATTCGATTGTTTGGCATGTAATACAACGGACATATTGATGTCGATATTTGGATGTCGAAAATCCTAGACTGTGACATTGCCTCTACTAGAAAAGGCCTAACTTGAATTGGGTCTTAGGCTAATTTTGAAAATTGTTTTGAAAAATAAAAATAAAATTTAAAGTTTAAAAGTTAAATTTGAAATAAGAAATACATTATAAATGTTATAATGTGATTTCAAAATTGTTTGAAATTAAAATAAGAAATATATTATAAATGTTATAATTTAATTTTCAAAGTTGGCTTTGAAAATAATGTATGTTATAAATTTTATAATACATCTTTTAAAATTGCTTTGAAAATATAATAAACATATTTCAAAAGTATAATATTCACTAATAATATTAATAAATTAAATTAACTAATCAAATTGTTAATTAATCAAAGTATATACATGTAATATATATATTTATGTATGTATATGTTACATTATCTTGAATTATTTAAGATGATATAAGAGTATATACATACATATGTATGTACGTATGTACATGAAATTATCGAAATTAATATTTAATTAAATTGTCTAACAAAATAAGTTAATTAACAAATAATATATGTATATTTATATATGCATATATACATGTGTGTGCAACCATAAATGTTATGGTATACATATTCAATTAAATGTTTAATTGAACAATGTAAAAATAGTGAAAATGTTAATTAATTAAGATTTAATTAATGTAATGTACATAGGACTATAATATAAATGAACTAAATTTTAAAAGTTATATAATAATTAAACTTACGTAATATGAATTTATAAAATCAAGTGGAACGGGAAAAAACCCAAATAGACTTAAGGGATAGATACATATGTATAGTGCATATACCGTGATTTCCGATTTTTCTAACACTTGAATCACAAGGGTATTTCATAAGAAATATAATATTCCATAAATAATCGATATCACTCAATATAATATACTAAAGATTACGAATCTTTAACATAAAGTTGTCCTCCACTATATATATATGTATGTATATATATATATATATATATATATATATATATATATTAGTAGAGTGCTTGCATGCTCTCTAATTATTGATATTCCTCAAGGTAGAGATGTTATGTGTAGCACTATTAGTATATTGACTAGAGGAGGTAAGTAACATGCATGTATTTGTTGATATTCCTCAAAGTATGTGCATCATACTTAGATCGTCGTGAAATGGTGGATATGAGTGAATAATCTCTTTCAATTTGTTGATATTCCTCAAGGTCAAGATGAGGTAGGAAAAAAACTATGGGTTGTGAGTTGTATTTGGTACAAAAGGTAAAGCATTATCCATCATTTGTGGGCCTATGATTTTTTGATATTCCTCAAGATCAAAATCCCAATGCAAGTGAGTCCTAACACCGACTAGAGAAATAAATTGATTTCTATGTTTTTCCATAGGGTTTTGATAAACATAAATATCTAGTGGAAGCCTTATTATAAAAATAAAATGGTAACATTAAACCTTTTTAATATCGTAAAAACATTTTCTATATAATGTTATAATAATATAAATTGATAAATTTATGCAAATAATATAATTTATAAAATGTTTATTAATTAAGATATACAAATGAATAGAATTAAAGATTGATAAAAGAAATATAATATAATCACTAATAAATATTTTCTGCATGTTATTGTTTCAATACCTATGCAAGCGCCTAATTTTATAACTACTAAATACATTCATAATTGGTCACTTATGTGTTTATTTATTTGAGACTGTGTTTTGTCCTTTATGAGTTTCGAACTCTAAAAGCAATACTTGAATATGGATATTTGATCCATGTATAATAACATATTAATGTTATGTGGTGCTGTGCAGTTAAAGCGCTTGGCGAATTCAATTCGGTGGATGTGCAAAAAGTCAAACGGGGATACAACGAGGATATTGCGGGATATATCGGATGACTCTAAAATAGCATATAAAACTCATATTTAATGTTTTTATAAATATATAATTGGTAATTAAACGAACAATTAACATTCAATTGAATTATAATTAATACATAAATAATTTTAAATAAAAACATATACGAATATATTGTAAATAAACATAAAACATTTATATAACATAATTGAATTTAGTAGAATATTAGAGTATTTTCATTTCTGAAAATATATTAAAAGTTCAATTAAATTAATTAATTTCATAATTTTTATAATGTATAAATGTCATTTTTCAATTCATTTCTATTGAACAAGTTATGGCGAAAATAGCGAAATATAGCAGGAATAATGGAATATAGCGGAAATAATGGAGATTAAAGCGGGAAGGATATATTTAGGGCTATATGGAAAAAATGTAGCGGTAGAAATCCACTATGAGATATAGAAGGGTTATAGCGGGATAATAACAGGGCATTAAGTGCACAGATATGTTGAATGGTCGTAATTCGTAATTATGAAACCTCGATGAAATTGGTTCATTCGGGAGAAGCAAGTAAACTATAGTGTGAGATCGTATATTCATTACAATAATAATCTTGTCGTATTAGATGTAACACTGGACTGAAAGATGCAAGATAGGTATAAGAACTCGACCATTAAAATATCATTGATCAATTTACAATATTTGATATCCTTAAATGTTAAGGATGATCAAACACGCTATTGTAAAAGGTTCATTAAGATATGGTAGTAAGTATTTCCTTTTGAATGGTTGACCATTTAGAAAGGAAAATGAATGTACAAGTATAGATGTAACTTAAGGTATAGTTGGGATAAAGAGAATGCTTCTACTTCATAAATAAACAGTGAAAACAAGGATTGTAAAATAATAATTGATACTTAACATTGAAAAGAAAAATATGATTTTTTTTCCAAAATGTATTTTCAAATAGGAAAATTATTCTACGAGATTTATTTCTTTAAGTTTAAGATACTTGATTTAAAAACTCTCGACTGTAAATAAGTTTCAGTAAATGAAATAAGTAGCCTATATTAAGTTGTTGAATGGAGCTTTGTTTTTCATACTTCGTCATAGTAAGGGCGGAAACAGTGGGAGCACACCATATAACACTTATTAGTCGCATCAAGTTATGAAAATTGTTTTCACAAAAATACCAAATGTTATTTATGAAATAATAACTATCTTTCATGTTGACTGAAAGACATACATAATTTTATTTCAGTATAAATATTATGAATATTCGCTATAAAGTAAAACTATAATAGCGGTTTTCATTTTGTAACAAAAGTGATGCATTGGAAAATACATAAATATCTTAAATTATTTGCAATTATTTTAGAATTATAAACAAAGCCACAGTTTGGAGAAATAATTTTTAGTGTATAATTATGAATCATATGATACTAGTGAATTATATATCAACCAGAAAGGCAAAACACCCATTGAATGAGAGCATCATAAGAGTTGATGAACTCTTCAGATTGATACATATAGATGTATATAATCATAAGTATAATAATACCAAAACATTTCCACATACTTCGTTGTATTCACCGATGAATTATCATAGACATAACATGTGTATTTGATACATATGTAGTATGCCTAAGATAAGCTCATAGAATATAAAATGGAAATAAATAACATACTGGGCAATAGAAAATAAAAATGATTCCATTGATCTAATAGGAAAGTATACTGGAAATTTTTCTAAACATTCCTAAAATGTGAATAAATATTCAATCTCAAAAGTTAATCCTCTATATGATACATAATGATGTATTGACAAGGAGTATTCAAACTTTGTTGAACAAAGAATGATTAATGGTGAGTGAAGTTAAGTTGACTTCTTTCTATAAGGTCATGCACTTAAGAGGAGTACATAGGGTTAAAATTAATTTCATATAAATAATAATTCACAAAATCATATAAGATTAGGGTTTATAAGAAATCTACATATCCTAGGCCACGGAGTTGGCAGGTTGTGTGAGTTAAAAGATTATATGTAATAATTATCTATAAAGGATCTTGTATGAATCTCCACAAAAGTATTTTGGAAATGACTGTCATTGTATGAACAATTTATGTTTTAAACTTAAATATTGTAAATTAACATCTAATCACTTCTATATATATGGCAATTTGCAAAGTGTTTATGAGTACATATTCCATTGCACTGAGAAACTACTGTTGTTTCAAAAAATATCAACATTGCAGCGAAGGAATTTAAAAAAAAATTATTAGTGGTAAAATGGATTTGGATATGATCCAAAGATGAAATGATTACGTGGGATGAAATGAAATTAACCAAGCCAAAATGATCACAATGCATTAGAATGCCTAATATATATTCTTGCACATTGAAAAGAAACTACGAGTTTTTTATCAATGTCAAGAATCGATTATCCTCGGCAGTTAGTTAGACCATTAAGTGTATTGACTCTATGATATGGTATGCTGTGCAAATTCAAAATGTATTCCAAATATAGTATCAAAATATGATTTGTATAGTTGTACCCAAAGGGATATGATCTATCGATTGCGAATGAGTCTTCAAGAGCATGACTAATGTAGTTGGAATACAATGAACAACGTTGATAAGAGCTACATCATAAATTTAAATTGTTGAAATTAGCATATAATAGATTCGTTATTCAAGTGCTCAAGTTAATTCAGATTTACTCAGAAAATTATCGTTCAGTAATACTTAGTATTTTGGTACATATATGTTGAAATGGATGTTTTAGAATTGACTATTTGCATATAACAACCAAAGTATCTCGAACTCAATTGGAGCGACATTGAGTTTGTGTGTTTTCAGACATGATCCAAGAAATGATACGAAGGTATCATTCTACAAGCTTTTGAATTGAGTAAGTACTTGAAAAATATCAAATAGTTTGTTTTTTGGTCAAAATGCGAATTAAGCATATGTCCATAAGGAAGAACCACTAAAAAGTATATAGATATTTCTATACTGTAGGTAAACAACATACCGTCGATTGTTAACGACGTACTTATGTTAAAATCAATAATAGTTGGGTGTTTAATATTTACTATTAGATCTGTAAATTATATCTTCTATAATAAATATAAAGGATGTTGGGAATGTCTCAAACAATATGCAAGGACACCTTATTAAAATGTTTAATAAGGAACATGTAAAAAAAATTACGCTTCAGCAATAGATATTATCATACATGTTGTGTTGTTTATAATATCATAACTTTCTTATAAATTTGATCCATGAAGAAAATATCGAATCCAAATTATGATCATTGAATGGTAGTTTAGAGTATTCTTGAGTATTTACGAAACACTAGAGAAATGTTTATAGAAACAACGAACTCCATATGAAGAAATGTACAAACTCAAACTTCATAAGTGATACTGAGTATAAAATGTCAATATTAAATTCATGTTCAAACATTCATTAACAAGCTTTAACTTGCAAATGTTCCAAATGAAATATTGTGGTTGATTTAATGAAAGAGCTAAATACAATCGCCTTGAATAATACCATGATAAAAGAAAAGTATAAATATAAGTGCATAAATTTACATTTGAGCTAGAGATGATTCCAAGTTGTAACGATCCTGACTCAACCTTCGAAAATCGATACTGAATGCATCACCCGTGTTCCAATGCCGCAGATTCAAATGTCGAATTTGGTTCATCGGAGCTCATAGCACATTAAGTAAACAACATCGGAAGAAAATGAATGATTTTATTGATATACAACATTCGATACAATAATGATACAATTGAATATCATCATTTATCAGAGATACATAATAGCGGAAAGAAAACCTTCAACAGAGGAACACCAACATTAACTTCAATAGAAAGAGAGAGAGGTTGAGAATCCAATATTGCATCTCCATTCCAATGCTCCAAAAATCTCCAAGCCACAAGCTCGAACCACCGTCATCATGTTGTATTAAGCAAGGTCCGTCCAAGAGAACAAATAGTATTGCCAAATCCAAAAGCTGGATGCTATCGAATCTACACCAACTATTTGATTATCTGAAAAATCCAACTCTAGACTATCCATGTGGAAAATTATGGGCACCCAGAGTTTAGAAAGGAAACAATAAACTCCAGGCCAGTCATGGTACTGGTGTGAGCAAACGAAAATAGTTTTAAACAAAAACAAACAACAACGGAATTTAAGATCGAAATCTGTAATGCTTTTTGGAAAATGAAACTACCATAAGGCCTCCTGGCACATACACCATGCAATCGCACACTTCGAGGAGATTTCTCCTTATGATAGTCAAACATGCTTGATATGCAAAATCCTTTTGATCATATTATTACTATTAGTGCATAGTGCAGAAAACCTTTCGAAAGTATAATATTAATCTTAGTCAGCATAGGTACCATTATACTATGCCTGCTATAGCTACCATTTAAGAATGGCAGGTTATACAATTGCAATCGTAAAGGGCTCATATTGGTGATTGGATTTCCAACAAATGATCGGGCTAAGGAACTTCCTGGGCCACATGGGTACGCCTCTGGAGCAACGCCTCGAGAACCTAATTGGATCTCTGCCAATATAAGGTTGGGTTACCTCTGTAACTAGGTAACTAGCTGCCATGAGTATGTTATCCCCCGGTCATAACCTACCTTTTTCCGAGCACTCGACACCAACAACCACAAAGTAATAATATTTGCAGTAACCACATAGGTTAAATATCTGGGCTCCATACCATGATACCACCTCTATCCAGAAGGAAATGGACATACCCTCAGGGTACGCTATCCCCAAATAACCTTGATGCATCCTTCCTGTTTCGACCATTCCAGGTTGTGAGGTCCGACTAGATCTCGTCCACAAAGCTACGCTTTACACAAAAGCCATGCTTCGATCAACACATGATAAGCAACACTTCGTATGCCACATTACCAAATTGAGAATGTATCATTAGTATATATCAACTACATAACCTATGAGCTCGTACGTCACAGAGAAGGGTGTTAAGCTAAGAGAATAAATTCTCCGCCACCAAACAAAAATGTATTTGATAGAAACCATCTTTACATCTCAAAGTGTAATGTCAGACACATCCATACAAGTCTGTTCTGGGTTTGAACAGAACCGAAGGCACTTCACAAAGAAGCCCTTGCAATCCAGATAATCCCTAATCATGTCCGGACTCCCATCAGAAAGGGTGATCAAATCTCTATACCGGGGCCATTCGGTGCAGAGACATTCGACATGTCATCCTTTCGCTTTCTAAAATATCCAATCTTCACCACCGGTCTTCAAATGCAATCCATAACGTCGTATCATTATTCAAAATGGGTTATATGACATAAATTCCTCTCCCGACTAAACTGAATAATGAGCGCTTAATTTTAAAAACATATGGATATTGGGATCATAGTTAAGTCACATCTTAAAGCCCAAAACCTTTCTTTCAAATGGTTTAAACAAATTACCATTTTCAAATCTTTAAACAAAAAGATTCACTTCACAAAATTCACCAATCTTTCACAAAGATTCATTCATAGCTTTCAAAAATATTTCAATTCCAAATCTTTTATACTAAAAGATACACCTTTAAGATCCTCTTCAATTTAAAACCAAAGTTCACTAATCTTTAGCAAAGATTTATTTATAGCTTTCAAAACAATTCCATTTCAAATTTGAAACCCTTTCAACAAAAACTGGAAATACTTTCTTTATTTGAAAGCTATTATTATTTGATAACAAATACATTTTGTTTCGGAAAAATCTGATCAAATATACACAAGTTATAGCCTTTAAAAGTACAAACCAGAGAATCAACAAACTGCTGTATCATTGGCAAGTTCTAATTTGAATTAAATTCAAATTCCCAAAAAAATTATTTAAAATAGTTTTCAATTCATATATTGAAATTGTATAAACCTTTCAAACCATGATTTCCAAAATAATTTCAAATAATATTTAACAAGATATAGTATATTCAAAACTAAATTTCAATTTCAAAGCTTCCCTTTGTAAGGCTTTTCATAATCAATTCAATTCTATTTCCAAAATCATTTGGATTCAAACTTCAACTTTTAAAATAATATTTAGATTTCAAAATATCTATGACTTGACCGATTTCCTCGTGAAATCCATATTTATGTGTATGGTGTAGTCCAAGGGTGTTACACAATAGTGCAACATCATCAATCATCACAGATTCAATCATATCAATATCGATAAGCGGTATAATATATAACGCTTATCTTTTATTCACAGATTCATGGATAAATAATATAAATACATCACGGATAAATAAATTACATCTATCACAGCTCGAATCAAAATAATTCATACCACAAAGTATCACACCAGGAATATCAAACAATTCAAAGCATTCCATGCCATCCAAACATCCATAAGTAAGATTAATTAATCATCTGATTAATTGAAACCAGATTAATCACTAATCCAGGTTAATCAACATAAATTACAAATTATTTTAATTAATTAACCTTTAATAATAAATTAATTAACCTTAAAACATTAATTAGTTAATCCCAATTAATAAATCAGTTAACCTTTAATCATTAAATAGTTAACCTTTTAATTATGTAATTATCCTTTAATTAATTATCCTTAATTAATTACATTAATTAAATTAACCCTAACTTAATTACATAATGAATTAACCCTCAATTAATTACCATTTAATTAATAAATCACAATAAGTGATTATCTCTAATCACTTTCATTAATTAATCTTTAATTGATTAACTATCCTCAAATTAATTTTATTAATTAATTTACTACAAAAATAATTATCTTTTAATTATTCTTTAATCACTTGATTAACCAATTTTAAATCATAAATTAATTATCCCTACTTACTTTTATCAATTAATCTTTATCATCATCCTTTAAATTATTTACCTTAAGAATTTACTCAAGACCCAAATAAATCAAAGATAAATTATCTATCTTAATTGATCACTAAATTAGAATAATTTAACCTCATTAAAAAAGCCTTAAAATAAATCATTATCATATAATTAAATTTTAAACTTTTAAGTTTAACCAATAACTTTAAAAATATTATTTTAAGATAAACTATTTATTTACTTAATCAAATCCTTAATTAAGCTATTAATTTCCTTATTAGAAAATAAGCTTAGGAATTAATTAATAAAAACACACACACACACACACACACACACACACACACACACACATATAATTTAAAATATACCGACTTGATAAATTAAAATAATTTAAACTTAAAGCCCATAATTAATCCAAAATTAAACACACATTGTATAAAATAATTAATTCAACAAAATTTGTCGAAAATTTGATTTAAACTTTTTAAACCAGTTTAAATTTCAAACTTTTTTACACAAGTACCCTGACCCCGAGTTAAACCCGCGGAAAACCTGAGTACAACTTCGAGTTTCCCTCCTCTTCTCTCATCTTCGAGTCAAATATTCGATTTCACGTGCTCGAACCCGAGCCAAACTTTCTTCCCCAACCCATCATCAAAACGTATGCACCGTGATACGCATTCACATGCACAGGCGATCGGAGCTACTTCGATCAACCACGAACACATCGCCACGTCGTCGGCAACCCACCTCAGCCTCCCAAGCACCCAGATCCCTCAAACTCGACGTAGATCGACATCGAGCTTTTCGACTCGAAATTGGAACCAAGTCATCGACAATAAAATTCCTCGTCCTGACAAACCCGGCTACCGTTGACCATGCTATTTTGACCAAAGCTTCTCCACTGGCCCATGAACCTTTCCCTCCCAGTGCGATGCATCTTGTTGCAATGTCGATGATGAAATCGTCGTATCTTCAACACTGAACAAAACTGGGTCAAAAACCCTAAACCTTCTTCGCACGACCACCTAGGTAAGTTAGAATTTTTCTGATCATTTTTCTGATGATCATCGATGCTCGAACCACCTTCCATGGTGATTACGATGAAGACAAACTCGTCGATCAAAGGAATTTGACAGAAATGTCATCTCCGTTCAACTTGCTAATTCGCAAGATTTCCCAGTTTAAAAATCAAAATTTTAATGTCAAAATCCATTATTTCCAAATGTGAATCCGTTCGTAGCCTCAAAACTTGAAAATCCTATATTCGATATTTTGGCGCATATTAGATTTTTACTGTAAATTCAAATTTTTGCATTTATTGCTCGATAAATCCTTTTGAATTTATTTTTAAAAATGAATTTATGATGTTACAAACAATTTCTTTTTAGAAATCAAAGCTTAATTCTATTTTGAAAAGAAGATATGGATTTTTCAAGATTTTATTCTTAATTCTGTTGATATAGCAGAGTTAATATCTGTACACATATATACCATCATATATACATTCATATATACATGCTAGCATGTTAACCAAACATTTCCATAAGGTACTTTAAGCATTAATCATAATATCAAAGGATATAGGTGAGTTTGCTCACCTGATTGAAGACGAAGAACTGATTTTTGCTCAAAGATCTGGAACTTGCATTTTTATTTGATCTGAACCTGATTTGCATCTACTTTATTCGAACTGAATTTTAATCTGAAGCTTGATCGTATATAGGTTGAATTTGCTTGCGATGATGCTTCTGAATGTTGGTTTCCAGATTGAAGAATATGAAAATAGATTTTTTTTTACTTTGCTTTCTGGTTTCCAGGTTGATCTTCTTTTCCTTTGATCTGTTTTGTTATTTCTTTTTTTGGTTTTGATTTTCAGGTTTTATTTCTTTTCTTTTTTCCTTTCTCAGGTTTGAAAATAGAGAAGATAGTTTTCAAATGAAAATGCAACAGCCTGGTTACTTTCTATACATTATATTTATGAATTTAGTTTAAAAGAATTTTAAATGGCCACTTATTAATTTTGTTGACACTTGTTATTTGCTTGCATAACCATTTAACAAATTTATTTTGTGATTCAAATTGTGTTTAAGACCCTTTCTTAATTTAATAAAAAAATTATATTTAAATCCCTATGTTATTATAAATTATGAATCATGTTTTATGTTTTCAAATGCATACTAATTATGTTTTAAATGACATGTACTTATAAATATTTATATAAATACAAACCATTTTATAAATTTAAATGTTCTATATATACAAATTTCACTTTATCTCTTGCTTAACTTATTAATTTCAAAAGAGACATATATTTATAATAATAAAGAAAATTTATCTGAAAAATCAATTTATACATTAATAAACAATCACATATATTTTACATACAAGGATTTAACTTAAATTAACCTTTTTAAATTTATTATATCAATCTTAAATCTTGACTTCCAACATATATATATACATACATACATACATACATACATACATATATATATATATATATTCATATACACATATTAAAGTTAGAAAACAAATTTTATTAACTTTCAAATATAGAGTTTTCAAATTCAATTTATTTTCAATATATATTTATTTTTTCAAGATATTTATTCTTGAACTCTAAACCAAATTTTCTATTTACAATATATTTTATTTTGGAATTTCCAGATTAAAATTCTTTTTTACAAATTCAATCTAATTGGTTTTATAAGATATTTACCTTTAAATCTCAAATCAAATTCTATTTGAAATACATATATTTATTTATTTTTGGAAAATTTCACATTAATTTACCAATAAATTCACAATTTAATTTAAAAAATAAATTAATTATCAAATTCAACTTGGCTAAAATCCAGGAATGTTACACAAGTATTACGAATGCTACATTATTGTTATATGATAACAATGCAAAGATAATAGCTCGGTAGAAGTTGAGAAACATACTCTAACCAGTTCCATAAGATAATGGTATTTTACCAGTAGAGTTGATTGACATAACATATAATTAAAACAACATAGAAGATCCATTCATGAAAGGTCTAACTCGATAGGTACTCATTAGACTGATCGAAGGAATGGGATAGAGGTTCCATAATTGGCCCAACTGCAAGTGGGAGACATATAGAGTTAGTTGTATGAAATAGGGGCAAATATGTAATTTGTTACATATATCTAACTCGATAACCAATCTTGTTCAAACTAAAAGGTGCTTTCGTTCTACTATATATTTGTTATAAAGTGATACAAATAATTAGGTAATTAGTTTAAATATATAAATAAAAATCCTTAAATCATATGTTATGTAATAGTAATTATAAAGTTTTGTAATCGTGAGAATTTATCACATTGAAAATAACGTATTATTTCAAATAATCCTAGTCAAGATGTTTTGAGAAACGATATCGATTCATCGTTGAGAATAGAGTACGTAACGCTACATGATGGACAGTGTATTTCTCATGGCTGCTGGAGGAACCAAGGGATTACCTACTGATAGTTATTCAATAGGAATGACTCATTTTAGAGTCATCTGCTGGTTAATATAACTAAGGTCAAATAGAAAATCTCGAAGCGAAGATGATATACAGTTCCCTCAACCTGAGAATATTATGAAATTCAATGTGGATACTCCACTTTGATTATATTTAAATCATAGCATGGATTCCATCAAATGACTATAGTTGGGTCTGAATTGAAGCAGTGAAAGTGAAACACTATTCAATATAGAATTCATCCCTCGGTTATATAGGGTTAGTATCACGATCAACCGCAGTCAACTCAAAATCAAAGTTTCTAGCTAGAGGGGCGCAATTAATAAAAATTGTTATCATTGAACCAATGACTTTGTATTTGTAATTACAAAGTTGAATGTGGACGATGTTGGAGTTTTGACCAATAACAAATTTCATAAGTTTAATGTGGTATAATTTTGACGAAGAGAATCGGTGTAAATGATTGTCAATACCGGGTAATGCTTAAATAAGTAAAATTTGATTTTACTGAAAAGACGTGCAAGCGATTAATTTAGCTAAAATGTCACACTGCTAGTTAAGGTGGTTCGTAAACGTTAACATCCGAATTTTTCGATATTAATTGCTAATTAAATTTACACCTTTAAGTATCGCACAACCATGATGATGAATACTCTGAATAAACCATATGATTTAATTAATTTATAATCGTTGTCAATTTAATTAATATTTTTGAGATGAATATTAAATATTATTTGATTTGTTTGTATACCATTAGCATTTAATAAAGTGCATAAATAACGCATACATCGATATGCGATATTGATAGATTGTTGAAATTAGATTTAAATGGAATATATGCTGAATGGTTTTGGGTCATTTAAGGCCCATGTTGCCTTCATGTTTAGCCGGCTGCAAAAGAAGTGGAGATGACAAGTTTTGAATTAATTAATAAAGGAAAAGGAATAATATAAAGAAGGAAAAGGTTCTCTCTTTAATTGCACATTAATTACCTTCTTTATTTCATTTTTTATAACCTTTTGGCTTTTTATTCTTTTGATAACTCACTACTTCTCTCCTTATTCTCCGATGGCCTAAATATTGAGAGCTTCCATGGCTAGTAATATCCTGAAATAAATAAAAATCAAATTAGTTCATTAAAAGTGGTTTATCTCTCTTGATCCTTGCAAAATCCGGAGGCTGATTTCTGAATCTAGGAGCTTTGATTCATTGTTCAAGGTGTGATTTATTAGCTACATCCAAAGGTAATTCTCTAATTTAAATTCACATTTGTATTTATATCATTGATATAAGTAGACTTTGTATGATTTCCCTCATGTTTTAATTAATCGACTTACTGCATGTAAGTTAAACCTCCATTATGTCTATTTTGATTAAAATATGTTTATTATTTTGTTTTGATTCAGATCCATGTTTGTTCATAATCTCCCTTTAATATATGTTCATGATAAATTGATATGTTCTGAATCCCATATTATTTTTGACAGCTTGTTATTATTCTCTGTATTATTTATATCTGTTAGTTCTTATCACAAATTTACACATGCCTACTTTGTCAAATTTCTTTTATTTATTTTGGAAATTTATGAAATTGAAAGTTAATTTTGGATAAGATATTTTTCCACATAATTATATATCATTTACATGCTCAAATGTAAATAAATTGTACATGTTAAGTCATCTACTATTCTTTTAAATTAATCTTTAGTTTTATACAGTAAATACTTGAATATAAATGTTTTAATCTTTGTTTAAAAAAATTGATTTAAAATTAATAAATAGACTTTAATGCAAATTTTAATTTATATGGTTTTCTATGTTTTAAATCTCATGTAAAATCCTAAACTATTGTTTCATTCCTTAATAAGTCGTTAACCTTAAAACCAAACTTATTTGTATACATGTATATATACATATATCATATGCTGCAATGTTTGCAAACATATATTTTTTAGATCTAAATTGTTAAACTGTAACGATCTATATATGGAAATATACATATTTAGTTTAATTCAAATTTGTAAGAGAATTTTATGCAGTAATGTAATCATTTGTTGTCAAACCTTTCTTTAATTGAAATCGTTCTTATTAATATTAGTTTTGATATTAAATTATTTAAAACAACTAATAAGTTTTCTATATTTTAGTATTCATATGCATATATTAATACTTATTATAGACGTATACTTATATTTCATTTGTCAAAACATGGGCAATAAAGACATGTGTAAATTTAGTTAGTAAGTTATAAATGCCATTTAGTATATTAATTATTAGAACGGAAAAGAGAGAGGGAAGTGAAAGGTTCTCTCTCTTTATATATTGATATATATTCCCTTAGTTAATTACATAGGTTAAGAGAAGGAAACAAAATGTTTCCTTCACTAAATTCATTTATACATATTTCATTTACACATATATAAACTATTTATATAATACACTTACACTTCACATAGATGAATGCATTTGATAAATTCATTACAATACATTTAATTTAAACCTTCACTTTAACAATTTAAACAAAATAAGATTTTATTGAAAATTTGATTCGATGAGATCTAATATACCTTTAGACTTTATAGGCTCAATATGATCCAAGCAGGGATATTTTTTGAAATCTACCCAATTAATCTGTTTTCGATTGTTCTGGTTCTAACACTCTAAACATTAGCTTTGTTTAACTTTACCTATAAATATCATGTGATGTTGTGTTAAGACTAGATTTTATTTGTAGCTAGCCATTTGCATACATAATGTAGTAAAATAAAGCAATATCATAGTTAGCCATTTGCATGAAAAAGAATCATACTCTATAACTTGTATTATGCTATACATTTTAGTATCAAAAAATTCCTTCAAATTAAATTACTATGCATGTTGATTTCTATGTACCAATGCATTTGTTTAATTTACATTTGAACGTTCTCACAACTAAATCTATAATAATGGCATAAAATAAATTGAAACCATACTGTAATAAGTATCGCAAAATACGTACAAAAACAAAATTAAACAGAACTAATACTATACAGCTAAAAAAATGATACCATATCTTGTTATACCTAAAACTGATACTAATAGTATGCAAAAACTAATATTAAAGAAATAATATTGAATAAACTAAGCAACATCACCAAATGATAAAAACCAAGCTATACCATAACATAATAAAGAGCGGTATTACCACATGAAACTAATTCCCGACTTAATCAAGAAAATATCAAGATACAAATATTGAAAGTAATGATACAAATTAACCTACAAACAAATAAACATTAAAACTGATATCGGTATTACTACTAAACTAATACTGAAATTGGAACTACAAATGAAACTGCATAACTAGGTTCAATTACAAAGAGCTAATTAATGTCAAATTAAAAATATGCTAAAATGAATACACTTTTATAATAATTTTCAATCATAATAAATTGCCAAAAAAGTCATAAACCCAATTTTAAATCTTAATAAATTCATAACAATATGAAAAACAAATCATATCTTATTAGAAGCTTGACAATTATGCTCATTGTGACCAAATTGCTTGCATATGCTACATTTATTTTGCATATTTTGGAAGTATGCAAATCCTCCTTTTCATTTTACAGGTCTACCGACGCCACATTTCTCCTTAGATGGCTTAATATTATCTTCAACACTAGCATCAATAATAGGCATATCAAAATTAGGAATATAATTTATAGCTTTATCATAAGGATAACGATAAGCATCAATAATAAAATAATACTCAACAAAATCATAAATGGACAATTTTAATAGCACGAGCACAAAGAAATCCTATAATCTTCCATTGATTTCAACTACTAATCTGCTGTTTAAGATCAACATGATGAGAGTTTGGCAATTTCACTTTAAAATTTGAAGACTTGAATACATCCCATCCAAACCCTTCTTTAATCAATTCCCCTAAACAAAACTCAATAGAGGGACAAAATTTGTATTCTACAAATGACATTCCACTCCCCTTTTACCCATTTGTTTCTTAACTTTAACCCGAATTCCATCAAACATGCAGTAATAGGCAAGGCTAGTTCATCCAAAATTCAACTATTAAAACTTTCAGCAACATTTAAACTATATTCACCATAAAGTTTCCCTAGAAAAAGAAAATCAACCCACTTACCATAGGCTTATCCTTCAAAAAATTAACAATAGTAATACCACCAATTTAGCTAAATTTAGAATTTGATTCTTCAAATTCGTATATATTAGAAGCCCTAGAGCACATTTTGAACAAATCAACAATAGACAAATTCATATATTTTTTCCTTTATCGCTTAAAAAAGATTTGTTCCATATGAAGATAGCAATGACTATGAAAGCCTGAAGGAAAAACACCACCACCACCTAAAATCGAACCTTGATGGCTATCTGACATAACAACCAATCATGATGTTCTTAAAGCGTTTGTTTTAAATAATTCAAAAACCATTTTCAATTATCTACATTTTCTTGATAAATTATACTCATAGCTAAAGAGAAAAAATATTGAAAATAAAAACATATATTGAAACAAACTTTAATCAAATATTAACTGAATTTTGATACTAGCCAACAATTGAACTCTTATCCCAGATACTCATAATAAGTTCGTGCTTATGTTCGTAGATGATATTCTTATCTATTCTAGGACAAAACAGGAATGCAAGACATGTTTGAGGATTGTTTTGGAAATGTTAAGGAAGCATAGATTGAAAGTGAAGTTTTCAGAGTGTCACTTCTGGATGAGAGAAGTGAGATTCTGTGGTTACGTTGTTTTCGAATAAGGCATCAATGTAGATCCTACGAAGGTGGCAACGGTTCAATATTAAGATCAACTTAAGAACACTACGAATGTGAGCAGCTTCCTTGGACTAGCGAGATACTATAGATGTTTATCAAGGAATTCTTAAAGTTAGCGGCACCGTCGACTATACAAAGAAGAATCAAACTTTTTTTGGGATTCAAGATAGGAGCACGCTTTAGTGAGTGTGAAGGAGAGGTTCGCGAGTCACCAATGTTAACTATTTTGAGTGGGAATGAGGAGATGACGGTATACAAAAATGCTTGTGGTACTGGATTGGGTATGGCATTGAAGTAAGATGGTAAGGTTGTCACATACATAGTGGACAGCTGAAGCCGCATGAGAGAAAGTAATCGACCCATGATTTGGAGTTGACAACGATAGTGTTTGCTTTGAAAATTTAGAGGCATTGTCTACTTGGAGAAAGGTTCGAGTTATTCACGGATCATAATTCGTTGAAATACCTTTTCTCCCAAAAAGACCTTAAACTTTGTAAATAACAATGGTTAGAATTTTTGGCCTCCACAACATTAGCATTTCTTATATGTCCAGTAAGGAAAATGCAGTCATGTATGCTTTGAGTAGAAGACATGCCAGTTTGGGAATGTTCCTAGAGTGAACGCAACTCGAGTTTATTGTTGGTTATGACTTCAGACCTTATTGTGAGCTGGAGCCAGAGATGTTGGCGAGTTTGACTATTAGATGTACCTTGATGATAGGATTAGTACTAGTCAGAAGAGAGATGCTAGACTAGTGGAGATCATATAAAAGATAGAAGATGGGATAGAGTCCGATGAGGTGTATAGTCGAGACTCAACCGTAATGGTTGGCTTCGTAAGGATGAGAAATTTTCCAGATGTTGCTGGGTTGCGGGATGAGGGGCTATTGGAGTGCCACTATTTAAGGTTGACTATACATCCGATGGTAATAGGATGTAATGTGACATAAAATAGACCTATTATTGTGAAGGGATGAAGAAGGATGTTGTGGAATTTATTTCGAAATGCATGAACTGCTAGTTGGTCAATGCAGAGTAGAAGAAGCCGAGTGGGTTGATGTAACCACTTGAATTTCTTGAATGGAAGTTGGAATAAGTTTCGATGGACTTCATCAACAGATTGCCGAGAACTAGAGGAGGGTACAATAGTATTTGGGTCATAATCGATAGATTGATGTAGCGTACTTGATTCATAACTATCAACTCTAATAGAATTGCATCCAAATTGGCAGAGTTGTATGTGAAACGTGTGGTCCAATTCCATAGTGTTCCGAAGAGCATTCTGAGTGACCGAGACCCTTTTTTTCACCAACAGTTTTGGGAGAGCTTACAAAAGGCATTGGGAATAAAGATGCATCTTTGTACAACTTATCATCCATAGACAAACCGAGAGGGTAAATCGTATCTTGGAGGATCTCTTGCGAACTTGCATACTTGACTTCGGAGGCTCGTGGGATGATCACTTGCATTTGGTAGAGTTCGCATATAATAATAACAATACTATCATCAAGTATTGGTGTAGAACCATTTGAGGCATTGAACAGCCGACAATATAACACTCCTTAGTATTGGTGGGAAGCGGGCGAAAAACTAATACTTAGGCCAGATATGATCAGAGAGACTACGGAAATGATAGAAATCATTTGGCGACGAATGAAAGTTGCTTATGTTAGATAGAACGCTATACTAATAAGTGATGTAAAGATGTGGAGTTCTCTGTCGATGATATGGTATTTGTGAAGAGATCTCTATTGAAGAATGTTGTTTGATTCAGTAATAAGAGGAAGTTGGCAATGAGATTTGTAGGTCTTTTCTGATATTGGAGAGGATTGAGAACCCAATCTACATAGTCGACTTACCTCAGAAAATGATGGGCATGCATAACATATTCCACGTCTCTCATTAACGGAAATTCATGCATGACATAGGTATGATGATTGCATCGGATCAACTTGATGATATTGAAATTAAACCAAAAGCTTCGATAATTCTTTAGGTCTATTCGTATAGTCGGACGTGATACAAAGCAGCTTAGGAGAAAGGTGATGGAGTTAGTGAAGGTTCAATGGTGTGAAAGGAAAGGTGATTGCACGTGGAAAACCGAGGAAAGCCCGAGGACCGCATATCCAGCGCTCTTTGCGTGGTAAGGTGTTCTATTTTTAATATTTATGTTCACTTCTGATATCATATAGGATGGTCTAGTATCTCACATGCAAGGGTATGTATATATAGAATATTTATCACATGGTTGCATGTCTGATGTGTTTGGTAGTTGCTTATGATTGTTAGTGTGACGCCCCACCTCTATGCTCACAATAACAAAGAGTATTAAAAGAAATACCGTCTGTTATTACGAAGAATAAGGCTGGATAGGAGCGGTCATCCGTAGTTAGGCCCTAGACTAGTATTGGTTACCTCGATAGGAGTGGTATATATTTTTATTTTTATTTTTCTAATTTATTAACTCCCATCAACATACCCAAATCCATTATAAAACGAACTACGATGGTTCATAATAGTTTAGGACAATATATATAATAATAACACAAATAACATAATGCGGAACACAGATAACAAAGTCTCATATATATATATAACTGATGTCAGTTGATATACATGTGATACAATACATATGATACAACTACAACTGTCGACACATGATGTTACATATACAAGTACATTAATATCATTAATATACATGAATACATATCAACCTATACAATTACACTAACTACTAAAAATGACATCGACTACTCCAAAAGGTATGAAAAGGCTTCATAGCTCTAGCAGCAACCCAAAGTAAGATATCTACAACCTGTAAATACTCGATCTGACCTGAGTATTACATTCAAAAGAAAATAATACACGAATCAGTCTAATTCAAACTCAGTTATTAATGCACAGAATCAGTAATAATTAATTAACAATTAGACGACAGTCAAAATAAATTCACTTATCCGATCCTTTAACAAGAAAATCGGATAACGGTGAATATAACACGTAACAGTGTTAAACAACAAATCACCAGATTCAAATCATCAACCAAGATAAGTGAAGAATAACAATGAGGATAATTTTAGAAAACATTAGAATTGCCTAATTGGCAATTACCAACAAAAATCTAATTATTGAATAAATAATTAGAAACTCATAATCTAATTATCAAAAAGATAATTAGATACCAACAAAATCATCAAATTAAACCAAATAAAAATATGATTCAAAATATTGAATTGGATAAACACAACAATTCAAACAATTGAAATATCACAAAAATCAATACTGTGTGGCTGCAGTACACGCACGCGTGCACTGCCTCGCCACTACAGCATATAAAGTCACACAAACCCCAAATATTGACAGCAAGTCGTAACTGCAAAGCTAAATCATTTACAAAATGCAGAGGTCAAGTCACTGTTGCCAGGACTCAACACAACTGCGAGGCAAAAACAAAGTTAACATCAATTCCAATTAAAGGTCTGGTCAACAATGAATGACCAAGTGCACAAGGCAGTGGTACGAATGCATGAAAACAGCTGAATGTTGGTGAAAGCACCAAAAATATAACAACACCGCATATAGCACAGCATATAAAGGGATGGCAACAAGGCACAAAGGCCAGCCAATGATACATGTACAAAGAGCAACATGGCAAGGTCGAAATGCGACTGTTTTGCATATACTCAAATGAACTTAAGAAACAAGTTCCCAAACACTCAAGACTTCACACTTCAACAAGTGCAAAACTTTTATATAAAATGAAACTGCAACCCCACTTGAATTCAAGGGAAAACTGCAACAAGAAACTGCAGCCACCTCAGAAATACGGGGTAGAACTGCAACAAAACAAGTGCAATCACAAGTCTCAACTAAAACTCCAAAGTACGCATGAAGTATACAAGCAAAACTTGAACGAGCCGTGATATGAAAGCAACCAGACTAGTTCAGGTTATAGCAAGCATATAGTGCAACAGGACAGGACAATACAATTGAGCCAGCAAGTGCACCACAAACCAAACAAGGATGAAATTGCAAACAAAACAAAACTGCAGTCACTAATGAATGAAACATTTCATAAAACAGTAATGGGTCAGGCAACTCTCCAAAAGATACACCTGTATGTGCCAGTGAAACTTGCCAGTGCAAGCTTCAAAAAGTATACCCATGGAAATTACATTGCAACAGGTCGGAGAAGAAAACATATGCAACAGCAACAAGTGATGTGCCCATGAATGCAACAATGAAACTACTACACCAAAATGCATCAAGCAACCAAGAACAGTCACTCGAAAATATGATCTGTCTCAAACACAACATGTATGCATGCAGTGACACTATAAAATCGCGCTGCAACATGTACGCAATGACGACTAGGTAGCAACAGAGAATCAAGAAAGACTCGAGTGCTACAAAAATTCAAAACCAAGCAGTGAACATGAAAATCAAAACCAGTGCACAGTTCGAACAAATATGCATCAGTAAAGAATCGTATTACAAACTGCACAGATCAACCAAAATGTTTGGTCAGACAAGGCAACTTGAACAAAGAATTTAGGGTAGCAATCTCAAATCAAACTCGAAACTGGGGTCATGCCGAACCAACTAAAAACACGAATAGTACCAAGTCGAGTTCAAATGTCTAAAACAATATACAGTTCAAAATCAATTCAGAGCCGTGACAACCAATGTAACCAGCAAAACAATATATACATATGTACTCGAGGCAACATGGAAGCAGTGATAGTGCCGAAGTCACAGGGACAAAATCACGCAAAGTTCAGTTTCCAAACACAACAATATAGTGAACAGAATCAAGCAACTATTGGTTATAATTTCAACGAAGTCAAGGCTAAAATCGAATTAAATAGTGGTAATACTCAAGTCATCAAATTATACGCATTTGATTAAGTAAAAACATCAACATCAAAGCAACAGAGAGTGGCCCAGATAAATCAATAAGTGAATTCAAATGATTTTATACGAACTCAATTAACATTGTCTCCAAATCGAAACCAAAGCCGATGATAGAAGAACGAAAACGAAATCAACATCAGCAAAAAAATCCAACAAACCGAGGAAATCACGAGTTCAAAATTGCTAAAACCTTGAATTAGATGTGAGTAATTAAAGATCACTCACCTTTTTTTTCCTTAGCACGAATCAAGCAAGAGTCGAAGCAGAGGCCAACCAAGAATCGAGCGCGATCGAATACGAAACCCTAGCAAGTGGCCACCTTCCCTTCGTTTGATTTAGTTTGCGATGCGAAAATAAATGGAGGAGGAGGAGCAAACGAAAAATCCGAAATTTTTTCTTTTCTTTTCTTTCGTATGCGTTTAGTTTAGGGTTATTGAATGGAAAAAGGGGAATGGTTAATGGACTTATCACGGCATCAAAAATTAAGTGGGCCGAGATAATTTTTTAAAGCCCGTAACCCTTTTAACAAATTTCAAAAGAATTTAAACTGGATTCGAAACCCCCATATAGCAATTAACAACTAATTAAATCGTCATTTGACGAAAATTACTTGTTATAAAATTCTGGGTTGTTACAGTTAGGCATGCGAGGTAACTATGGTTGACTTTTCTATGATTTATTTTGGGGATTCTGGGGGTGAAATTCATAAACGGAGGTAGAGTGTAATGACCTATATTTGATTTGAAGGATCATTATATATTATTTTTAAATCCATTTATGGTCGTATGACTCTATAATTTTAAAGGACGTCTACTAATGAAAATTTATATTCTTAGAATTTTATCGGACGTTTTTGACCTTGAAAACCTTATAAAGCCTATACCTTCTGATATGGGCCGAATTAGGGTTGGAAACCACTTTCGTTAGATCGGGATGATGGTTTCTCTATAAAGTTGTCGTATTTAAAGACTAGGACTTACAATTTAGAAGGTATTGCTGTTTGAAGTTTAGATTATTATTGGCCTGATAATTAGGCAATTAATTAAGCTTAGACTTAAGTCCACTAAGCCGTTTTGGGATTTGTGCCAATTGAGGATGATAGGGAAGATGTAAATTATTTTCACAATTACCAAGAAAGATCTAAACCACCATTATTCATTTTCAACTAAATAGCTCATCTTTTTCATACTTTAATTAGCATGAATGCATCATTAAGAGGTGATTAGCAAGAGGAGCCTTAGAATTAATATTTGGACTGCTTTGGAATCTGTGCCATCACTGTTCGTTTTGGATTTGCATCGGTAATTAAGCAGATTTGGTACTATGTGAGTGATATTGCTTATCTCATTATGCTATGTATATTAATATAGTTAAATTATGGTTTTTAAAGTGATTTTCAAAGTTAAAACAATTTAAAAAGTTAAATTTGATGATAATAACATTTGCTCGTGTGTAAAAAGATAAATTTGAATTTTGATATATTTTCTACCATTTACCAACCATTATTTCCATTTTATAGAAATTTAAATATAGGACGATTCATGCTAATAAATTGTGTTTGGATGATTTATATGCAATGTTTGGATGTTCTAGAATGATATATGATTTTAGTATGAATTGTTTTAATGTGTTTGCTAGTTATTTTATGTAGTAAGGAGTATGGTACGTTGTTTGGTGCAAATGGCACCCATGTGTTTGAAATGTGATGCAACTTGGATAAGATGTTGTTTGAAGTCCCAAGTGTGATGACCACCAAGGTTCGTCGCCACTAAAGTTTGGTCAACCATCTCGGGTTTCGATCCCTATATAACTATCTATCAGGTTACTAGATATAAAGGAATGTGAAGCTTCGATGTCGAACAAAACATGTATGGCAACACCATAAGTAGAAAGCACACCTTGAATAGCGATACTCCTCCCTTTCTCCTTCGTCGAGGGAGCAATCGATGAAGTTGGGACAACATGCAAAGCATATGCCTTCACTACTTGCTTCTGCTGCACTGGTACGGGGCAATTCTTCTACAAATGTCTGAACTTGCCAGAATTATAACACTTCTTCTTTCCATCAGCCTTGCAGTCTTTAATCAGGTGGCCCTTATCTCCATAACCATAGCAGACATGGTCTCGCTTCTCCTTCTTTTGAGTATTCTTTCCCTGAAACTGTTTACTTTTTCCATTCCACTTATTATTTCCTCCTCCACTGCCTTGTTGCAAATTTGGTTCTTCCATAGAAACATCAGACTTGGGCTTAGGTTACAAGCTCTTAAGTCGAAGGGCTTTCCCAACCACCTTCTCACATGGCTCATTGATGTGCCCTGCAAGCTTCTCACCTAAGTAGTCATCCAACCCCATATCAACTTCTTATTCTTCTTTAAGGGAGTGTCGATGAAGTACATCCTATATTTTGATAAGGCGTCGAACTTAGAAACATACTTGAAAACAGACATGTCTCCTTGCTTCAAATCAATAAATTTTCTACACAATGCTGAATTTTGAGTAGCCAGAATAAACTTCTTCTCGAATCAAATTTTGTACCAGTCCCAAGTAAACTGATTTTGAGGGGGTAGCAACTCTAATAGTGTTCCATCAGTTCATGGCTCTCCCTAAAAATTGTTGGGAAGCCAACCTTTTCCTCATCGCATCATCAAATTTGAGGTTATGAAGTCTTTTCATAGTGTCCAACCAATCCTGCACTTCCACAGTCAATTCGTTCCCTAGAATGATTTTTCACCAAGACTGGCAAAATGCTTTTTCAGCTTCGTGAAATCTATCATGGGCGCTTGCACTTAGCACCACCACCAACAACAACATTAGGAGAAGCCGCTTGTGCGTTTTGTAGCATGTTCTCCTTCTTCGCATTGAACATAGCTTGAAAGTCAGGGTTAGCAGCCCTAGAACCCGTTCGTTCCTCATCAACTCTAGAGTCAGAGTTCCTTGTAGTGTTTCTTATATGCCGACTCATTCTTGATCTATAACAGAATGATCGGTCTCTCATAAAGAAAACTACATCTATGGTACTCGTTTGTGCATGCGAATTATATACTATATATACTATTATGTAGTTTTGAAAACCAAAATATATAACAAGTACACTTTCTCTTGTATATATATACTCTTGATCTAGTCTAGGGTGTTAATTCCTTTTCTATCTCTACTGGATCATGGTAGCAACTTAGGTTAATCATGTACCCAAGCTCTGATACCAAACACGACGACCGCCCTGCACCTCCGACACCTAATACAACAAAATAGTGCACTGCAGCAGTGCTCAGTCGATGTAGGATGATTGTTTAGGGTTGAAAATAAATAAAACATTATATAACCTATCATATACATCTGTTGAAACTTGGCCAATCCGTAGCGGAAGAAATGAGTGAATTACAGTTTTTTAAAACTATTTTGGATCTTTATTGGGCCTATGAAGTCTAATTCATTTAGAACTTTTCTAAATTTCTTTTAAATAAAACCACTATATTATTTAATTTATAAATAAATTTTTACTTTATATTGCTTTGTATTAAATTTGAATATGTGTATCATATACACATATATGTGTACATGCACATGCAACATAATAAAATATACATGGTTTGACATGCTCATGTACGTGTTTGGATTTACACTACAGTGGATATGTTAGCCCCTATAGTATTCTATGAGCCATCTAAATACACACACACACATGTATCCATTTGTGTGTGTGCGCATCGAAAATTTTATATATATTTATGTCAAATTTTACTTATGTAAAATATAATCATATATACACACACACAAACATATAGAAATAATAATTATAATAATTTATATATAATATTTCAAAAATATATTTGAACAAACGTTTATTTATATTAAATAAAAAATCATTTAATAATTAACATAGAATAGTTTTAAAAAATTATTCGAATTGCTGCTGCAAAGTTATGTACAAATATATTTATCTAATTTTAAATCTATAAATATATATACATATGTGCACATACATTTTTTTTAATAATTCCCAACTTTAAGTTGACGGTAGAAAAATTAATTTTTTTTATTTTTTTCTATTTTTAAACGATTTTTTAATTAAACAATTATAAAATAGTTTTAAAAATGGTTTAAATAATTAATTAAAATTATAACAAAATCATTTTTGAGATATGAAAATAATGTAATATTTTTTTGTAAATTTTTTATAATCCATTTCATACTATATAAAATATGCACACACACATATACACATACTCAATTTATAGTTATACAAACAGTTATATCATTGGTTAAATATAAAATATATTAAGATTTAACATTTGTTGCTGCCGACTATGTATAGAAATATAATTTTATAAGTTTTAAAATGTTTATTATATGATTTTTATCTTTAAATATTATATATAAATTAATAAAATCATCATAAAATAATATTATATACTTAAAAAATGATTCTTTTTTAAATTCTAAGCCGCGAGTTTAATGCTAGTAAATTTTTGTAGTTAACATATACGTAGATGCACTAATATATTCAACTATCTAATATGTGACGGAACATCGATAAACTAAATTCGTAATATAATTTATTAACCTACAATATATTACAATAATTGATAATAATATTAAATGAATTAGTAAACATATCAAATACCTTTCACCAAGGCCTATAGCTCTCACTTTAAAATGATGAAACAACTCCTAAATCAAATTCCAAGTTCTAGAGTTGCTGGCTTCCAAATTGCTTCACCATTGACGATCGAATCGAAGAATTTTCAAGTTATTTGAGCTTGGATTTATTTTGGATTTAAATGGGGTTTATTGGTTGAGATTTGCATAGGGAGAAGACAAAAAATATATAAAACAGAATGGTATATAAAGTAAATAGGAAGTCAAATGGAGAGAAAAATGGATCTTATCCTTATCTCTCTTACCAATTCCATTCTTTTAAACCATTCAAAAGCCTCACTCTTTTGCCAACATTTAGCTGACTTATCTAAGCTATTTTGGTCAAAATTTGCGTGCCACCTATGAGCCTCAATGCGAATTCTAGCCCGAACAATGTCCTTTAGATTTAAATCTAAATTTAAACCCACACCGATAATATATCGATTAATATATTTATAACTATTATAAATATATTGTTTAACATTATTCAACAGATCAAATAATTTTTTTTAAATTAATTTTTCATAAATATTAATTTAATTAATTAATTTTTAATAATTACAAATTAAATAAATCTGGTGATAAAGGAGTATTCATCGTTTGATTGTGTAACTCTAAGATGTAAATTTGGTCAGTGATTAATACCGAACAATTTACACACGTCACTTAATAGGCGGTGTGACATTATGACCAAATTTATCACTTGTTTAGTTTCGGTAAAATCCAATTTTACTTTATTAAGCGTTACCTGATTGTGACAATTATTTACAATAATTATCTTCATCAAAGCTATATTACTTTGGACTTATGAAATTTAATAATGATCAAAATTCAAATATTATCTTTATTCAACTCTATAGTCTAAACACGAAGTCCTTAGTTCATAATAAAAATAATAATTAAGCTAAATCCACCTAAAGACTTTGATTTTGAGTCGACTTTGGTTGTCCATGATACTAATCTCATATAACCGAGGAGACGAATCCTCTCTCGTATAACGTTTCACTTCCAATGCTTCCACTTGACCCAACTATAATAATTCGATTGACGTTGTGCCATGATTTAACTCTAATCAAAACGGAGCTTCCACGTTGAAGATTAATTGTATTCTCAAGTCAAGAGAACTATGTGATTTTTCCACATCGATATTTTTTGTTTGACCTTAGTTATATTAACCAACAGAAAACTATCGAATGAGTCATTCCATGGTTATCCAATAACTATCAGTCACTATCCCTTGGTGCCTCCAACAGTCATTAGTAATACACCGCTCATCATTTGGAGAGCTTTACTTACTTTTTTCTCAATGAGTGCATCGATATCCAATCTTAATGCATTTAAACCTGGAATATTTAAAACGATATGTTTATTTTATTTTGATAAATCACTCATGGTTACAACACATTGCAATTACAATCATAAAACATACCATTTATGGATTTTCTATTAAATATACTTTTAATAAAATTAATTATTTAATATAACATATTATATCAAGTGTATAATAGAAAGAAAAAACATTTTATTTTGAATAAGGTTGATTATCGAGTTAGATATATGTAACAACTTACATAATTGCCTCTAGGGCATACCCTTAACTTATCAATTTCCACGTCCACTTAAGGTCAATTATTGAATCTCTATCACATCTTCAATCAGTTTGATTAGAGTTGATCGAATTATACCCTTCTTGAGTGGATTTGCTATGTTGGTTTAATTAACTACTCCATCAATCAACTCTCTTTGATGTCGATAAAATTCCTTTATCACGTGAAACTATTTAGAGTATGTTTCTCAACTTCTATTGAGCTTTTATTATTACATTGTTACTATATAACCATGATGCAGTATTCTTCATACTTGGAATCATCCGTAACTCATCTATAAATTTATGCATTTATATTTATATACATTGCTTTTATTACGGCCCTATTCAAGGCAATGTACTTAGCCTTTTGTCGAATCAGCCATAACCTTTCATTTAGAATATTTCCAACTTAAAAGTTCTTAATTAAGGTTCGAACATAAATTTTTCATTGACGTACTATATAATATAGCACTTTTAAAATTTGAGTTCAAACACTATTTTATAAAGAGTTTGCTATTTTTGTAAACAACTCTATGGTATTTTGTAAATACTCAAGAGCACTTTAAACTATCATTTAATGGTCTTAATTCAAATTTGATATTTGCTTCATGCGTCAAATACATAAGCAAATTACGATATTGTAGACAATTCAACACGTATAATAATTTCTATTGTCAATACATAAGAAATTCATCTTACATGCTCCATATTAAACATTTTAATGTTGTTTCTTTGCATATCGTTTGGACATTCCCAACATCCTTTAAAGATATAATTTACAAATCCGATATCGAGTGTTAAACAACCAAACTATTGTTGATTTTAGCATAAGTATATCGTTGATAATCACCAGTATGTTGTTTATTTATATTCTAGAAATGTCTATATCTTTTAATGTTCTTTCTTTTAGACACATGCTTCCTCTGCATTTTGATTGAAAATCCAATCATTCAATATTTATATCAAAATACACATTGAATTCTAATACTTACAGAATGATACTTTCATATCATATCTTAGATCATATTCGAAAATCATTATTTAAAATTTTCCATTTCGACACATACGTACGAAATACAAAGTTATACTAAGCGATAATTTTATAAGAAAATATGAACTTTCTTAAGCATATTGAATGACAAATCTATTATTCCAATTCCAACAATTGAAAATTACTTTCTTATCAATGTTGCTCATTTCATTCCAACTAGATTAGTCTTTCTCTTGAAGATACATTCACGACCTATTGATCATATCCCTTTGGGTACAACTACAAAATAATATTTTGATAACGTAATTAGAATCCTTTTGTTAGCACCAAAATTGGATACTAACACTCTTGAGTAAAACTATGTAGAGAGATTAATGAAGAAAATAAATTAAAACAGAGGAATATCACTGTAGAATGCAATAAGAACAACAAAAACGAGAACATTAAAATTATAGTGGTTCGACGTAACTGCCTACGTCCACTTTGAATGTAATCTTTATTGCTTCTTCAAATAATTGAATACAGATACAATCCGTATACAAACAACTTGAGTACATGTTTTGATAGAAAAGAAATGAGAATAGAAAGTGGCAAAGTCTTCCTAGAGCACCAACCTCTATTTATAGATGAAGGTAGGCCGCTTCCCCTGTGTAAGCCCATAACTAGTATAGCTCGGCCCACTAGTATCAGTTCAGATCGATCGACCCAAGAAATGCCGAACCAATATGGCCGAACTAGGCATTGCCGAACCAGCATGGTTGATCGCTCATTTAGCAAATGCTCGAAGAAAGCTCTCAAGGGACTCGGAGTAACTTGTGGTGGATCTCGAAGTAAAGCAATGCTGATCTCCTCACTTTGTTGTTGACTCCAAGAATAGGCTAATTCCCTCAACGTGCACCGAACCAGTTAAACTGACCCACACGTTCCAAACTACTCCTGATCTAACAATATTAGCATCCTTATCACGATCGAATGATACCTGCTAACCAGTCTAGGCCGAACGACATATGCTGAACCATCTAGACCAAACCGCATTGTCTTATTCCTATTGGCCGAACCACTCGAAACAAAACTCTCCAAAGCCGATCCATAAAATACTGAGCCACTCTTCCTTAAGCATCTTGACCGAACTAGTATGTCTACACTCCATGCCTACCGGCCTTGGCCGGGCCATCTTGACTACACTACAACGCCTAACTACTCTGTCCGAGCTAGCAACAAACATATTGACTCAGGTGTATAGGACGGTCCAGGCTCAAGTTTCACTGGTCCATCATAATTCCACCACTTTCCTAGCTTAAGTCTTGTCCAGGCTCAACCATAGGTCCTATGACTATCGCCATGTAGCCGGGCCAAAGTGCCGGTAACATTTGCCCTCTAAAGCACGTCGTGTGAATCAACATGACGTGCTTTGAATTAGCAGCCAGTCCTCACTTTCAGAAGCTAGCTCATCCAGAAATATAATCATCCGCCGTTTAAATCATGTTCTTAACTTTTCAAAAGCCGAGTGTACACGATCTTACGAAGTGGTGGACTTTCCTAACATCACATGCATACGTTTATATATTTTTATTTAGTTATATTCTCTTTCTCTTTCTTTGGATGGCTCAGCGTACGAACACCGAGTCATGCGGTCGGTCTACTCAGTGTCCTTCGGTCATGTTCACTCACTGATCCACTGAGGTGCTCTGATCGGTTCCACAGGGTAAGGCATGTTCACCTCCCCCTTCCCACATATAAAGGCATACACTTCTTCTCTTTCTTCCCTCTTTTACTTCTCAACTTACCCTCTCCAGCTTCACTCAAAACAGAGGCATCCTCCCTCCACCAAACTGCCCTTGCTCTTTTTCTCTCCTCTTTCCACTATCTCACCAAGTACCTTCCAACCTCCTTTTGACTTCGAGCTCTAGAGATTACAAGCCTTAACTCTAATTAACATCGTTGGTAAGGATCTAAATTCTGGCATAATTTCCTTGCCCACGTTCGTCTAAACTCGGTCTGGAGCTAAGCATCACGGACACTCAATCTTCCCTGATGAGAACAAGACGAGTACGATAGTGGTAGTGACAACATGTGTAAGGAAAGCGAAGATTTCAGGAAAGAGAGAGTGTGGGGCTTTGTGAAGAGGACAAGTTCGACACTCTAAGTGCTTGCGAGTCCGTAGAACACTGGTAGAGAAGTGGGTCGGTGGGAATTTGGTAGAGGAATAGGAAAATAGTATTTTGGCAATGAAATGGGTCGGTGATTCGACAAACGGTGTGGGTCGGTAGCGTAACAGATGGTATGGACCGAAAGTTTATTAGAATGGAACCGGGTCGGTTGGAGTTTGGTAATAGAGTAGTTCTTCATTCTGAGAAGGACTAGCTCGGTACATGTTATGGTGAGGCCGTTCGGTGATTAGGGAGTCAATGGGGGTCGATCAGAACCCAAAGAGTGGGTCGATGTTTTGAGATGTTGAGTGGGTCGTTCGGCGTGCTGTCAAATGAGGTCTTGGTTGGTAATGAAAATGTGGCTCGATAAGGAGTGTTAGAACCGAGCATTGGGATTGGCATTGGCTTTTTGGACTATCTTAACTTAAACACAACATACACCAGGACCATGAATTTCCCGCCTAAGCACAAAACAATAAAAAAAATGACTAGAACCAAAGCATATAAGCCTATGAACTTAATTCGGATTAACAATTCCATATCTTAAGTAATTCTAAACACAAATTTAAACCAACTAGAGCAAGTAACAGCCTTCACAACATATGATGCCAATGTCCGATTTTGAGACCCCTACTACCGAACATAGGGCAACCTGTCGAAGACGGTCAGCATGACGGTCTTCGAAGATGGTAGTTTTAAGATTAATCACATTTTACCAGTGTTTAGAACATTAATTTTTTTGTACTCATGCTTGAATGTTTGCACTATTTCACACACCATACAAGGGGAATATTTTGTTTTTATATCTGATATCGATTGTCTTTCAAGTATAGTCTAAACAGGTATCTGCCCATATTAAACACTCGTTGAAGACGTCCAATAGATCAAGCTTTGCTGTAGTTTCTGACAAGCCTGAGCCAAGTTCTCAGTAGGAGGTAGTAGGAACTTCGAATCCACCGATAACCTCTCCATAAGGTATTCCAGATCCATCTGCTGTAGTTATAGGCCCGTCTCCTGATGTTATAGATGGATCCATTATTCTAGATAATCCTATTGATTCTCCAGCTTCAAAAATCGACAAAGCCGCTCTTCGTCAGTTATGCTCAATCCATGGAATCCCTTTCGACAACGTTTTAGTTCCATCAGGATAGGATCGACCTCATCTGCCCCCAACCGGGTATTCATCATGCAACAAATTCATGTGCTGGGTCGAAAGCATGCCACATTTCAAATCTTTTCTCCATGAAGTGTTGTGGTATATTGGGATTGCTCTGGCACAACTACATCCTAATAGTCATGCGTTCATTTATGGCACCTATGTCCTCTTTATGAGTACCTTACTCAGGCTCCCTACTTTTGAGGATATCCATTACATCTACCACTTCAAAAGATGGTCCGACGGTCCATCCTTCATATTTCTTGAGCCACATTCCAAATGTCAAATCCTAACGGGGGCATGGACTAAATTTTTCCAGTATAAGAAAGAGTGGTTCTATGTACACTGCCCCCTTGGTTTTGTGAGAAGGTGGTTGGAAGGGAGTAAGTTTCATTTTCATATTAATATTTATCTAAGGCTCGAAGTGCACCCTTTCTGAACTTTCTTTGATTTTTCTAAGTATCCGCCCATGACCCGAAGGTGCTGGGTATTTTGAGGCCGTGAAGGCCATTTGAGCTATTCTCGCGAGAGACCGGGATATCAAATCTATTATTTCCAATGAGTCGCTTTGAAGTTTGGATTACTGGTGGAAGGTCGACGAACTAGCCTTCCAATTGGCACCACTACAACCAGATCCACAGCGGAAAAGGCAAAGAGTAGGTCGGGCCTTCGGTGCCCCTATAGGAGGGGCCCCCTATACATCTGAGGAAGGCGAAATTAAAGAGACCGGGGTGCTATGAGCGTCTGATGAGAATATAAGTCCCGACTCAGCACCAGTAACTGACGCACCCGGCATCGACGAACCACCTCCTCCTTCATAGAGGAAAAAGAGCCTAGCCTATAAATTGAGAAAGAAAACAGTGGGCGTAACCTCAAAAGTTACAATTACTCCAGTTGAGGAAGAGTCATCTTCCCAACATCTAAAATGTTCACTAAAAGGTCTATCATACCCGACTATCCCTAACGACTTGCTAAATTGTGGCTTCAATGATCCAGAGGCCATGGGACTTAATTCTCCCGCGAGAGGCGATGAAGGCGACCAGGCTCGTCATCAATGAGAGAAAACCCCAACATGTAAAGCGAAAGAAACTGGTCCATCGGTAGGGTACACTAGGACACACACAAACACTTACACTTCACCTTACATTTAAAGTTTAGCCATCATACGATTCTTACTAACTCGTCATCGCTTGGTTTCTACGAGGTGATATTAGGAGCACATACGGCATTGATCATTTTCGCAGATCATCTATCTTCTACCACTCTAGTCGAGAATTGAGTTTAGGTAGACGCCAAGACAGGGATTACAGCGGTGATCGAGACTACCGTCACAAAGATTCATTGTCTTCTTAAAGCAAAACTTATAACTATCCTTCGTATCCCAATGATCCTCCCCTCAATCAGAGCACAATAGGGAGAAATCTGCTCGAAAGGGATCTCAATTCGAAGCTCCTCGTGACCAACACTATGGCTCATCGAGCGCTAAGCATCTCACGAACCTCACAAGAAGTCTGTGACTTCGACTAGGCAGACTCCCCCAGTCTCCGCACACGATCCATTGACAGCAGACAAATTAGCCAAGCTTAAGGCCGCATTTTTGAAGATATGCTTCGACGGATTGAAATATCTTCTTGCGATTCATCCTATTCCAAGGGAAGTCAAATAAAGAGCCATCGCCTGCAATAATGATGTCTATGTTCAACATGACGCCTTCGTTCATTTGGTGGAGAAAGTTTCAGAGGTTTCTATGAAATGCCAGCACAAAATTGATCGCCTGAAACTTGAAACCATTTATGACAAAGATATCATCAAAGCCCAGGATAAAGAGCTATCCTTGTACAAATCCCAACTTGAGGCCACCCAGAAAAATGGCAAGGATATAACTGAGGCAGTCAATCGTTTGGAGGCCACTCACAAAAAGGAAATTGATAAGGCAGTTCGATGTAGTGGTGCTCTAGACTTAGAAAAAGACTCCATCCAGAAAGAAAAGGATATCCTCACTTGACGAGTTAAAGAACTGGAGTAGCTGCTCCTTAAAGAGAAAGAAGAGAAAACTGCTGCGTAAAAAGAGTCACAATGATATTGCGACGAAATTGTCCCAACACGAATTCTAAAGGCGAAGCTTGATTAAGAAATTTCCAAATTGATGCTCTAAAGGAGGCAGCACGCGAGGAGGGTAAGAGAATGGCGCTCTTGGAAGTTGATTCTTGCCTTGAGACAGCAGTTGAAGCTGGCAGAGTGAAAATTAGGTGCTTATTTGATCCACTCATTGTCGAGTATAGTGCTCGAGTTTTCATGCACCGAGACCTAATCTTTCTAGGCGAGGGTTACCTCTAATCATTGGCTGAAGCATGGGACACGTTAATAAAGATTAAAAAAGTTAATCTTGGAACTGAAAGGTTGATGAAGGAGCCCTTGTGAAAGAAGTGCTTCGAGGAAACGAGCCTTCAGACCTATCTGCAGCGAAAGCCCTCTACGGTAGATATTCTTTGTCATCAAAGGGCAAGGATGATATTGTAGGCCCATCCGGCACCGAATCTCAAGTTCCTCCTTCCGCTCAGCCGATCGATAGATCGTCACTCAATCCTCCCGAGCAGCATGTTGGCTATGACCTGGAGAAGCCCGGGCTCGATGTTCACATTCTATCCCCGATTCCAAAGGGTGAGACTCCCAAAATAGTTGAGAGCCAACCGAAAGCCAGTACGTAGTTTTTCCTTCTCGAGTCCAAAAAACTATTGCTTTTGGCACATAATAGATGTGTTCTAACATTTTCCTTTTGTGACTTTGTGTAGGCAATTTTGATCCCGAACCAACTCTAAGGAGTGATTTCATCATAGAGAGGGAAGTGAAAATGGAAAAAGCATCTCACACTGGGGATACTCTTGGACCCGATGCTCAAGTAATCGAGGCGTTTAATGAGGACAAACTTGAGAATCCCTCGCCTGCAGATGAAATGATGAGGTTGGAATCACTGACACCTCCAAACATACTTCGAAACTGAGCATGGAGGAGAAAATAATAGAAGAGAGGAAAAAGAAAGCTGAATTTAAGGTTGAGCCTCAGGTGGTGGAACTTTATGATCCTCTAAACTGGCCCCTGAAGGTCATTATCCCCGGTGGGACCATACATCTGGAAGTTCCACTTCCTTCCCTGGACACCACCTCACTAGGAGACAAGGCATCTAAGAGAGAATATTCGGGTGAGGAACCTTTAGAAAAACCGAAAAAGAAGAAAAAGTCGAAGAGGTAGCTATCATCTTGTTACGCCTTGCTCAGCCTGAATAAACCTATATCATGTAGTAGTTTTTTATAATCATTGTAGATAGACTTTTTGCTTCGAACTTAGGAGAAGTTGTAACGGAACTTAATCTTCGATTAGTAAATAAAATTTTGTTTCTTTGTTTTTGATGATTTTCATTGTTTAGCTTATCATCCAACTTGTAATTGAAATCCAAAGTTTCGTGGGTCATTTAAGCGCCAGTTCGCTTCCACATGACTTGGAGATTTCTGAATTGCTTATACTTTAGTCCGTGCTCTGGGGACTTAGATATTTTTTGAATCGTTTATACTCTAGTTCGTACTCCAGGGACTCAGAGTTCTCTAATCCACGCTCTGGGGATTAAGAGATTTTATAGATCGTTGATACTCTAGTCCGCACTCCAGGGACTCAAAGTGCTCTGGTCCGTGCTCTGGGGACGTAGAGATTTTTAAAATCATTTATACTCTAGTCCGCACTTTGGGAACTCAAGAGTACTCTAGTCCGTGCTCAAGGGACTAAGAGATTTTTTTAAATTTATACTCTATTCCGCACTTCGGGGACTTGGAGTACTCTAATTCGCGCTCCGGGGACTTAGAGATTTTTTAAATGATTTATACTCTAGTCCGCACTCCGGGGATTCAGAGTATTCTAGTCCGCACTCTGGAGACTTTGAGATATTTTGAATCGTTTATACTCTAGTCCGCACTACGGGGACTCAGAGTACTCCCTTCCACGCTTCGAGGACTTAGAGAATTTTTGAATCGTTTATGACTTAGAGAATTTTGAATCGTTTATACTCTAGTCCGCACTCCAAGGGCTCAGAGTACTCTAGTCCCCGCTCCGGAGGCTTAAAGATTTTTTAAATTGTTTATACGCTAGTCTGGACTCTGAGGTCTCAAAGTACTTTAGTCTGTGCTCCGAGGACGTAGAGATTTTTTGAATCGTTTATACTCTAATCTACACTCCGAGGACTCAGAGTACTCTAGTCCGTGCTTCGGGGACTTAGAGATTTTTTGAATCATTTATACTCTAGTCCGCACTCCGGGGACTCAGAGTACTCCAGTCCACGCTCTGGGGACTTAGAGATTTTAAAATCATTTATACTCTAGTCCACACTCCGGGGACACAAAGTACTCGATTCTGTGCTTCGAAGACTTAGAGACTTTTTAAATTGTGTATACTCTAGTTCGCACTCTGAGGACTCGGCGTACTCTAATCCACGCTCCGGGGACTTAGAGATTTTTCAAATCGTTTATACTATAGTCCGCACTCCAGGGACTTAGAGATTTTTTAAATCGTTTATTGACTGACTTTTAATTTTGTGTATGCGTTCATACGCCAGACAGAAAAATATGGTTTGATATTTTTGCCATGGAATTACAACATACGTAACATCAATAGCTCATAGAAAAACGGCTTCAAGCCTTTATTGATCATAAAAAAAGGAATAAACTGAATTGTCTTATTACAAGTCAAAAACAGAGAATAATAAAAGAAACATATACTGGAAACAATTGCTATTAAATGCAAAAGAAATAGACTATGTGTAATAACACCGCAAATGCTCGCTATTCCATGCTCGAGGGAGTGTCACGCCATCAACAGTCGCTAGCTTGAAGGTTCCTTCTCCAAGCTTCCGTTCGATGACGTATGGACCTCCCATGTGAGATTCATATGTGATGGGATTGGAAAAACTGGCTTTAAAACAAGATCACCCACATCAAAAATTCTTGGTCGAACTTTCTCATTATAATATTGAGCGACTCGGTGCCGATACATAGCCGCCCTTAAATCAGCTTCTTATATTTTTCATCGACAAAGTCTAGCGATTCCAGTAATAGATCCCAATTCATCCTAGGATCATAATGAGTCACCCAGTGAAAGGGAACTTCAAGTTCAGCGGGTATAACAGCTTCAGTGCCGTATGCCAAAGTGAATGAAGTATGGCCAGTCGTGGACTTTAGGGTGGTTTTATAGGCCTAGAACGCTGATGGAAGCTCATCCACCCACTTGCCACTGGCCTTCTCCAAACGTTTTTTCAATATGGACTTGATTATTTTGTTTACGGTTTCAAATTGTCCATTGGCTTTAGGATGAGCGACTGCCGCAAATCTTTTCTCAATGCAATATTTTTGGTAGAATTTTTTGAACTCCCTACTCTCAAATTGAGTTCCGTTGTCCGTAATGATAATTCATAGGAGGCCAAAACGACATACGATGTTTTGCACAACGAAATTAATGACCTTTATGGTGGTGATCGTAGCTAAGGGCTCTGCTTCCACCCACTTGGTAAAGTAATCGACCGCAACAATTGCATATTTTGCACCACCTTTGGAGATTGGCAAGGACCGATTATATCGATCCTCCATATTGCAAATGGCTAGGGATTAACCATTTGTGTGAGGTCCGTAGGCGGAGCTCTTCGGATTTTCACATACTTTTGACATTTGTCGCATCTTCTTACATAGTCCGTAGCGTCTTAATTCATGGTTGGCCAATAGTATCCATAGCGGAGGATCTCTTTTGCTAGTGTCTGCCCCTTAGTATGATCGCTACATTCTTCTTCATGAACTTCTTTTAAGACCCGCTTTATCTCATCGTGGGCGATGCACCAAAGTATGGGAACCGAGAATCCTTTCCGATACATTATCTCATCCTGCATTATATACCGCAAGGCTTTGTGAACGACTTGTCGTCTCTCATTCTTTCTCTCGGGCAAAGTTCCATGTAGTAGGTATTGTTTGAACAGGGTTGCCCACGACTCCCTTTCTGTTTTCGTTTCTAACACAAAATATACTTCCATCTCGTTTATACTCGGGGCATGTAAAATTTCAATGGGAACTAAGTTCATTTGCTGTGCGTTACCAATACTTGCGAATTTTGCCAATGAATCGGCTTCTCCATTTTGTTCACGTGGGATATGCAAAATATCGTAACATTCGAGGTCTACAAATAGTTCTTGTACCCGAAAAATTTATGTGGCAAGTCTCTGCCCCTTTGCTTGGTAGTCTTCTCGTACTTGGTACACCACCATTGTGTGTCACGAAAGATTTCAATTGATTTTATTCCGAGTTCCTTGGTAAGTTTTAAGCTAGCAATCAATGCTTCATATTCAACTTCGTTATTTGTAGTTGGAAAATCGAGTTTCAAAGCATAATAAATCGATCAGTTTTCGAAAGTTACAAGAATAACACCAGCCCTAGAACAATAGTCGTTGGATGCCCCATCGGTGTACACCTTCCATCGAATAGGGGAACTACATCACCACTATTTGGCTCGTCTGATATGGTGAATTCTGCAATGACATCAGCTAGCGCCTGCCCTTGGATAGCCCTCCATGGGAGGTAAGTGATATCGAATTGACTCAACCCAATGTTCCATTTGAGCAACTTTCCAGAGGTTTTTGGTTGTTGGAGCACCTGTCGTAGATGTTGATTTGTATAAACACTAATCGGGTGTGCCTGAAAATATGGATGAAGCTTGCATGATGCAATCACCAAGTAGTAGGCTAGCTTTTCATCTTAGGATGATTTCTTACTGACCCCATTAGATGTTTACTGACATAGTACACTAGTTTTTGAATTCGGTCCTCTTCGCGAACCAAGCCTGCACTGAGGCGTGTTGAGATATAATCAAATAAACATACAATTCCGCATGATCCATAGACTTTGACAGAATCAGGGGCCTCTCTAAGTGCCTTACAAGAGTTCAGAATGCATCCTCACAGTCCGACGTCCGTTTAAAATTTCTTTTTCCTTTCTTTATTACATCAAAGAAAGGAATTCACTTATCGTTCGCTCTGGATATGAATTGGCTCAACGCGGTGACTTTTCCATTCAAGATTTGTACTTGCTTTATAGTTCTGGGCGCTTGTATGTGAAAGTGCGGTGTGTATACAATTATATGTGCTAATATAATATACACGGATCGTGTAATATGGATTACAATACAAATGCGAAAAAAGATGATAATAGCATAGTAAATAAAAAATAGAAAAATCACACCAGAGATTTTTATACTGGTTCGGAGCACCGTCCTACGTCCAGTCTCAGACTTCTATCTGGATTTTCACTATTAACTTCCTCGCTTCACCCGGAGGAACAGGTTTACAACACCCGAACAGCCGAACGGGATTTCACGCCTCTAATACACTGAGGACTTCAACACTTGCCTCTTACAACACAGAGGACTTCAACAAAAGAACAAATACAATTGTTGTTGACAACTTGTGCTCTTGAAAACACGGATTTGTCACTAGCAGTACACCCTTCCTATAATCTTATCCTCAAAGTATGCGATATGATGTTTTGAAAAGATTAAGGAAAGTATATTATTGAATCAAAGGATATGAAATAGTTTCAAAGATTCAATAGATAATTTAGAGCTTTATAATGCAGAATTAAGATCAGAGATTAGATTAAAAGAATATGAAATCGTTATTATTTTAATCAATGAATTGGATGAGTTTATATAGATAAGAATGGTTGTAACTCTTTGCCATTAAGAGATATGATCTTTGGTGAAAGGTAAGAGATGCAACCTTTGGAGAAGAGAAGTGTCTTTTGGAAAAATTGCTTTCTGTTCAAAAACGGTCGACAGGTTAAAAAGTGACCAGTAGACAGGAATTTAAAATATATATACGTTATGTGCATGTGTGCACGTTCATTGTGCATTTTACACAGAAACGGTCGACCGTATGATTATTAACCGGTCGACCGGTACCTGTTAATTTGCACAATGAATGTGCAATGATTTTAAAACGTATATATATCGATTATATTGAGGTGCATGATTATTTGAGGATAGATTTTAACAAGTTTATCACTATTACAATATCAAATAATCAACTTATAATCTATAGTAACATATGTAGCTCTAATGACCTTGTTTTGTCGATCGCCCTATTTGTCAGAAATCAAAACTTTCAAAAAACTTGTGACTCAACATTCTCCCCCTTTTTGATTGATGACAATATATATCTGCAAATCTGAATCTCCCCCTAAGTATGTGATCTCTTTCTCTTTGAATTCTTATAAATGTATGTTCCTGCAAGCAAATGTTAGCCCTTTCTCCCCCTTTGTCATCGACAAAAAGGAGTAACAGATACTAGAATATGATATGCATAGAATGAATATGATATGCATAGAAAAATAAATCATTAACACATCAAAAACATAACAGAGTTTACTACAGAACATAATGTCAAATGAAAATCATAGATAACGACACTATTTAGTACAAGTGTCGATGAATGTTTTTAAAGAGCTAAACCATAATAGAATCTAGGATGAAGCAGATCGTATCTCCTCTTCATCATCATCATCGTCGTCATCATCATCATCTTCTTCTTCCTCATCATTGTGCCCTCTAGATGATTCACCATGTCCATGACCACTCATTCCTGTAGACTCGTCAGATGATGTCCAGGTAAAAACTGGAGCAGCAGGACGTTTTCCTGGGTCTTGTGCTTGAACAGAGGTGGATGTGGAACATGATATAGCATCCCATAGCATACCAAAGAATGACTTGACCTTATTGAAGCGCTTATCGATTTTAGAGTCCATGCGCTTGAGTCGTGATTCAAGCAAAAATTGATTACGCGCGATTGTTTCAAGTGATTCTTTTGTTGATGACTTTGATTTTAAAAGTTTTACTTCATCGGAACGAGGACGAGAAGAAGTTGCTCGTTGTTTCCTTGGTCCTCTTTGTTGCCATTCTTCAAAAGGCATAATCTCAAGATAAGGTGGAGGAAGTTTCATTCGCTTGATGGTGATGGAATCAATGTTTTTTGGTTTTGAGGTTGCAGAATCAGGAGGATTGACCCCACAAGCTAACAAAAGTCTCATGATATATTCATTGTAGAAGAAATGAGGCCGGGTTGAGTTATTTACCTTGAGAATTTCATCAAAAAGCATGTGAACCCAATTGATTTGGATTTCACCATAGATAGCATAGAGTGCCTTGAAGTTTTCTTTGTACACTGCATCATAATTTCCAAGTCTAGGAAAAAGAGAATGCATCAAAACCCGATGAAGTAACCTGGCTGTCGGTCGAAGTCCAATAGACTTAGTGCCATCACTATTGTCTTCTATAAACTGATGACTGGTACTATTTCAAGTGAAGACTTCGCAGAAGGTAGATGAAAACTCTTCGCCTCGATTTGGTATACCAAGTATAGAGGCAATTCTAGCATGAGTAAGAAAAATTTGCTTCCCACAGACCACAGACCAGATGACGCCGTTTGGATTATCAGGTTGATATTCATCAAGATTCATGTTGGCGTAAAATAATTTGATCATCAAATGATTTACCTCCACACTATTTGCAGAAAAATCTATTAATGGAGTAATGTTGGCATTATTGGCTAACCTCCGAACTCCGTAAGCCGTGAAATCATCAAATTTGATGAAAGAGCCTGGATGAAACTTGTAATTTGTCATCTGATTCCATCTTGTTACAGCAATTGGAGTTTGAAGCCATTTTTTGACGGAGATAGTAGGAGATGAAGTTTCAGAGGTTGCTCCTTTCTTGGATTTCTTTTGAGGAGGAGCCATTGTTGGAGGATTTGTGATTTGGGAATCGAAAAATGGAAACTAGGGTTTGTGATTTGGGGTAAGAGAACAGCTTGAGTAAAGAGTGAATGAGGGTAGAGGGAAAAATGACGCATAGATTTATATAAAAAACTGAAAATACATCAACCGGTCGACCAACTAATTTTGACCGGTCGACCGTTTTCAACCAGAGAGCAAACGGTCGACCGGGTATAATAGGGGCGGTCGACCGGTTTTGGTCTGCTGTGAAATTTAAGTTAATTTTTCAAGTTTTTATCATGTATTAACCTATATATATATTATATTTTATACGTAATACAAAATATAACCGTCATTACACAAGAGATAGATAAAGATATAATAACTATATATAAATCTAATGAGAAAGTTCGTCATTAGAATTATCGTTGTTTCCTTCAATACGTTTCGACCATGGACTCCATTGTTTCTGAGCTCCTTCATTCTTCTCATAGTTCCAATCCCATGAGTTAGGACTTTTAGATGTTGATGGCCTAGACGGCATTGGTTCATGCACGTCATGTTTGTTGGAACCGCAGAAAAATGTTGCCAACTTTTCTAAAACGGACAATCGTGCCGACGTCCGTTGTTGCTCGTGATAAAGTTGACTTTGCCCGTAATGGAGTTGTCTCTGAAGGTCTATCTGATGTTTCTGGTAGTGGTGTATCTCATCGATTTGAGCTTTGGTACGAGGAGAATAGAATAGTGTCCGCTTTACTTGTTTTGAATTTGGAGTTTTATCAGACATACAAGAACATTGATGATGACAACTTGATTTTTGTTTTGGGGTTGTAGGAGAATAAAATTCCTCCGACTCAGAACTCGTAATTGAAATGTATGATTCTTGAGCACATTTATCACAAATGTGATCCATATTGTATGTTGTATAGAATATTATGGTTAGATAAAAAGAAAAGATGATCAAAATATATGATTTTTGCAAGCTTATATACAAGTTTTTTGAGTATAAACCTATGGATGTGAGTTAATGATAAATATTAACCAAGAAAACATAAGCAGAAATTTTATTGTAAATCTAAAATTAGCTTTCTTTTAAAAACTGAATTTATAAAATGAGTAAAGAGAATTTAACCATTAAATAAAGCAGTGGCTTATATTTAATGTAAGAAAAATATAGTTTATGCAATAGTTAAAGTTAAAGGATAACTAAAAAGAATAACTAAAGGATAACTAACAAGAAGACGTTCTTTAGAAATTACTTAGTCGAGATTTTTTCTTGAAATTAAACCAAGCTCTCTTCGTAATCTAGTAAAATTAGATTCGAGCAGAGGCTTAGTAAAAATATCTGCTAATTGATTGTCAGTATGGACATATTCAAGACATATATTTCCTTTGTCAATATTATCTCGAAGGAAATGATGACGGATATCAATGTGTTTGGTTCTGGAGTGATTTACTGGATTTTTAGAGAGATTTATAGCACTAGTGTTATCACAGTATATAATAGAATTTGATAAATGAATATCAAAATCTTGAAGTGTTTGTTGCATATATAGTACTTGAGTACAAGCAAGAGCTGCTGATATATATTCAGCTTCACATGTTGATAGTGAAACACAATTCTGTTTCTTACTGAACCAAGAGACAAGTGATTTTCCAATAAAATGGCACGTACCACTTGTACTTTTTCTATCCGTTCGTGAGCCACCGAAATCAGCATCACTATATGATACTAATTCAAATGGACATTCTTTTGGATAAAAAAGACCGAAATCTTTGGTATTATTAAGATAACGAATTATACGTTTCACTGCTCGTAGATGTGATTCCTTTGGATCGGCTTGAAAACGAGCACATAAACAAACACTCATTATTATATCTGGACGACTAGCTGTAAGATAAAGAAGAGAACCAATCATGCTTCGATACAATTTCTGGTCAACATTCTTACCACTTTCATCTTTGTCAAGATGTGTAGTTGTACTCATAGGAGTTGGTTTACCAGATGTATTTTCTAATCCGAAGCGTTTGATAAGGTTTTCACAGTATTTTTCTTGATTAATAAAAAGGCCGTTTGAAAGTTGCTTTATTTGAAGTCCAAGAAAATAAGATAGTTCTCCCATATGAGACATTTCGAATTCTTTGGTCATAATATTTGCAAATTCTTTGCAAAGTTTATCGTTTGTTGAACCAAAGATGATATCGTCTACATATATCTGGATAACTAGAATATCTTTTCGAGAATGTTTAATAAACAAAGTTTGATCGACTTTGCCTATTTGAAATCCTGAGATAATAAGATAGCTACGTAGTCGTTCATACCAAGCACGAGGTGCTTGTTTTAAACCATACAGAGCTTTCTTAAGTTTGAACACATGGTCAGGATATTTTTCATGTATGAACAGAGGAGGTTGTTCGACATAGACATTCTCTTTGATAAATCCATTGAGAAAAGCACTTTTGACATCCATCTGATAAAGTTTGAAATTATGATGACAAGAAAAAGATAATAGGATTCTAATAGCTTCTAGTCGAGCAACTGGTGCAAAAGTTTCTTCATAATCGATACCTTCTTCCTGATTATATCCTTGTGCTACTAATCTTGCTTTATTTTTGGTGATATTGCCTTGTTCGTCAGCCTTATTTTTATAGACCCATTTAGTACCAATTACTGACTGATCAGTTGGTCTTGGAACAAGTTCCCAAATGTTATTGCGCTCAAACTGATTTAGTTCTTCCTGCATGGCAATGATCCAATAATCATCTGTAGCAGCTTCTTTTGGATTCTTAGGTTCGATATTTGAGAGAAAAGCGACATGACCCATTTGATTGAGTTGACTCCTTGTTCTGACATGTGATGTTATTTCACCGATTATATTTTGAGGCGGATGGTCTCTTAATATTCTTGGTGGTGATTATAACTCACATATTTGAGGAATATTCTCAATAACTATTTCCGAGTCAGAATCAATATTTGTGATGATTTGATTGTCAGTGACTATTGATTCGTCATCATCTGATATAGTGTGAGGGTGCTGATAGATTTCGTCAAAAGAGACATGAAGTGATTCTTCAATAGTTTTGGTTCGTTTATTAAATATCCGATAGGCCTTACTTCGTTCCGAATAACCGACAAATATTCCTTCATCGGCCTTTGGATCAAATTTGCCAAGCTGGTCTTTTGTATTTAAAATAAAGCACTTGGAACCAAAAACTTTGAAGTATGAGATTTTAGGCTTCCTTTTGTTAAATAATTCATAAGGAGTATTCTTGGTAAGAGGTCTTATGGATACACGATTCAAAACATAACAGGCAGTTGCCACAGCTTCTGCCCAAAAATGTTTTGGTAAGGTGGTTCCATTCAGTAATGTTCTTGCACATTCTTGTAAAGTTCGGTTCTTCCGTTCTACAACTCCGTTCTGTTGTGGAGTTCTGGGAAACGAAAAATTATGATATATACCTTTCTTTGTACAAAAATGTTCAAATTCATTATTTTCAAATTCTCCGCCATGATCACTTCTAATATTTTTAATTTTAATTCCTTTTGATTTTTGAATTCTTTTGACGAAAGATTTGAAATGATCGAAAGTGTCACTTTTATTTTTTAAGAAAATTGTCCATGAATAACGAGAGAAATCATCAACAATTACAAGCACATATTGACTGTGATTTATTGATTGAATTGTAGTAGGTCCAAATAAATCCATGTGTAGTAACTCAAGTGGTTGTAATGTTGATATGACTTTCTTGGATTTAAAAGATGATTTGGTCAATTTTCCTACTTGACATGCGTCACAAATGTTGTTAACTTTAAAACTCATTTTGGGTAGTCCTCTAACTAGATTGTTTTTGGCTAGCTTGTCAATAGTTCTGAAGTTTATATGACAGAAGCGTTTGTGCCATAGCCATGGATCATTGTCATTGGCCACAAGACACATATTTGAATTATGATTAATGTTCATATTCAAAATATATATATTTCTGTCTCTATAACCTTCGAAAACCAAATTATGGTCTTTATCTAAAATACTACATTTATTATTTGAAAATGAAATTATAAAACCCTTGTCACATAACTGACTAATACTTAGCAAATTGTGTTTCAAATTTCTAACTAACATGACATTAGTAATAAGAGGTAAGTTAGATGTACCGCAATTGCTCACATCGCCTTTGCCGATGATATAGCCTTTTGAATTGTCTCCAAAAGTGACGGAGCCATCATCTGAATATGTAATATTTGTTAATAAACTCTTGTCTCCCGTCATGTGCTTTGAGCAACCACTGTCCAATATCCACTTTCCTCTTTTCTTAAGTGGGACCTGCAAAAAATAGAATTAAGTCCATGGTACCCACTTTTTATAGGGTCCTAAGAGTTAGGTCTTAGGAGTCCAAACCCATTTGGGTCCGGTATCCCCTTTATATATATAATTGTTATTAAAATGCACAGTATTCATGAATTGCTGAATGTATTTGTTCCTAATCAAATTGTTATTTGTTTTAGGAACCCATATTTTGATAGTCTTGACATTTTTCTTTTGAAATTTCACAACTGGTTTTGGTTTGGAATATAATAAACTAAGATTTTTCTTAGCTTCAGTTTTTTGTACTTTCTTTTTCCTTTTATTTCCAAGATGTTTCTTGGTTTCTTGTTTGTTATATCCCAATCCTTGTTTGTCTGAAATAAATTGTGAACTTTCAATGATTTTTGTCAAGTTTTCTCGACCTTTGTTAAAGTTAGAAACATTTTGAGTAATGTTATCAAACTTTGTTTGTAAGCTAGCTTTTTCTAGGTCTAGAATTTTGACTTTTGCTTTAAGCTCATGATTTTCAGTAGTGAGAGCATTATTTTTCTCTTTTTGAGTTTCTATTTCTTGACTCAAAAGAGATATTTGAGAATCAACATTAGATGATGATTCTTGAATATTTTCAAGTTCCTCTTCTAATATTTTCTTCTCATCTTTTAACATATCTCGTTCAAGCTCTATTCTACTTAAATCTGCTTTGACTACTTTTAATTGACGTTTTATGTCTTTATATTTGACTATCAATTCAGCATTAATATCAAGTAATTCATCAAATGTAGGAATTTGTACCTCATCTTCTGTTGCCATGAAACAAACATTAGCTTGTTCATTCTCTGAATCACTTTCACTTTCTGATGAAGATGACTCTGAATCATCCCATGTTACTGAGAAAGCTCGTTTCTTAGATTTGTCCTTTTTATATATGAATTTGTCATTTTCTGACTTCTTCTTTTGTTCTGGACAATCTTTCTGCATGTGTCCCTTTTTGTGGCAGTTGAAACATTCTATAGCAGATGAAGATGGTTTATTCGATCCGGGTTTCCTTTTATTGTAACGACTGGCTTTTCGATATTTTAAGAATTTTTTGAATCCTTTCGCAATGAATGCCAAATCTTCGTCTTCAGAATCTGATTCATTTTCATCTTTCTCAACATGAAATGCTACAATTTTCTTTTCTTCCTTCTGTTCTTTTCTAGCCTGCAAATTTGCTTCATAGGACATTAAATTTCCTATCAATTCATCTGGCTTCATGACGGAAAGGTCATTAGCCTCTTCGATTGCTAATACTTTTCCTTCCCATTCACTAGTCAGAGAATGTAGGACTGTTGAAACAACATCAAAATCAGAATACTTTTGTCCTAAGCCAATAAGTGCATGGTGAATAGTTTGAAACCGTGAATACATGTCATTGATCGTCTCATTTGGTTTCATTTTGAAATTTTGAAATTGACTTTTCAGCATGGCTATTTTGGCTTGTTTAACCTTGTTAGTACCTTCATGAGTGATTTTTAGTGTTTGCCAAATTTGATATGCAGTAGTGCAGATACTAACACGGTTATATTTATTTTGGTCTAATGCACAGAACAACATATTTATTGCTTTTGCATTTACAGCTGCTGCCGTTTTCTCAGCTGCAGTCCATTCTGAATAATCAGTTGTTGGATTCACTATTTCTCTTTGAGTGGCATTCCAAGCATCATAGCTATTTGATTGCATAAAGAATGACATACGTGTTGCCCAATAACTATAGTTAAGACCATTGAAAAATGGAGGTCTTTGTGTCGATTGACCCTCCGTGTAAGTGGTGTTTTGAGTGCTAGTACTTACGTTATTTGCCATATTACTATAATATATCAAATAACTGTGTTATGGTTATATGATGACCTTGCTCCGATACCAAATGAAAGTGCGGTGTGTATACAATTATATGTGCTAATATAGTATACACGGATCGTGTAATATGGATTACAATACAAATGCGGAAAAAGATGATAATAGCATAGTAAATAAAAAATAGAAAAATCACACCAGAGATTTTTATACTGGTTCGGAGCACCGTCCTACGTCCAGTCCCAGACTTCTATCTGGATTTTCACTATTAACTTCCTCGCTTCACCCGGAGGAACAGGTTTACAACACCCGAACAGCCGAACGGGATTTCACGCCTCTAATACACTGAGGACTTCAACACTTGCCTCTTACAACACAGAGGACTTCAACAAAAGAACAAATACAATTGTTGTTGACAACTTGTGCTCTTGAAAACACGGATTTGCCACTAGCAGTGCACCCTTCCTATAATCTTATCCTCAAAGTATGCGATATGATGTTTTGAAAAGATTAAGGAAAGTATATTATTGAATCAAAGGATATGAAATAGTTTCAAAGATTCAATAGATAATTTAGAGCTTTTATAATGCAGAATTAAGATCAGAGATTAGATTAAAAGAATATGAAATCGTTATTATTTTAATCAATGAATTGGATGAGTTTATATAGATAAGAATGGTTGTAACTCTTTGCCATTAAGAGATATGATCTTTGGTGAAAGGTAAGAGATGCAACCTTTGGAGAAGAGAAGCGTCTTTTGGAAAAATTGCTTTCTGTTCAAAAACGGTCGACAGGTTAAAAAGTGACCAGTAGACAGGAATTTAAAATATATATACGTTATGTGCATGTGTGCACGTTCATTGTGCATTTTACACAGAAACGGTCGACCGTATGATTATTAACCGGTCGACCGGTACCTGTTAATTTGCACAATGAATGTGCAATGCTTTTAAAACGTATATATATCGATTATATTGAGGTGCATGATTATTTGAGGATAGATTTTAACAAGTTTATCACTATTACAATATCAAATAATCAACTTATAATCTATAGTAACATATGTAGCTCTAATGACCTTGTTTTGTCGATCGCCCTATTTGTCAGAAATCAAAACTTTCATAAAACTTGTGACTCAACAGTATGTCTCGAATAGCATGAATCTTTTTCGGGTTAGCTTCAATTCCCAACGCATTCACAATAAAACCCAAAAACTTCCCTGATACAATACCAAAGGAACATTTTAGTGGATTGATTTTCATTCCGTAGTATCTAAGTATATCAAACATCTTCGCTAAGTTTTAAATGTGGTCGTTTGATTTCCATGACTTCATGAGCATGTCATCCACTAGACTTCCATTGTTCTACCAACTTGGTCTTTAAACATCCGATTCACCAGACATTGATAAGTTGCTCCTGTGTTCTTCAACCCAAAAGGCATCATTACATAATAGTACAGTCTAACGTCCGTGACAAAAATAGTATGTTCCTGGTCTGGAATGTGCATCTAGATCTGATTGTATCCCGAATACGCATTCATAAATGACAATAATTTATGTTCTGTTGTTGAATCGACCAGCTGATCAATTCTGGTTAGAGGAAAACTATCTTTAGGGCATGCCTTTTTCAGGTCTGAGTAATCAACATAGTCCTCCATTTCCCATTTTCCATTCTCACTAGTATGGGGTTAGATACCCATTCAGGGTAAAGGGCGTCGCGGATGAAACTATTAGCTTTTAGTTTGTCCACTTCCTTTCGAAGAGCAACAGACCTCTCCGGGTCCATACCTTTACTTTTTTGCTTCACTGGCACATACTTTGGGTCAGTGTTCAACATATAACTTGCAATGGCGGGAGAAATCCCGCACATATCAGAGTGGGTCCAAGCGAAAACATCCAGATTTGATCGAAGGAAATCAGTAAGATCCTTAATCATCGAGGGTTGAGTTGTGATCCAATCTTAAGCACCCGTGATGGATCATCATGGTTGAATGGAATGTCAATTGTCAGTTCAGCTGGTGCTGCTTTAGCCTTCTTGGGTTCTTCATCATCGTCTCTCAGATCTATAATTCTATAGATCCAACCCTGTTACCCAAGCCAAGGCTCGGGCATTACTTGTCAATTTTCAACGACATGGATATGGAAAGAGTTGTCCACTACCTTTCTCTTCTCTCTTCGTTGGGCCTCTCTCAGGTTAGCAACATAACATGCATGACCAATTGCTTGATCGCGATGCACTACACTAACTCCTCTATCCGTCGAAAATTTTAAGGTTGAACACCGCGAGGCCAAAGCCGCCCTGAACTCCGCCAGGGCCAGTCGGCCTAGAAGCACATTATATGAGGAATCAACATCCAAAACAATGAATGGTAGGATCAACACCCTCCTACGTTTTCCTTCCCCTAACTCAACTGGTAATTCAACGAAACTTAATGCGTCGGTGGTTGCACCATTAAAACCGTGAATGCGGGCTTTGGATGATTTCAAATCCTTTGCCTCCATCTTCGTTTGGTCATATACCTTATTGATGATAATACTAACATAACTCCCATAATCAATCAATATCTTTCTCACAAATGCTGGTCCAATTATGGCTGAGATGACCATCAGCTCAATGGTAGGTGCCTCCACTTGACCAGCATCTCTGCTCTTGAATACTATATCATCCCTCATCATTCACTGCTGTTTCGCTTGGGCCCCGTCTTCTATGTTTGAACAGCATTCAAAATCCATGTGCTTCACGAACTAGCATAGCGTTTCATTTCTTGCCAACTCTTATCTGCTGGACGAGGCCCAATGACTATCGTGTTTATGACCAATCTACCTCCAGTCCAAACGGGTTCCTCAGGTCAATGTGGAGCCTGCCCGCGATTGGAGTCAGACGTCCCCTGTCCACCTTCCTACGGATTCTTAACAAACTGCTGTAACTTTTTCTATTGAATTAGCTTTTCTATAGCATCATGGAGGTGTCTACATTCCTCTGCCTTGTGCCTGTAAGTCTCATGGAAGTGACAATACTCCCAGTCTTCTTTTGTTCCTTAGTGGATTCTTTTGGGCGTGGCTTTCGGTATTGGAATGTATTACAAATTGATAAATAAATATTATCTAGAGATGCGTTTAGAGGAGTGTATTCGTTGTAGGTTGGGATCCTTGGTTTCCACTTTCCTGCTTCCCTCTTCCTTTCAGAATTTCCTCCTTCGGATCTTTTAGACTGCTCTGGCTTGTTTTAAACGTTGACCTAGACCTTTTCAGAGTTGTCGCCAGATTGTTTTACTGCGATGTTGCTTTGCACCGTCTCCTTGCCAGGCCCTAGCGCACTACCTCGCCTTGTCCACCTAGCTTCCTTCCTTCTCATGAATTGGTTCGCCTTTGAATAAAAACATTCCAGGGTAGTCACAGGTTTTCCTGCCAGCCAATCACTAAACTCCGAATCCGGATCTACTCCTTGCATCACGGCAATTAGAATAGCATGGTTATTCGGGTTGCTAAGTTCGGTAGCAACAATGTGAAATCTTTGCAAATATTCCTTTAACGACTCCCATGGAGCCTGGATTACACTAGAAAAGACATCACATCCTTTGGACGAGTGGTATGAATCCTGAACTGCTCCATAAATTTCGTCGCTAACTCATCAAACCTGGAGATCGATCATAGAGGAAGTCTGGTGAACCATATGGTAGCGATTCCAGATAAGGTCATTGGAAAACATCTACATTTAGTCGCATCATTTGCCCTAGTCGAGTCCATCATCCACTTGTATCTCATTACATGCTGTCAGGGATTAGTCTTCCCTTCATAGGCTGGAATAGTCAGCATACTAAACTTCCGGGGGTACTTAGCCTGTAGGATAACATCTGTGAATGGAGTGTGGCTCCTAGATACGCCAAAATCATCGTTGGAAGTTTTGATTTTCCCTCATCGGTTGTCTGACCATAGCTGATAGGTCCGGGGTTTAGATATGAGGTGACAAGTTGGAATCCGTCCTATGTGATTGTTATGGTTGGTGCCTCCTCGGTTGGTGATCAACCAAATGCGTGTCTTGGGGATCTACTTCATTATGACCTTGATGAGCCAGTCGGCCAGCTTCCACTCATGCTCCAGATCCTAAGTTCCCTATTCCAACTTGAGTGCGATTTTCCAGGTGCAGGTAAGGGGACATGGTTCTAGGTAGGGAACCTGGACCATTCCTGTTGGATTGATCTGCTACACCTGTTTGCGCTGTTTCAATTCTACGACGTTTATGCCTGGGATGTTCATTAGATAAAGCGTAGATGTCGAAGGATGAGTAGGAAGTAGGGCTTCCTCCAGCATTCTGATGCTATTATTGAGTAATCTGGATCATGAGATTGACGTTAACTTGAATTTGCTCGTTAAGCTGTCTCCTGCTTTCCACGAGTTCTCTCATTAGCTCATTGAACTATGCACTGATGACAACTTCTGTTTGGTTTAGGACGGTGGCGGTCCATGCGCCTGGATTAGCTTATTGATTGTTGGGTCCCACTTTTGGACGCTGGCTGTCTCGTTGACATCCACATTGTGGGAGGTTGACCTGGTACATGGTCTTCCCATACTAGAGTTATCCATCTGAACTCTGAACAGAATTTATGAACTCTGGAGAACGAACTTGGATCTTCTTCGAGGGATTTCTTCAATCCAGTAGAGACAGAGTGGATCCTAACAGCCTAAGAATGCTTGCTCTCAATGAAAGCACCAAAATGTTAGCACTAAAATTGGTCCCTAACACCCTTGAGTAGAATTATGTAGAGATATTAATGAAAAAAAATTAAAACAGAGGAATATTACAGTAGAATGCAATAAGAGCAACAAAAATGAGAACACCAGAATTATAATGGTTCGCGTAACTGCCTACATCCACCTTGAATGTAATCTTTATTGCTTCTTCAAACAATTGAATACAAATACAATCCGTCCACAAACAACTTGAGTACAAGTTTTGACAAAATAGAAACGAGTATAGAAAGTGGCAGAGTCTTCCTAGATTTCTCGAAAAGAAGGTCCCTTTCACTGCACCCCTGCCCCTCTATTTATAGATGAAGATAGGTTGGTTCCCCTATGCAAGCACACAATCAATATAGCTTGGCCTACTAGTGTCAGTTTAGACTGACCGACCCAGGCAATGCCAAACCAATATAGACGAACCAGGCGTTACCTAACCAGTATGGCTGATCAGTGGTCGTTTAGCAAAGGACTCAAAACAAGCTCTCAAGGGACTCGTAGTAACTCATGGTGGATCTCGAAGTAAAGCAATGCCGATCTCCTCACTTCGCCGTTGACTCCAAGAATAGGCCAACTCCCTCATTGTGCACCGAACCAGATACACCAACCCACACATGCCGAATTACTCCAGATCGAACGACACTAGCTTCCCTATCACGACCGAATGATACCTGCTAACCCGTCTAGGCCGAACGACATATGTTGAACCATCCAGATCGAACCACTCTGTCTCACACATATTGGCCAAACCACTCGAGACAAAACTCTCCGAGGCGGATCCATAAAATTCCGAGCCACTCTACCTTGAGTATCTTGACCGAACCAGCACGTCTACACTCCAATGCCGTCTCGCCTTGGCCAAGCCATCTTGACTACACTATAATACTGAACTACTCCATCCGAGCTAGCAACAAACATATCGACCCAGGTGTATAGGATGATCTAGACTTAAGTTTCACCGGTCCATCATACTTCCACCACTTTCCTAGCTTGAGTCTCGTCCAGGTCCAACCATAGGCTCTATGACTATCGCCATGTAGCTGGGCCAAAGTGTCGGGTAACACCTTTCAAATTTGTGCATCATATCATACGGAAGAATCAGTACTCTTAATTGTTTAATTGACAATCAAGGATCATCTATTCTCGATATTGATAAGAAACTTATAGTTTCTCTTCAATATGTGAGAATACTTATTAAACACTCTAATGTTATGTCTTCGTTTAGGTTAGGTTAATTCTATGTCATCCTATGTAATTAGTTTTATCTTAGGATCATATCCAAATCCTTTTTACTACCAATTACTTTATAAAAGAAATTCCTTCGCTACGAAGTTGGTATTTCTTGAAACAACAGTTGTTTATCAGTGCAACGTAATATGTATTCATAAACAATTTCTGAATTGCCTTATATATATAACTGATTTGGTCTTAATTTATGATACTTATGTTCGAAACATAAATTAGTCATCCAATGACGATCATCCCCAAAATCCTTTAGGGGTGCTTTATACAAGAACCCTCACGAACAATTATTCGTGTAAATTTTCGACTCACACAACCTGCCAACTCCTTGGCCTAGGAGATGTTGGGGTTTCTTACCCTTATCTTGCATAGTTTTGTAAACTATTCTTTAGATGAAATTAATTTTAACCTTGTATGGTACTCTTAAGTACATGACTTTATTGAAAGAAGTTAACTCGGCTTCACTCATAGTTAATTCTAATTTGTTCAATAAGGTTTGATTACTTCTTATCGATTCATTAAAATGTATCGTAGGGAGGAGTGACTTTTGAGATTGAATCTTTATTCATTCTTAAGTAGGTTAATAAATCTTTCCAATATACTCACATATTCGATAAAATCGAATCAATTTCATTTCCTATTGTATATTATTTTATTTACTTCTGTTTTACACTCTATGAGCTTATCATCTACATATTGTACATGTATCCATCCACATATCTATGTCGGCAATAATTCATCGATGAATATAATAAATAATGTGGAACTATTTTGGTATTAATAGACTTGCGATTGCATACATCTATATCAATATGTATCGATCCAAAGTGTTTATTAACTCCTATCATGCTCCCATAAAATGGATGCTTTACCCTTTTGAGACATAATTTATTAGTATTGTATGATCCAAAATCATACAATCAAAAGTTATTTCTCAAAACTATGGCTCGGTCCATAATTTCAAAATAATTGCAAATATAGTTAAATTTTGTATTTTCCAATGTATCACAAATACAAGTACGATAGTTTTATTTTATAACAACTATTCATAATATTCATATTGAAATAAAACTATGTCCATTTTTCAGTCAATATTGAAAAATAGTTATTATTTGACAAATAATGCTTGATATGGTTTGCGAAAATAATTTCATACCTTAATATGACCAATAAGTGTTATATGACATGCTCCCACTTTTTCCACTATTATTATATATAATACTATATGAAATACGAGGCTCCATTCGACCACTTAATTTAGACAACATATTTTATTTACTTTGCTAGTTTACAATCAAGAATTTTCAAATCAAGTATTTTAAATTCAAAGAAATAAATATCATAGAAAATGATTTTCTATGTGAAAATATTTTTCGGAATAGAAATCATATTTGTTATTCCAATGTTAAGTGTTAACTTTTATTTTGCAGTTCTCATTTTCGAATTTCTTTATGAAACAAAACTGACCATTCACTCTCTTCATCCCAACCATGCCTTATATTACATCCACACTTATACATTTGATTTCCTTTCTCAATGGTTAAACCATTTAAAGGAAATCTTTACTACAATATCATACCGAACTCTTTACAAAAGTGCTTTTATTCATCCTTAACTTTTAAGGATATCAAATAAATTGCACTTTATGTAAACTAATCAAACTGTTATTTCAGTGGTAGAATTCTTTGATCTATCTTGCAGCCTTTGGTCCAGTGTTACATTTAACACAACAAGATTATTATTGGAGTCAATCATATTGAATATATGATCTCACACTACAGTTTACTTGCTTATTTCAATGAACTATTTTCATCAAGGTTTCATACACTACGAATTTTGACCGTTCACCATTTAACATTTATATGTGATCGTATATAAATCAAATATCCATATTCTTGTATTGCTTTTAGAGTTCAAAATTCATTAGAGACAATACACAGTCTTATGCAAGTAAACTCATAAGTGAACAAGTTACGAACATATTTAGTGGTTGTATAATTAGGTGCTTACAAGGGTCAACATGCAAGAATTTATTGGCAAGTATATTTAACATCTCTATTTGTCAATATTTATTCAGTTCATTTGCATAATATAGTTGATAAACATTTTATCAATTATATTGATTGCATAAATTTATCAATGTGGATTATTATAATTATATATTACAAATGTACTTACAATATTTGAATGGTTAAATGTTTCTATTTCATTTTTCTAATAAGGTTCCCAATAGTCTTTTATGTTTCTCTAAACCTGATAATGAAACATAGAAGTCTTTCGACTTCACTAATGGGTGTTAGGACTCGTTTGTCTTAGGATTTTGACCTTGATTTTGTTCAACAAGTCATAACCCAACAAACGATGGGTAACTTCTTATCGATTGTATCATATACAACTCCTTATCTTTGGTTCCTTGTCCTAATCTCATTCCGACCATGAGTTTATTCAACAAATCAAAAGAAATTAATCACTCGTACCTACCATGAAATGGCAGCCTAAGTTTAAAATATATGTACTTTGAGTTTGCTAAACAAATACATATGGTTATCTAATCTCATTTATTCAATATACTAATAATACTAAACATAACATCTCTAGCTCGAGTTTCCTCAATAGTTTGAGAGTATGCAAGTAACTTATTAATATATAAATGGTAAAGGATAGCACGTATATTAAAGATTTATAATCTTCAGTATATTCAGTTGAGTGATATCGACTAATGAAATAATTTATTTCTTATGAAATACCCTCATGATTCAAGTGCCGGACACATCAAAAATCTTGGTATACGTACTTTTATGTATGTATTTATTCCTTAAGTCTAATTGGTTTTCTTTCTATTCCACCTTTAGTTTATACATTTGTATTATATAAGTTTTATTATTATATGACTTTTAAACTTTATTTAACTTGTATAATATTTTATGTATAAATTAAACCTTAATTAATTTATTAACACTTTTATTAATTATTATATTATTTTATTATAACACAATATATCGAGTATATATACTATAACCTTTATAGTAATACACATATATCTTTTATACATATGTATTTTAATTTATTAATCAAATTTTAATTAATTTATTCAGTTAAACAAATTTTAATTAATTTTATTAGTTTCAACAATTCTTTCACATACGTTTATATTGTCTTAAATAATTGAAGATAACATAACCAACATAACATATATCATTATATATACTATACAGTATATATTTAATTAATTCATTTAATTAATCTTATTAATAAATAATATCTTGAAATTAATTTTATTATATTTTCAATCATTTTGAAAATTTTATATTGTAACTTTTATGATATGTGTTTTATTTAAAATTTAAATTTAAAATTTAAAACTTTTATTCTAATTTTCATAATGATTTGAAAATCTATATTATAATATTTGTAATATTTTCTATTTTTAATTTTAAAAATTTATTTTAGTTTCATTTTTTATATTAGCCCAAGGACCAATTCAAATTGGGCATTTTCTATAAGGGGCAACTTTTGGACTCACAGAGCTATCAGGGTAGGCTGGTAGCAAGCTAGGTAAGATAGGGTAGTTAATTACCCAACAATCCAACATTACACTACCTTTCTTAGACACCCTACAAACTGGGCTGTAAGTTTAAATAGTAAGTCCTAATATGACTAATTAGACCATATAGGGTATTGGAATCTGATACCATTGTTGGAATTGGACTAGCCCACAACAAAAGGAATAAGTAAATTTCATTTTTTTACTATTTTAGATCTTTATGGAGCCTATAACTCTGATTCATTTAGAACTTATTTAAATTTCTTTTAAATAAAATCGTTATTTTATTTTATTTATAAATTAAAATTTACATTATACTATTTTGTATTCTATTTGAATATGTGGATCATACACACACATCTTTGTACGTGCATGTGCAACATAATAATGCATGCATAGTTTTGACATGCTCGTGTGCAACCGACATCTTATCCCCTTTAATATTCTATGACCTATCTAAATGAATGAATGAATGAATATGTAAAGGCACGTACTTTTAAATATTTTAAATTATTAAATTTTATATAATTGTTGAATAAAAATGGTTAAATAAAATTTAATAATTTATTAATGTAATTTACTAGATATGAACTTAGATAAAAATTTTGAATAACAAAATTCAATAAGATAAGAGATGATAACTTATATTAGAAAGTACATTAAATAATATTGAAATATAAATAATTGCATTAATGTTGAATTACTATAAAATGGAAGTAGTCGTTTTATTATTTGAATTCATTTTAAAAGTTAAATTTTATAAGTTAAATAACTTATATTTCAAATATAACGATTTGTTTAATAGTTTAATTGTTTAAATTTAATATTTGGAATTATTTAAATAATTGAATCTTGAATATAATATGAATGAAAATGATTTTAACAACTGACATGTTATCCCCTCTAATATTCTATGACCCGTCTAAATGAATGAATGAATATGTAACGGCCCGTATTTATAACTATTTTAAATTATTAAATTTAATATAATTATTGAATAGAAGTGGTTAGAAATAAAAATTTAACGATTTATTAATGTAACTTATCGGATATGAACTTAGATAAAAAATTTGAATAACATAATTTAATAAGATAAGAGATGATAACTTATATTAAAAACTACATTAAATAATATTGAATTGTAAATAATCGCATTGACGTTAATTACTATAAATGGAAGTAGTCGTTTTATTATTTGAATTCATTTTAAAATTTAAATTTTATAACTTAAATAACTTATATTTCAAATATAATGATTTGTTTGATAATGTAATTGTTAAAATTTAATATTTGGAATTATTTAAATAATTGAATCCTGAATTTGAATGAAAATAATTATAAAAGTTGATTTAAATTTTATTTAAACGAGAATGATGATAGAAAACTTTTAAAATTGAATTTAAAATGATTAAATTGATTTTAGAAATTTCTTGTTTTATATAACGCTTAAAAATAGCCATTCCGGCAAATGTCTCCGATTTTGACGAAACCAGCTTCATTGGATCTGTAATGGTGAGTTATAATAGGATTTCATGTTTCATAGCGATCAGACTTATCGTTTGTCCATGCAAGCTTGAACCGTGTAGAATTTAATTAAAGGAATTTAAGTTAAAATAACTCGATTTGAAAAGCTATCTTCTAAATATGATGGAATTGGCTCCTGATATATATTCCATTGTATTTGAAATGGGGTATAATATAAAGAATGCTAGGCGGCACTCTTCGTTTGATGTTCGAAATTTTCACTAATAAATAGTGCCATGGAAATTTTCTATAAATAGCCCTTTCATTCGTTAAACCCTAACCCTAAGCTCCATCCGCCCTTCTTAATTTTAATAGTCGAAAATCATCGATCTTTCGCCCTTGATTTCTTCGAATCCGTTCAACGAAATCGAATGACTACAAAAGCGAAGTTGTAGAGCTCGATCTCCTCTATACATCCAGCGGTTGGATTGAGCAGGAAGCATTCGAAATCGCAAGAATTTGGCTGAGAAGCGAGCATAGTTTTTTGGTGTTTTGCAGTCGTAAATTTTTTCGGACGCGCGCATGCAATGGAGCGAAGACGAGGCTCGACGAAGAGGCACGCGATCATTGGGATCGGCGGTGGCGTTCATCATGGATGGCATGATCGCGATCGCCGTTTTTTCAAAAAAATTGACGTATGCGCATGCGCGAGCGCAAGGAGCGGATGAAAGGTCGCGACTATAGACGGGTATCGCGGCTTGGGGCGCTGTAGGCAGCAGTTGTCTGGCGGTTGGCGTTCTGGTGTTCGAGCATTTTTAAAAGAAATTATATGTATATATATATATGTATATGTATATATATATATATATGTATATATATGTATATATAAAGAGAACGAAGAAGTCACGCCTGGGAGAGGGAGACACGCTTGGAAGTGGGAAGGTAGTTAGGTTTAGTTTAATTTTTAGTTAATTTTTGTTAATTATAATTTTAGTTTTTCCAAATGCTAATTATCTTATAACTTTTTCATACGAGGCCGGATTGAAAGGAAACGAGCCGCGTATCGATCTTATCGATGAAGGCCGCGACATGAAGTTGGAATGGAATTTATTTGAATATGAAAATTTTTCAGTTTCAAATAAAGGAGAGTGTTTTAAACCGCTCACGAATTACTAAAATATTATGATGTTAATTAGATCAAAATCATGAAGTGATTTATTTTTTATTGACCGTTGTTTGGTAATTTAACTGATATTTAAATTGACATATGGTTTGAATTGATAGGAATTTAAATCGACGACTAAATTTGAATTTGAAATTAAATTGCTAGTTAAACACCCGGTATTGATAACTAATTAACTATTGTGATATATTGACTGTTTTGGATGTTGATTGTGATGGATGACTATTGGTTGATATTTTGGATGATTGGATGTTTATTTATTTTATATATCCCTGTAATCACCTTATATAATATTAATAGTATATAAAATTGTAAATTGAATTATTTCGAATAAATTAAGAAGTAAGTTGAAATGACCCATGACACTGAGATTTGGTGAAATGATATGTATCCATTCCTGAAATTTAAAATCGAAATAACTGATCACTTGGCCATAGGATAGAAAATTATATACGAATAACGGTTTGGTTAAATTAAATAGTTTTAAAATTTCTCATTTTTGAAATTATTCAAGTGATATCATTTTAAAGAATAAAACCAGTGATTTATGGAAACTGAATTATTTTCAAACTCGAACTTGAAATGTTGAAATTGAAATTGGTTAACGGAAATTGCTTAAAGAATGAAATTTGAAAATATAATTTGAATTACGAAAATTGATTTGTTTAAAAGATTTGAACTTTCATTCGAACTTCGAAATATATCCAAGTAAAACTAATTGAAATAGACATTTTCAAATTTGGGCTTAGAAATTGAATTATTTTAAAGAATTAAACATTATAACGAACATTGAAGTTTAATTTGATTTACATGATTTAGATCAATAAATTGAAATTGGACTTGATATTTATATAAATTGAAATGGTTTACAATATGAATTGAATTGAAATTTAAACCATTGAATCGAATCGTTGAATCGAATTTGAAGTTAAAATGAACGTTTCAAAATTGAAGTTAATTCGGGTTAAAATTGAAATTTAGTTGATTCAAATTTAAATCGAAATTGAGTCAATTAAATTGGAAGATTGGAAATTGAATTTGTTTGAAATTTGGACCTGGGTCTAGTTTTGTTGAAATGAAAAGAAACAGTTTGATTTGAAACTTTTTCAAAATAAATTACTTTAATATAAACTGTTTTAAAGATCTATCTTTTTAAATATTCAAATTATTTTGACCTTCAAAACTATTTTACTATATAAACCATTCTCAATACTCAAATTTTTTATATCAAACTGTTTTAAACTTCTCAACTATTTAAACTATTTTCACTATTTTCTAAAAATTCAAACTGTGCAAAGTTGCACTGTTTATATTTAAATCATTGATCTAAATACGAATGTGGTTAAAATGAAGTATAACCTAAGTCGATGTGAAAATGATTTGGAATGAATTGATTTCAAAGTGAATATGATAGTTTCGGAATGAAATTGATTTTGAAGTGAATATGGTATTTTGATATCGAATATGAATCATTTTTGAAATGTAAAAGAACCAACAGCTGTGTTAAACGTTGTTTAGTTTTTAAAGAGACTGGAGCCTCTTATTGGCATATTCTCTGTCAATGTTGGAACCACTTTAACAACTGTGTATGTGGAGGAGGCTCTAAAATGAAGTGGTTGGATTTGGTGTATGTTGCTGGATTTGAAGAAAGAGAACGATGGTGGATAGTCCCGACACTTTGTGTCAATTTCAAATGACTAAACAGGGCAGCTTGATAGTGCCAATGACGGTAGCTACCTCTAGCTGACATCTGTTCTTTGATTTTCTTTTTGGACTTGGTTCATACTATTTCTTTGATGTTGGTTTCGACTGGTGCACCTTGATTTGGGATGACCTCCCTTTTACTCGATGTAGGATGGATGTACGCGGTGGATGATCGTGGCTACGATGCTTTACCACCAGCCCTGCGACTCGAACTGATGGTATACTACCTTGGGCATCGTCTCACTTACCTTGTCATACTTTTATCCTTATACGAGACTACTACAAGTTTGGTTTAATGTTGTCATATCACAGTGCATCATTATCCCCCGACGTGCTACTGGGGCGTTATATGCAAACTGTACATCAATGCTTAAAATCACGTTAAGGGGGATTGATGTAAAGCCTTTATTCGAGGAAAAATATTTATTTTATTGATTAGACATTACATATATAGCGTATTCTACTATATATAGATATTTTGACGTATCCTTAAGAGATGAAAAATCATGTAACATCTCTTGAGTTATTATACGCACGTTATACACTGGATAGGATATGTAAAACCCCATAAACATCTCTTGCGCTATTACACTTATGTTATACATGATATTGATTTGACTTACATAAGAATATTTTAATTCTGACTTGAGTGTATTGTTTTACTTTATACTCGGGTCAGTCCTGAGTATTTCAGTGCATTGAAGATTATTTTCTACTGGACAAAAACGAAGATTTGGTATATTATATTACTAGTATTATTTCCACATCATGTTGTTCTGCTACATTATTCTAATGTTCTGTTGTATATATAAATCTGATAAATGTTGTATGAATTATAATCAAATTTATAGTATAAACAACATCACGAACCATTTAATAGATTATTATATATTTTTTCCATTCTGCTGTAAGATTTTGTGTTTATTTTCATCTTTTCTTATTTATCTTAATTAACCTCACTGATTATCTGTGTTTCGGATTTCTTTGTGTTGGACATGTGTGGTTTGTTGTCGACTCAAACCTTTTGAAATGCGAGCCATCACAGTTAGTATCAAAGCTTTGCTTTAGGGATAACCTTAGCTTTGATGGGGTTGGACCCATTAGAGGTAGCGCAGTAGTACCCTAGAATGAGATTGTTTCGGAATGTGTGTGTGTGTGAGAGCGCGTACTTGTTCGTGTTATAAAATGTTTTATATTGTGTTTACTTATCCGTTGAGCTGTTTGTGAATTCTTGTTGGTACATGAGGTGCCATGTTATCGATAGGGTTTCTAAACACTTAAACAAGGCATGTCGACATAGTATTGTTTTAAAATCGGGTAAATTAAATAATTTTACCAAAACTATATTTTATATATAATATGATAACTTTCATAAACCCGTATGATTATTAGTGAATGTTGTTTGTTAGGAAATGATAATATTTAGTTATTATCGATTATTATTTGAATTAAACTAAAAAAGAATACTTTATGAACTCTACTTCATGAAGCGTTCAATAATTAAATAGAATTGAAATCCAAGTACAGTAAAAATTGTTTGCAATAACAAAAATGTAAATTAATGAAATGTTTTTATAATAAGATAATGGAATTGTATAAGTATATGTATAATAAAGCTTATAAATAGAAAGGATTTAAAAGTTGAGAATTTTAGAATTTAAAAATCCCGTTGCTTTCAAAATTGTTTTCAAAGCCTTCAGAATTAATAATAATATTATTTGAAAGTGTTTTGACTAGAAACATATTTTGAAAATATTTTTTAAGAGAAATATAAGCATTGAACTTGCTTTAGTCGTTGGGAAATAATTCTTGGGATGACTGCAACATCGTCAATATTCATTTTCGAGTTTCTAAGTGAGAATTGCTACCAAAAGAAATCTATTTCCGGTAAAAACAAGTTTTGATCGTGAAAAAAAATTCCAAGCGTGATTTGATAAATATATGAAAATAGTTTCCGAACTTATAAATTGAAAATAGTATAGATAAGAAATTAGTTTACAACTAATGAATTTGAAAATGAAAGTAAAACCAAAATTTAAAATTGTTGAATATTTTGGTTAAGCAAACAAGAGAAAATTTGAATTTGAGATCTGAAATAAAATTACTAACCTAAATGATGTTAAATAAATTAAGTTAGTGAAATAAAGTAATTAAAATGAAGTTAACTGAAGGAAGTTCAAATGGAAGTGAATTGTATTTGAAATGATAAAATAATGAAATGAAATTTTAAGTGTATATAAGTTTGTATAACTTATAGACTTGAGAAATTTTAAGCTAAAAACAAATTTTAAAATTGGTGAATGTGAATGACAAGAAAAGAAAAGATTTTGAACTCAGATTAAGTGAAAGTGGTGAGAAATAATTTAAACTTCAAGTCAAATTATGAAATTAATGGACTTAAAAAATAAACTGAATATGAAGTGAATAGGTTATAAAACCAAGTTTGAAAATATTAACTTAACTAATTTGAGTTGGATTTTTATAAACTTAAGTAATGAGTCATGAAATAAAAATCTAATCTTAGTTTTAAGTTAAAAGAATGAATTTAAACCGAGAAATGACAATAAACTTGTTTAGCGGAAAATTTTCTATCAAGTTAGAAAACCACCTATAAATTTTGAATTAAATTTATACCGCAAGCGCACGGCATACAAAAGTTAGTACGTGGCGAGTACAGGTCGATCCGCTCTGAATTATTGATTTTAAATTTCTATTCAATCAAATTAACCAAAAATTTAGAGAGTGATTAGCTAAAAAATGAGACAAATGATAAAATAAGAGTGATAAAAATATGAGAGTTAAATGACAATTTAGAGATATTTAACTCTCTAGATCATGTAGTTCAACAAATCATGAAATTATGATCGCTCTTTTTTTATCAGTAGTGAATTTAAATGATGTGCTTATCATAAATATGGTATATTTGTGATATTAATTAGCTCAACATAAGCCATCAAACTATAACACACTTTCAACCACTTGTTTATTCTCATGAAAAATGACAATGAAGTTGAGAATAAAATCTATTTTAAGCATGGTCTATTAACTATTAATTAGAAATATAAACCATCGAATTTTAATTTTAAAATCACTTCATTATCATAATCATATGTAAATGAAGAGGTAATTTTTGTTTGTGATTGTTTAAGCATGGCTTATTTGTTATGAACAACATAGACTGTCAAATTCAACATAAAATAACAAATCACATCAACATTCATTCTTCCATTAAGCACAAAAAGAGAGAAATAATTACCAAAATGTTGAAGCTACATAATTAGAGAGCTTAATTACCTCTAAATTGAAGGGATTAGCCTCTCATTTGCGTTATCATATCAAAAAATGTAGCTTGCAACATGAAACAACAAGAAGAGGAACAAGAGAGAGAAATGAAAGAAGAGCTAATTAACAAGAAATAACACTAATCTACTTGCATGAAAAGTAAACTACACTACTGACATAAGAAGAGGGGAAGCATGTAAATTAAAGAGAATACTAATTACAATTGCATAAAAAAAAGGAAAATTACATGTAGCAAAATGGCTAAGTAGCCATGGAAAAAGAAAAGAAAAGCTTTCTTTTTATTTTGAGCTTAAAACTAAACTAACTAAGAGGAAAAAGTTTACATGAAACATAATGGGTATTTATACATGTATGAAACCCTAGTTCATATTTTTGAGTAATGCCTAAAATGACCTTGTAGGAAGTGTGATGGACAAGTTATCATTAGCTTTAATAATCACCCATTAAGTGTGCATGAAAGTGTAAGGGCCATTAGCATGTGGATTAGATTCTAATTTCTACATGAAGGAAGGTGGGTAGGTGGGGTCCTCCATGATCATGGTTTTGAATTATTTTCATTTCCATTTGCTTTGTTTTCTTTTTGTTCATGCATATCTTCATCAAACCACTTATAATTTCCATCCTATTTTCCTACAAAATAATATAGAAATTCCGAATTAAATTTTCTCAAATTAAAATATGTACAAAAATGACCATTTTGCCCCTATATGAAGATGAATATGACGACGTTATGAAAAATAATTTGAATTTTGGTTTAAACAAGTTAAATTACCCGATATGATCATTTATTTAAGTTAAACAGATTAAATATGGTGGTAAAAATATGCACATTTAATGCGGGAGATTACTCTCCTATTGATTTTGATATTATTGAAGTGAATGGGGTGATGATACCTCCTCCAATCGTTATGCAAGCCGGCGTAGACTATTGGTCTGATTATCTGGTAGGCTTCTTTCTGGAACCAAGTCATCGCCTTCGTGATGCGGCTTCGTTTTGTAGGCGTGTTTGGAAGCTGAGTGGAAAAATTCAAGTTAAGTTCATCGATTCTATGTATTTTCACAAGTTTTCCTCGTCCGATGATAGTCGGCGTGTTCTTGAGGCTGAGCCCACTTTTTTTCAAGGTAGACCCTTCATTATAACTCCCTGGTCTCCTACTGTGGCGAGTGCTCGTGAGCAGGTTCTCTCTATTCCTGTTTGGGTTTTTTTCTCCCAGATTCCGTCTGCACTTCAACCTCTGATTGGTTTGAATTGGCTAGCTTGTAATGTAAGTAAATTGAAATGCTTTGATACTAATACAGTTGCTCGTGATAAATTGATGTTTGCAAAAGCTCCATTGAGATATCACCCTCTAAGCCTCTCCCAACTTCTATCCCTGTTCAGCTAGCTGTTGGGCATGTTGAGGTTGTTCGTGTTCGTTATGGATGGGTACCAGACATTTGCTCTTCTTGTCACTCCTTTGGTCATCTAGCAATCTCATGCCAACATTCTGATGCGTCTGCTGCTGCTCCGAAAATCCCTCTGCCTTGTCCGCCTTTAAGGAAATGGGTTCCTAAGGTTTCATCCGCACAGATCGCCCCCCCTCCCGCTGTTCCTCCTTCTGTTCTAGACCCTCCTCCTGATCCTTTTCCTATCCCTTGTCATGCCGCTCCTTTTGTTTCTGATGTGCCTTGTGTTGCTCCTGCAAATCCGGTTTTTTGGGATGAGTCAGAGAGGTGTTGGGTTGATCATATTTCTGATGTGAGGTTTAACCCAATGGCTGATTCCTATTTCAGATTTGTCTTTGATGATCATACGGATCTTAGATTCCTCTACTACAGAACGTCTGGTGACTCCTTAGTTCTTGACATGGATGGTTTGTATGCGACTAAGAATTCTGTCTTGCTTGCCGATTCTTCTTGGGATCGTTCGTTCATTTACTCATCTGATGCTCTAGGATACGATCCTTCTCTTGCTATCCGTTTCCGCCCTTTTGCTGGTCGTTGTGGGTATGATCCTTCTGTTTCATCCCAGGTGTCTGTGGAAGACGATGTCACTCCCTCTTTGGAGGAAACTTAGTCTTAGTGATTTTCTAGTTACTGTGACATCTCAGTCACATACCTGTGCTGTATTTTATTTTACCTTAGTAGTTAAGGTGATTTTACCTTGCTCCTGTACTTCAACTTTATTACATTCGTAATAAAAGTGGACGGTCCACTATAAAACCAGCTGGCCTTACCAAAAAAATATATATGCACATTTATGTGCACATCAAATACCCCCACACTTATATTTTTATTCGTCCTCGAATAAAGAAAAACTAAGATAAATCCATTTTCATACGGAGCACGATTGCACTGAGCATATGCAATAAGCCGTTAAACCTCTGGGTGTGTCAGTAGGACGAGTGTTGTCTTATGACGGTTTACAGCGGATACTACCTACAAAATTCAAATGCAATATGAAAATATTTACAAAATGCAAGATTTATTTACAAAGAGATGAATGCGAGTTTTTGGAAATATTTACAATGAAAGATTCTTTTAAATCGATACAAATAAGTTAAATATAGGTTTTGGTTATTGAATTCAAAATTTAAGCCATCTAATCGTCAAAATTTCCAACAAAAATCTAGTTATCATAGCAAATAGACTATAATTTAACTCGTTGTTTCGGTCGATAATACGGTGTAACCATGAAATGGATCGTAAGCTGATTGTCGATGTTTATCAAAGTGTTGCATTTCTTTTCTGTGACAAGTCAAATCAAACAAGTTAAAATAGTGCTTTGATTTCATTTGCTTACTCTCTTCATTTTTTCTTTTGAAAATTTTATTGATATTAACAATATTTACATACGCCTATCTCAAAAAACCGAGGCCAGATATATTACCCATGCCCTACCTTGCGGACTTATGTGAGAGGAATACAGAGCGTGGCGAGTGGACACACAAGTGCGAATACTTATTGACTGTAGGCATTATTAGTAAAAGAATTTTTATATACACACCTAACTCGGATAAACTAAGGCCAGATATACCAATCGTGCACTGCCTTTCGGGCTTAAGTGAGAAGGGTACAGAGCATGGCGAGTGAACAGACGAGTGTGAACTCATGACTCTAGGTGTTTATTAAAAAATATATATACATATATACAAGACATGTTTTTTTTTATTATATTTTTTTATGGAAAGAGAGAGTTTTGCAAACTCATCATCGCACCACTTAATTTAGAAGACAAAAAAATATTATATCCTTTACTTTAAATCAATCACTTTTTTAAATAACCATTTTAAATTAGGATGCATTTCACAGTTAACACGTATTAATCTTTCTATATACTAGTTAAACCATTGTTATTTGTAATCAAACTTCATTTTTATTTTTGTTAAGGAAAATAAAATTTCAAAAATTTCAATTTAATAAACCAAAACCATATATTTATCCTATAATGTTTCTTTAAAAACAAATAAAAAATGCTTAAAAAATTATTATTTTTTTGATTTTTTTTAGGTTTGAAAAGATAAATGTATTAAACCATGAAAAATCAAAAAGAAAATGGGACTCCCCTCACACTTGATTTTGACTGTGTGCCCATAGTCAACTCAAGTGGAAGAAGAAAAATAAAAGTAAAATAAACGATGACCTATATTTAAACGAAAATGAAAATATTATAATGTACAAGATTTCAGAAAGTATATCATCAAAAAGTAAATGAAACAGTATTCCAACGACCGATTCATTTGTCTCTTCGAGTGCACGAGACACAGCTTAAGCTCGAAAAACCAAACCGTAAAAGATTTCAAAATTGAATATTGATTTGGAAAAACGAATGTCGTTTTATAAAAAATCATACGTGTTGTTTTATTTTGGATGATTTTCGGGGAACAATTGGTTGAAATTCAAATTTATCATTGAGAACTTCTTCAAAATTATTGATTTCAAAATCAAAAAATGGTAATGTGACTCTTCCCAATTAGAATTTGATAACTCATTTTCAAAAAGTCCATAGAAATCATGTTCGTTAAATTCATCTTCCTTTGTTGGATTTTCAACAACTTCATTGCTTATCTCAAGTTCAAACTCCAAAGTTGTTGTATTCAAAATTTTGAAATCGTGAAAAGGTTTAATTTTGGTTCTACACCGTCAAAAGAATTAAAATCCAAATCAATTACTGTATTTTCAACAGCTTCGTTAAGATTTTCGTCTTCAATTTCAAAAGTTGTTTGAAAATCGTCGATTTGGGTAAAAGATGACTCGCCACACATTGGGATTTGATTTTGTTGATCACGTTGTTTCATATATGTTTGAATCAACAAATCCGTGTGATCATTGTAAATTTTGTCTATTTGCTCAACAAAACCCAATTTATAGTTATTAATATGAGGATTTTCACTTTGAAATCGTTGAGAGCAAAAAATTTCACTCGAAACGCAGTCGAGATTATTTCCATTGCCAAAGTTGTTTAAAAAGTTGTTTCCATTTTCATTTTGAGTTTGAAATTCATTTTAGAATTCAAAATTGAATTAGCATGAGTTATAATCGAAATCGTTTGAATTTTGAATTGAATTCAAATTTCGAAATCCTTGACTCGAATTATTACACAAATATGAATTGCACAAATCATTTATACTTTGATTTTGTTGTGTAGAGAATTCAAGTAAATATGAAATGATATTTTCAAGAGTCGAGGGTTGATTATCATTTTTAAAACTTTATTGTTCAAAATTCGAATTGTTTGTACAATAGTTGTCGTTAACATATCCATATGACTTTGGAGTGAAATCATACGGATTATATTGATTTTCACGACTATTGTAAAATTCAAGTGAATATGGAAATTCAGACACTTTCAAGAATGTTTTTGGTTTTTTTTATATACAGGAAAAATATTTGCAAATAAAATTTATTTTTCAAAATGGAAAATTGAATTTTTTTATTGTTTTTGAAAAGATTATATATATGTATATATATATTTGGATTTTTATGTTCTAATTTTTTATTTGGATTCTTGAAATTTCAAAGGAAAAGGATTTAAAAATTTCAAAGAAAAAGAAAAGGAATATTCATTTTTTTTTAATTTTGGATGTTTGAAGTATTTTTTTAAATATGCATGAACTAATGAAAATAAATGAATGCAAGGGTCTAGTTATAAATTATTTATCCTAAGTTAACGCAAAATTGTATAATCACACTTTGTGTTAGATCAACAAGATAGTTCTCAGCTAAGTAATGGGTAGGAGTTATCGGTGCACCACGAATCAGCAATGCAGCCGAATGTTTAAGTACCTTCAGAGGAACGACCACTATAATATTTACGAATCACCGTAATATTTATAAATGTTTATTACTCTACCGTAGCCTAGACACCAAGAAATTAAATTGTTCAAAGAAGATAATTTGCCGATATACAATTAAGTGTTATCGATATCTAACCGTTTTACTAAATAAAATTCTAGAATAAAATGCAAAGTAGAAATTAAACGTGTATTAACAATACGACTATGATGATTTTCTTTTCGGATTTTGAAATTATTTTTATATATAAATGCAAATGCAAGAAACCAACAATGTAGATAAATAAAAACAATAGATAAGGGTTAAAAGCAGCAAAATTTCTTTATAATCAAGCAAGCAGTTGGCAAGCCAAGCCAAGCAAGCAACTCTTCCCTTATCTGCTTTGGCAACCTAAAAAAAAAGATATATATAGTTTTTTTAAATCAAAGAAAGAAAAAAATTAAAAACAAAACAAACTAAACAATTACAGTTGAAATTATTTTTCTGGTATATTTGATTTTTTTTAAAGAGAAAAGGGAAAGAGAATTTTCACAAAAAGGAAATGTTTTTTTTTATATATAAAAGAACTAAAACAAAGAGAAAAAAAACACATCAAGGGAAAAAAAACACAAAACCAAAGAGATATATATATATATATATATATAATGTTTCTAAACAAATGAAAACTTAAACAAAGGGAAAACATACTAAACAAATTGGAAAGACAAAAACCCAATTTTTTTTTAATTTGATCAAAGAATCAACTTGTAACAAATGAAATCAAATTGACTTGCTAGAAAAAAAATTCACCAAAGAACAAAATCGTTTTTTATTTATTTTATTTTATTTTTACTCAAAATTCCATGATAGACCGATACACCCATATGATACCTCAAACAATTTCATCCAAAATTCCAACTCAACACAATACCGAACTAATCGAAATTCTCAAAATCCAAACTCCAACTATAAAACAAATCTAAATTCGCTTAAAAAAAAAGTTTACGCAGGAATCTAGGATGAAGGCGCAGATTTATATTTAGTTTTGACTCAGTCGCGGTTTGAGGAGATTGTGGTTGGCGATTTTGAAGTTCAATTGGAAGTCGAGGCGGCTTGGTCTGGAGGTTGCGTCGAGATTTGAAAGATGTGCTTTGGTGGTGAAGTCAGTGGCAAATGCAAAGGGTTCTGGTGAGTATGATATTGGAAGAATTGGCGGTTGTAGATGTTTAAGTGGAAGTTGAATGAAGGCGATGAAGGTTGTTTAGTTGATGTCTTTTGGCGGCGGAGGTGGAGATGTTCAAGTTCGTGCTTCGTGCTGTTGGCGATTGATGGTGTGTTGTTCGATGATGGGTTGTTGGTGGACAAGCAACAGTGATGTAGTTGTAAGTTCAAAGTGGAAGTGTCCCTTTTTTCTGACTGCCTGTCGTCAAGGATAGAGGGATGAACATCAGGGTGATGATGTAGTTTGTTGAAGTATGGTGGTTCAATGAGGTTAATGGAATGACGGTGGATTAGTTGTAGGAGGAGTTTTACTGTGATGGTTGTAGGTAGAGCAGTAGTCTGGTATAGGAGGTGGAGATGGTGATCAGATGGATGTGGAAGTGGTTGTCTGGTAAGAAATGAGGTCGGTTTGTTGATGGAAGATGGATGTTTGTTGGTAGTAGAGTAGGGGAATTGGGCGAGAGGGTTGTAGTTGTAGGATGGAGAGGTGGTGATGGTTGTTTACTGTTGCTTGTTGAAGTGCTAACAGTGAAGAATGGTGATAGTCTGTTGCAGCAGAGGGATTGGAGCAGTGATGATTAATGACTGGAGTAGAAATGTAGTGATAGAATTTGCAAATGGAGATGATCGTTGGGGATGATGTTGCTGAAGTAAGGGGAAGTGGAAGAGGTGGATGTTGAAGGTGAAGGAAATGTTGTGAGTGGTTGTGTGTATGTATGGTGGTCTGTGAATGTTTACAGTGGGGTGATAGATGAAGTATTGTCACAGTTTAGGAATGGATGGTATGTATAGAGTTGAAGCAAGGTTGTTTTGGAACAATTTGTTTGGGTTATTGCTGTGAAATATGGTGGTACGACTGCAGTATTGTGCACTGATATGCACACAGAGGTATGTGTACAGGTAAGTGGGTGGTTAAAATGGAAGTGGTGAAGGCCGTAAGAATAGTAGGGTTATGGCAGAAATGCTGCAGGGTGACAATGGTAGCAGTTTTATAGGAGTGAATTATGCATGCAGCAGTTTTGGTGATTGTGTGGGTAATGTGGTTGTGTTGGCTATACAGGAGCTTGTTTGTCTACCAAGTTTATTTGATTCTGTTGTTGCTTAGTCAAGTTTTCTTAAATAATGCCTACTCTTTAGGGCAGCATGTTCATTTGAATATTTCCTTAGCTTTTCCACGTTTTCAGTTAGTGTTGTACGTGGTTGTTATTTGCATCTTTCCAATTCCTTGTAAGGCATATAAAAGCTATCTGTTTTTGTACTTGAATTCAATAGAAAAGCATTCTCTGTGTGCACAAAGTTAGAACTCTAAGTTATCAATTTTGGTATCAGAGCAGAGAGCAAGTGTAGGAGAAACTGTTGAGAAAGAGTCAAGCAATGGCAGCGGAAAACAACTTCGTTCAACCTGCTATACCTAGATTTGATGGTCACTACGACCATTGGTCTATGTTGATGGAAAATCTCTTACGATCAAAGGAGTATTGGGGTCTGGTAGAAAATGGAATTCCTAAAATAGCTGAAGGAACTCAAGCGACCGAAGCACAACGCAAAGGCATTGAAGAGGCAAAGCTGAAAGATCTCAAAGTAAAAAACTACCTCTTCCAGGCTATTGACAGAAGCATAATAGAGACTATTCTCAATCGAGACACTGCCAAAGACATATGGGACTCAATGAGACAGAAATATCAAGGCTCCACTAAGGTGAAAAGAGCCCAGCTGCAAGCTCTTAGGAGAGAGTTCGAGGTACTTGGGATGAAAGAGGGAGAAACAGTAGATGCTTATTTCTCTCGAACATTGGCTATTGCGAACAAAATGAAGGCACATGGGGAACGGATGGAGCAGTTGGTGATCGTGGAGAAAATACTGAGGTCTATGACCAAAAAGTTTGATTATGTTGTTGCTGCTATTGAAGAATCCAATAATATGAATGCTATGACGATCGACGAGCTTCAAAGTAGTCTGCTTGTTCATGAGCAGAGAATGACTACCCACACAAAAGGAGAAGAGCAGCTGTTGAAAGTTGCGCTTGATGAGAATGTTGGAGAAAGAGATGGCAATAAGTATAGTGCAAGAGGTAGAGACCGAGGAGGCTTTAGAGGTAGAGGAAGAGGCCGAGGAAGAGGTTCGTTCAACAAAGCACTAGTAGAATGCTATAAATGTCATAAATTAGGCCACTTTCAGTATGAGTGCCCTGACTAGGAGAAGAGTGCAAACTATGCGGAGCAGGACAATACAGAGGAGATGTTATTGATGGCACATGCTGAGATAAATAATGCCAAAAGAGAACAAGTTTGGTTTTTGGATTCCGGATGTAGCAACCATATGAGTGGAGATAAGAAATGGTTCAGTGAACTAGATGAGGAATATAGGCAATTCGTGAAGCTCGGCAACAACTCCAAAATGGCGGTGATGGGGAAAGGTAACATTAAATTACATATCAATGGTGTTACACATGTGATAACAGATGTGTATTTCATTCCGGAGTTGAAGAGTAATCTACTCAGCATCGGACAGTTGCAAGAAAGAGAAGTGACGATATCTATTCAGGATGGAACATGTCGAGTCTATCATCCTCGTAAAGGCTTGATCATACAAACAAATATGACTACTAACAGAATGTTTGTAGTCACTGAAAGTATATTGCCTAAGGTTTCTGCATGCTTTAAGACCACTACACAAGATATCACTCAATTATGGCATTGTAGATATGGACATCTTAGTTTTACAGGGCTGAGAACACTGCATTTTGGAAGGATGGTGAAAGGGCTACCGAAGATCATGGCCCCAAGCAAGATGTGCCAAGACTGCATGATCGGAAAACATCGCAGAGAAGCTATACCTAAGAACAGTAAATGGCGTGCATCTCATCCGCTTCAGTTGATCCACTCGGACATATGTGGCCCTATTACACCTGAATCAACCAGCTTAAAAAGGTACACAATTACTTTCATTGATGATTTTAGTCGAAAGTGTTGGGTTTATTTCTTATCTGAGAAGTCACAAGCTTTTGTTACATTCAAAAATTTCAAAACCTTAGTTGAAAAGGAAACAGGCTTATATATTCAATGCCTACGAACTGATAGAGGTGGTGAGTATAATTCTCAAGAATTCAAAGCATTTTGCAGTGAAAACGGAATTCGTAGACAACTAACCGCAGCATACACTCCACGGCAAAACGGGGTGGCAGAGAGGAAAAATCTGACTATCATGAACATGGTTCGAAGTATGTTGTCCGGGAAGGGAGTTCCTAAGGTATTCTGGCCGGAAGCAGTCAATTGGGAAGTTCACATTCTTAATCGAAGTCCAACCGCTTCCGTAGAAGATATTACTCCCGAAGAAGCATGGAGCGGAGTGAAACCATCGGTGCACCACTTTAGAGTTTTTGGTTGTGTTGCTCATGTACACATACCTGAAGCCAAGAGGAAGAAACTTGATGATAAGAGCCTGAACTGTGTGATGTTTGGAACGAGTGATGAATCCAAGGCGTATAGGCTGTATGATCCTGTGGGAGAGCGTATTATTATTAGTAGGGATGTAATCTTTGAAGAGGATGAGAACTGGGACTGGGATAAAAATGTAGAAACTTTGAAACTGGATGTGCTGAAGTGGAACGAGGAAAAAGAAGCAAATGAAAAAGATCAAGGTGTCGAAGAACAAGAAAGTATTAATGATGATAATAATGACAGTGATTCTTCCTCAAGTGAAACAATAGAAGAAGGCCTGGAGGGAAAAAGGACCAAAAAAGCTCCGATCTGGATGGAAGATTATGTAAGCGGTGAAGGAATATCGGAAGAAGAAGAGCTACAGAACATGGTGTTGTTTACTTCTGGTGCTGATCCAACTAGTTATGAACAAGCTTGCAAGGATGTCAAATGGAAAACAGCAATGGACCAAGAAATTCAGTCAATTGAAAAGAACGAAACCTGGGAGCTGTGTAACTTGCCGAAGGGAGCCAAAACAATCGGAGTTAAATGGATTTTCAAATCAAAGTTGAATGAAAAAGGTGACATAGACAGGTACAAAGCTAGATTAGTTGCAAAGGGGTATTCTCAGGAGTATGGAATCGATTACACTGAAGTCTTTGCTCCAGTAGCAAGATGGGACACCATTCGGATGGTGCTTGCCCTTGCTGCATAAAGGGGTTGGAAGGTGTATCAACTTGATGTGAAGAGCGCATTTCTTCATGGGGAGCTTAATGAGTCAGTTTATGTGGATCAACCACAGGGGTATGTGAAGAAAGGCGACGAAGAGAAAGTTTACAAAATGAAAAAGGCATTGTACGGTCTAAAGCAAGCTCCTCGTGCATGGTACAGTCGCATCGAAGCTTATTTTGTCAAGGCAGGATTTGAGAGATGTCCGTATGAGCATACACTGTTTGTGAAGACCTGTGAAAGAGGTAATATACTTATTGCAAGTTTGTATGTTGATGATTTAATTTTTACTGGAAGTGACATAAGTATGTTTGAACATTTCAAATCATCTATGAAACTTGAATTTGAAATGACTGATTTGGGTGAGATGCGCTACTTTCTTGGAGTTGAAGTGATTCAGGATAAAAATGGAATATTTATGTGTCAAAGGAAATACGCAAAAGAGGTTTTGGAGAGATTCAAGATGGACAAATGCAACCCAGTCAGAAATCCCATTGTTCCAGGTGTGAAGTTGATCAAAGATGATTTCAGCAAGAAAGTTGATGCTTGTGTGTACAAACAAATGGTGGGATGTTTAATGTATATGGCAGCTACTCGACCTGATCTTACTTATGTGATTAGTTTGGTGAGTAGATTTATGGAGAGGCCTTCAGAACAGCATATGCAGGTGGTGAAAAGAGTGTTTCGGTACATTAAAGGAACATTGGACTTTGGGGTTATGTATAGGAGAAATGGAAGTGAAAAACTTGAAGCATTCTCGGACAGTGATTATGCCGGAGACTTAGATGATCGTAAAAGCACATCGGGCTATGCCTTCATGCTTAGCAGTGGTGCAGTGTCATGGTCGTCGAAAAAGCAGCCTGTTGTCACTTTATCAACCACTGAGGCAGAGTTCATTTCAGCTGCAGCTTGTGCCTGTCATGCTATATGGATGCGAAGGGTATTGGAGAATCTTGGCCATGCTCAAAGAGAAAGCACAGTTATATTATGCGACAACAATTCAACAATTAAATTATCAAGAAATCCAGTGCTACACGGAAGAAGCAAACATATCGACGTACGCTTTCATTTTCATCGAGATCTTACAAAGGAAGGAGCCATCGAGCTAGCTTATTGTGATTCTAAAGCTCAAGTTGCTGATATCATGACGAAACCGTTGAAGCTGGAGTCTTTTGAGAAGCTTCGCATGATGCTTGGGATGTGTGAACTGCAAAGTTTAAACTGAATGCAAGGTGTATTCAGTTTAGGGGAGGCTATGTTGGCTATACAGGAGCTTGTTTGTCTACCAAGTTTATTTGATTCTGTTGTTGCTTAGTCAATTTTTCTTAAATAATGCCTACTCTTTAGGGCAGCATGTTCATTTGAATATTTCCTTAGCTTTTCCACGTTTTCAGTTAGTGTTGTACGTGGTTGTTATTTGCATCTTTCCAATTCCTTGTAAGGCATATAAAAGCTATCTGTTTTTGTACTTGAATTCAATAGAAAAACATTCTCTGTGTGCACAAAGTTAGAACTCTAAGTTATCAGGTTGAATATGTAGGGTAATGTGGTGATATGTGAGGTGGTATGTTGATGTTGTTTGGTGGCAAGTTGAGGATGCTGCAAGGATGGATATGAAATGGAAGTAGGGAGGGAATGTTTATGTTGAAGTGAGTTGAATAGCATAGCAGAAATGGTTAAGAGTGAAGATAGTCACTGTGGGAAGTTAACAGCAGTTTGTTAGTAGATTTGTGGTAGTGCAATGTAACAGAGTGGCAGTGTGGTGATTGTGAAGTTAGGAAGCAATAGAACTGTAAAGTTAGGAAGCAGTAGAATTGTGGTGATTGTAGAAATATGAATGTGCAGCAGTTTGTACACTGTTGTGAAGGATGTAAGTGTAGAAGGTGCAGAGTTGTAATGTGGAAAGTCGAGGCAGAAATGGTGATGATGGTTTTGGTGATAGTGCAGTGTTATATGCACAGATATTTTTTTTTGGTGTAAATGTAAATAAAAGGAGAAAATGAAATGTAAAAAGATGTGAATGCAATAAAATATTTGTTCTTTTGAAATTGTGTATGTTTTTTTTTATATATGTACAATTGCAAAAACAACTAGAAAATAAGAAACAAGCACACAAACACAAGGCACACAAAAATCAAACAAAAACACAATATTTTTTTAAAGGCAAACAAACACACAAAAATCAAACAAAATAATCCCAAGAATAGAAAAATAGCGCCAAAAACTTGTTTAACGGCAAATTTTCTATCAAATTAGAAAACCGCCGATAAATTTCGAATTAAATTTATACCATTAGCGCACGGTGTACAAAAGTTAGTACGTGGCAGGTGTTGAGTCACAGCTTCTATAAAGATTTTGATTGCTGACAACAATATTAAAGCGATCGACAAATCAAGACGTACATATGGTACTCTAGATTATAGGTTGATTATTTGATGTTATAATAGTAATAAAATTGTCAAAATCTATCCTCAAATAATCATGCACAAAATATAATATATATACATACACATTTATATAGGTTGTGCACTTTATTGTGCAACTTAACAGAGACCGGTCGACCGGTCCAAAAATGAACGGTCGACCGTTCCTGTTGAATGTGCACAATAAACGTGCACACATGTACATAACGACTATATTTTTAAAAAAAACCTGTCTACCGGTTAGTTTTTGACCTGTCGACCGTTTTTAAACAGAGAGCAACTTCTTCCAAAAGACACATCTTTCTTCAATGGTTGCGTCTCTTCTTCTTCATCAATGATCATAACTTTTGACTGCAACTTTTCACCAAAGGTTATAACTATTTTCTCTCTATAAATACACATCAATATCATTGATTAAAATAATAAGTTTTATCAAGATTATATATGCTCTCTATCTATTCTTTGAATTCACTTGCATTCAAAAAGCTCTAAACTACTTTCATTCCTTATTGAATCATTGACACTATCTCATATATTTTGATTCAATAAGCAATATAAATTCCATAATCTTCACAAACATCATTCACAATTTGAGGATAAGATTATAGGAAGAGTGTACTACAAGTGACAAATCCGTGTTTACAAGAGCACAAGTTGTCAACAACAATTGTAATTGTTTTTTTGTTGAAGTCCTCAGTATTGTAAGAGGCAAGTGTTGAAGCCCTCAGTGTTGTAGAGGCGTGAAATCCCGTTCGGCTGTTCGGGTAATTGTAAACCTGTTCCTCCGGGTGAAGCGAGGTTGTAATTAGTGAAAATCCAGATAGTAGTCTGGGACTGGACGTAGGACGGTGCTCCGAACCAGTATAAAAATCTCTGGTGTGATTTTTCTATTTTTTTATTTACAATGCTATTATCATCTATTTCTGCATTTGTATTGTAATCCATATTATACGATCCGTGTATACTATATTAGCACATATAATTGTATACACACCGCACTTTCATTTGGTATCAGAGCGAGGTCATCATATAACCGTAACACAGTTATTTGATATATTCTTGTAATATGGCAAATAACGCAAGTACTAGCACTCAAAACACCACTTACACAGAAGGGCAATCGACACAAAGACCTCCATTTTTCAATGGTCTTAACTATAGTTATTGGGCAACACGTATGTCATTCTTTATGCAATCAAGTAGCTATGATGCTTGGAATGCTACTCAAAGAGAAATAGTGAATCCAACAACTGATTATTCAGAATGGACTGTGGCTGAGAAAACGGCAGCAGCCGTAAATGCAAGAGCAATAAATATGTTGTTCTGTGCATTAGACCAAAATGAATATAACCGTGTTAGTATCTGCACTACTGCATATCAAATTTGGCAAACGCTAAAAATCACTCATGAAGGTACTAACAAGGTTAAACAAGCCAAAATAGCCATGCTGAAAAGTCAATTTCAAAATTTCAAAATGAAACCAAATGAGACATTCAATGAAATGTATTCACGGTTTCAAACTATTCACCATGCACTTATTGGGTTAGGACAAAAGTATTCTGATTTTGATGTTGTTTCAACAGTCCTACATTCTCTGACTAATGAATGGGAAGGAAAAGTATTAGCAATTGAAGAAGCTAATGATCTTTCCGTCATGAAGCCAGATGAATTGATAGGAAATTTAATGTCCTATGAAGCAAATTTGCAGGCTAGAAAAGAACAGAAAGAAGAAAAGAAAAATGTAGCATTTCATGTTGAGAAAGATGAAAATGAATCAGATTCTGAAGATGAAGATTTGGCGTTCATTGCTAAAGGTTTCAAAAAATTCCTAAAATATCGAAAAGCCAGTCGCTACAATAAAAGGAAACCTGGATCAAATAAACCATCTTCATCTGCTATAGAATGTTTCAACTGCCATAAAAAGGGACACATGCAGAAGGATTGTCCAGAACAAAAGAAAAAGTCAGAAAATGACAAATTCAAATATAAGAAGGACAAATCAAAGAAACGAGCCTTCTCAGTAACATGGGATGATTCAGAGTCATCTTCATCAGAAAGTGAAAGTGATTCGGAGAATGAACAAGCTAATGTTTGTTTTATGGCAACAGAAGATGAGGTACAAATTCCTACATTTGATGAATTACTTGATATTAATGCTGAATTGATAGTCAAATATAAAGACATAAAACGTCAATTAAAAGTAGTCAAAGCAGATTTAAGTAGAGCAGAGTTTGAACGAGATATGTTAAAAGATGAGAAGAAAATATTAGAAGAAGAACTTGAAAATATTCAAGAATCATCATCTAATGTTGACTCTCAAATATCTCTTTTGAGTCAAGAAATAGAAGCTCAAAAAGAGAAAAATAATGCTCTCACTACTGAAAATCATGAACTTAAAGCAAAAGTCAAAATTCTAGACCTAGAAAAAGCTAGTTTACAAACAAAGTTTGATGACATTACTCAAAATGTTTCTAACTTTAACAAAGGTCGAGAAAATTTGACTAAAATCATTGAAAGTTCACAATCTATTTCAGATAAACAAGGTTTGGGATATAACAAACATAAAACTAAGAAACATCTTAGAAATAAAAGGAAGAAGAAAGTACAAAAAACTGAAGCTAAGAAAAATCTTAGTTTATTATATTTCAAACCAAAACCAATAGTGAAATTTCAAAAGAAAGATGTCAAGACTATCAAAATATGGGTTCCTAAAACAAATAACAATTTGATTAGGAACAAATACATTCAGCAATTCATGAATACTGTGCATCTTAATAATAATTATATATATAAAGGGGATACCGGACCCAAATGGGTTTGGACTCCTAAGACCTAACTCTTAGGACCCTATGAAAAGTGGGTACCATGAACTTAATTCTATGTTTGCAGGTCCCACTGAAGAAAAGAGGAAAGTGGATATTGGACAGTGGTTGCTCAAAGCATATGACGGGAGACAAGAGCTTACTAACAAATATTAAATACTCAGATGGTGGCTCAGTCACTTTTGGAGACAATTCAAAAGGTTATATCATCGGCAAAGGCGATGTGAGCAATTGTGGTACATCTAACTTACCTCTTATTACTAATGTCATGCTAGTTAGAAATTTAAAACACAATTTACTTAGTATTAGTCAGTTATGTGACAAGGGTTTTATAATTTCCTTTTCAAATAATAAGTGTAGTATTTTAGATAAAGATCATAATTTGGTTTTTGAAGGTTATAGAGACAGAAATATATATATTCTAAATATGAATATTAATCATAATTCAGATATGTGTCTTATGGCTAATGACAATGATCCATGGCTATGGCACAAACGTTTCTGTCATATAAACTTCAGAACTATTGACAAGCTAGCCAAAAACAATCTAGTTAGAGGACTACCCAAAATGAGTTTTAAAGTTAACAACATTTGTGATGCATGTCAATTAGGAAAATTGACCAAATCATCATTTAAATCCAAGAAAGTCATATCAACATTACAACCGCTTGAGTTACTGCACATGGATTTATTTGGACCTACTAGAGTTCAATCAATAAATCACAGTCAATATGTGCTTGTAATTGTTGATGATTTCTCTCGTTATACATGGACAATTTTCTTAAAAAATAAAAGTGATACTTTCGATCATTTCAAATCTTTCGTCAAAAGAATTCAAAAATCAAAAGGGATTAAAGTTAAAAATATAAGAAGTGATCATGGCGGAGAGTTTGAAAATAATGAATTTGAACATTTTTGTACAAAGAAAGGTATATATCATAATTTTTCGTTTCCCAGAACTCCACAACAGAACGGAGTAGTAGAACGAAAGAACCAAACTTTACAAGAATGTGCAAGAACATTATTAAATGGAACCACCTTACCAAAACACTTCTGGGCAGAAGCTGTTGCAACTGCCTGTTATGTTTTAAATCGTGTGTCCATAAGACCTCTTACCAAGAATACTCCTTATGAATTGTTTAACAAAAGAAAGCCCAAAATCTCATACTTCAAAGTTTTTGGTTCTAAGTGCTTTATTTTAAATACGAAAGACCAGCTTGGAAAATTCGATCCAAAAGCCGATGAAGGAATATTTGTCGGTTATTCGGAACGAAGTAAGGCCTATCGAATATTTAATAAACGAACCAAAACTATTGAAGAATCACTTCATGTATCTTTTGATGAAATCTATCAGCATTCTCACACAATATCAGATGATGACGAATCAATAGTCATTAATAATCCAATCATCTCAAATACTGATTCTGACTCAGAAGTAATTATTGAGAATACTCCTCAAATATGTGAATTACAATCACCACCAAGAATATTAAGAGACCATCCGGCCCAAAATATAATAGGTGAAATAACATCACATGTCAGAACAAGGAGTCAACTCAATCAAATGGGTCATGTCGCTTTTCTCTCAAATATCGAACCCAAGAATTCAAAAGAAGCTGCTACAGATGATTACTGGATCATTGCCATGCAGGAAGAACTAAATCAGTTCGAGCGCAATGACGTTTGGGAACTTGTTCCGAGACCAACTGATCAGTCAGTAATTGGTACTAAATGGGTCTATAAAAATAAGGCTGACGAACAAGGAAATATCACTAAAAATAAAGCAAGATTAGTAGCACAAGGATACAATCAGGAAGAAGGTATCGATTATGAAGAAACTTTTGCACCAATTGCTCGACTAGAAGCTATTAGAATTCTATTATCTTTTGCTTGTTATCATAATTTCAAACTTTATCAGATGGATGTCAAAAGTGCTTTTCTCAATGGATTTATCAAAGAGAATGTCTATGTCGAACAACCACCTTTATTCGTACATGAAAAATATCCTGACCATGTGTTCAAACTTAAGAAAGCTCTGTATGGTTTAAAACAAGCACCTCGTGCTTGGTATGAACGTTTACGTAGCTATCTTATTAATTCAGGATTTGAAATAGGCAAAGTCGATCAAACTTTGTTTATTAAACATTCTCGAAATGATATTCTGGTTATCCAAATATATGTAGACGATATCATCTTTGGTTCAACAAACGATAAACTCTGCAAGGAATTTGCAAGTATTATGACCAAAGAATTCGAAATGTCTCATATGGGAGAACTATCTTATTTTCTTGGACTTCAAATCAAACAACTTTCAAACGGTATTTTTATCAATCAAGAAAAATACTGTGAAAATCTTATCAAATGCTTCGGATTACAAAATACATCTGGTAAACCAACTCCTATGAGTACAACTACACATCTTGAAAAAGATGAAAGTGGTAAGAATGTTGACCAGAAATTATATCGAAGCATGATTGGTTCTCTTCTTTATCTTACAGCTAGTCGTCCAGATATATTAATGAGTGTTTGTTTATGTGCTCGTTTTCAAGCCGATCCAAAGGAATCACATTTACGAGCAGTGAAACGTATAATTCGTTATCTAAATAATACCAAAGATTTTGGTCTTTTCTATCCAAAAGAATGTCCATTTGAATTAGTATCATATAGTGATGCTGATTTTGGTGGCTCACGGACGGATAGAAAAAGTACAAGTGGTACGTGCCATTTTATTGGAAAATCACTTGTCTCTTGGTTTAGTAAGAAACAGAATTGTGTTTCACTATCAACATGTGAAGCTGAATATATATCAGCGGCTCTCGCTTGTACTCAAGTACTATATATGCAACAAACACTTCAAGATTTCGATATACATTTATCGAATTCAATTATATACTGTGATAACACGAGTGCAATAAATCTCTCTAAAAATCCAGTAAATCATTCTAGAACCAAACATATTGATATCCGTCATCATTTCCTTAGAGATAATATTGAAAAAGGTAATATACATCTTGAATATGTTCACACTGACAATCAAATAGCCGATATTTTCACTAAACCATTACTTGAATCTAGTTTTATTAAACTACGAAGAGAGCTTGGCTTAGTATCTCGGAAAGATCTAGAATAGAATAAGTAACCTTCAAACTTAGGCTATATATTTTTCAAATAATTCTCAAATTTCAGCCTATAACAAACTATACCTATTTTTATAACTTTTTTTTATCTATCATTGTTTTTGTTTACGGCTAATTATCTCTAACAAATCCTATCCTCAAGTTCATTGGCAAAGTTTTTTCTATATAAACGTTTGAAAAACACACTTTCATTCATTCACCTTCTTGCTGAAAATTATAAATCACCTTAAACAAGCTACCATGGCACACATTTGCGACAAATGCGCAGAGGAATCTCATATTTCTATCACTAGCTCGGAGTCGGAGGAACAATATTCTCCGATTACACCGAAACAAAGGCCGGAATGCCCTCACCATTGTTTTCGCACACCTGGCCATACTCCAACATCCAAGCGTGCAAAGAAAGCACTATTCTGCTCTCCGCGCACGAAGGCGCAAATCGATGAAATTCATCACTACCAAAAGCATCAAATTGATCTTCAACGACAACTACATTATGGTCAAAACCTACTATACCATGAACAACAACGTACTTCAACTCGTTTATCCGCTTTAGAACGAATGGCTTCATTCTTCTGCGGTTCAAACAAACACGATGTTCATGAACCAATGCCGTCAAGACCATCGACTTCAACAACTCCAAACTCTTGGGATAAAAACTATAACGAGAATGAAGGAGCTCGATATAAGTGGAGTCCGTGGGCTAAACGCATTGAAAACGACAAGAATTCTAATAACAACTCACCTTCTCATTAGAATTCCATAATGTATATTATTTTGCTTTCATATATAATTCTTGTAATACAGTATATTTTTGCAATAATAACATAATATATAATATATTAATTCGACTCGTTTTCAAAATTTTTGCCAAAAATCTGCATTTTTGCACACAGAGCCAAACCGGTCGACAGCCTAAATTATGACCGGTCGACCGTTTTGCTCTCTGGTTGAAAACGGTCGACCGGCAATACGCAGGCGGTCGACCGGTCGGCAGTTATTATTTTTTTTATATACTTCACGTATATATTTTTGCCACCAACCCTCTTTACTTTCTACTCTCCACTGAAAATTTTCCCATTTCCAAACCCTAGTTCATATTCTCAAGCTTCACAAACTCTCAAATTCTCTTCAATGGCTCCTCCTCAGAAAAAATCAAAGAAAAGAGCAACATCAGAAACTTCTTCTCTTACTCTCTCTGCTAGAAAATGGTTAGAATCTCCGGTTGCAGTAACTAGATGGAATCAAATGACAAATTACAAATTCCATCCAGGCTCATTCATCAAATTCGACGATTTCACTGCATACGGTATTCAAAGATTAGCAAATAGATCTCGTATCTCTCCTCTTATTGATTTTTCTGTAAATAGCGTACAAATTAATCATTTGATGATTAAGCTATTTTATGCGAATATGAATTTAGAGGAATATACTCCGGAAAATCCAAATGGAGTTATTTGGTCAGTAGTATGTGGCAAACGAATCTATCTCACTTATGATAGAATTGCTTCTATTTTGGGAATACCGAATAGGGGTGAAGAGTTTTCATCAACATTTTGTGAAGTTTTTACCCGGAATAGTACGAGTCATAAATTTATAGAAGATGATAGTAACGGCACCAAATCGATTGGGCTACGACTGACTGCAAGGTTGTTACACCATGTCCTAATGCACTCTCTATTTCCTCGATTAGGAAACTATGATGCCGTTTACAAAGAGAATTTCAAGGCTCTTTATGCTATCTACGATGATATCGAAATAAATTGGGTTCACATGATTTTCGATGAAATTCTTAAGGTAAATAACTCTACTCGTCCACATTTCTTCTATAACGAGTATATTATGCGTATGTTGCTTGCATGTGGAGTCACACCCCCGGATTCGGCATATTCTACACCAAAGTGTATTGACTCCACTACTATTAAACGGATGAAGCTTCCTCCTCCATATGTTCATATTATGCCATTCGAACAATGGCAACAACGCGATACTCAAGAACAACAAGCTCCACCATCTCGTCGTCGTTCTGAAGATGTTAGATTATTGAAATCTAAATCATCTACAAGAGAATCTCTTGAAACCATCGCTCGGAATCAATTTTTACTTGAATCAAGACTAAAACGAATGGATTCGAAAATTGATAGACGATTCAATAAGGTAAAGTCATTCTTCGGCGCTATATGGGATGCTATATCATGTAGCACATCCATCTCGACCCAACATCAAGACCCCGGAAAACGTCCGGCTCCTCCAACTTTTACTTGGTCGACATCCGAGGAATCCGGTGGTACAAGCGGACAAGGTCGTGGGGACAATGACGATGATGATGACGATGACGATGATGATGATGATGATGATGATGATGATGAGGAAGAGATTCAGTCGGAATGAAGTTAGTTTTTTTTTTTTTCTTTTCATTTCTTTAAAAACATATATGGCACTTGTACTAAATAGTGTCCATCTTTTTATTCGTACTAGACTATGACTTGCATTGTACTTCATCAAAACATCCTGTGTTTGAATGTATGCATTGTTCTCTTTGGTTTATATTTTCTAGTGTTTACTCCTTTTTGTCGATGACAAAGGGGGAGAAAGGTGCTAATAATTGTCTGCAGGAAATCACATATTCAGGGGGAGATCCTATACTTGAGTTTTTATATTGTCATCAATCAAAAAGGGGGAGAATGTTGAGTCACAGCTTCTATAAATATTTTGATTGCTGACAACAATATTAAAGCGATCGACAAATCAAGACGTACATATGGTACTCTAGATTATAGGTTGATTATTTGATGTTATAATAGTAATAAAATTGTCAAAATCTATCCTCAAATAATCATGCACAAAATATAATATATATACATACACATTTATATAGGTTGTGCACTTTATTGTGCAACTTAACAGAGACCGGTCGACCGGTCCAAAAATGAACGGTCGACCGTTCCTGTTGAATGTGCACAATAAACGTGCACACATGTACATAACGACTATATTTTTAAAAAAAACCTGTCTACCGGTTAGTTTTTGACCTGTCGACCGTTTTTAAACAGAGAGCAACTTCTTCCAAAAGACACATCTTTCTTCAATGGTTGCGTCTCTTCTTCTTCATCAATGATCATAACTTTTGACTGCAACTTTTCACCAAAGGTTATAACTATTTTCTCTCTATAAATACACATCAATATCATTGATTAAAATAATAAGTTTTATCAAGATTATATATGCTCTCTATCTATTCTTTGAATTCACTTGCATTCAAAAAGCTCTAAACTACTTTCATTCCTTATTGAATCATTGACACTATCTCATATATTTTGATTCAATAAGCAATATAAATTCCATAATCTTCACAAACATCATTCACAATTTGAGGATAAGATTATAGGAAGAGTGTACTACAAGTGACAAATCCGTGTTTACAAGAGCACAAGTTGTCAACAACAATTGTAATTGTTTTTTTGTTGAAGTCCTCAGTATTGTAAGAGGCAAGTGTTGAAGCCCTCAGTGTTGTAGAGGCGTGAAATCCCGTTCGGCTGTTCGGGTAATTGTAAACCTGTTCCTCCGGGTGAAGCGAGGTTGTAATTAGTGAAAATCCAGATAGTAGTCTGGGACTGGACGTAGGACGGTGCTCCGAACCAGTATAAAAATCTCTGGTGTGATTTTTCTATTTTTTTATTTACAATGCTATTATCATCTATTTCTGCATTTGTATTGTAATCCATATTATACGATCCGTGTATACTATATTAGCACATATAATTGTATACACACCGCACTTTCAGCAGGTACGGGTCGATCCGCAGGGAATTGTTGATTTTAAATTTTTATTCAATCAAATTAACCAAAGATTTAGAGAGTGATTAGCTAAAAAATGAAAAAAATGAAAAAAAAGAAGAATGATAAAAATATGAGAGTTAAATGACAATTTAGAGATAATTTCACTCTCTAGATCATATAGTTTAACAATTCATGAAATTGCGATCTCTTGTTCTTGATCATTAATGAATTTAAATGATGTGCTTATCATAAGTATGACATATTTGTGTTATTAATTAGCTTAACATAAGCCATAAAACTACAACACATTTTTAAACCACTTGTTTATTCTCATGAAAAATGACAGTGAAGTTGAAAATAAAATCTATTTTAAGCATGACATATTAAGTATTAATTAGAAATATAGACCATCAAATTTTAATTTTAAAATCACTTCATTACCATAATCATATGTAAATGAAGAGGTAGTTTTTTATGATTGTTTAAGTATGACCTATTTTTTATGAACAACATAGACTATCAAATTCAACATAAAACAACAAATCACATCAACATTCATTCTTCCATTAAGCACAAAAAGAGAGAAATAACTATCAAAATGTTGAAGCTACATAATTAAAGAGCTTCATTACCCCTAAATTGAAGGGATTAGCATCTCGTTTGTGTTAACATATCAACAAATGTAGCTTGCAACATGAAACAACAAGAAGAGGAACAAGAGAGCAAAATGAAAGAAGAGATAATTAACAAGAAATAACACTAATCTGCTTCCATGAAAAGTAAACTACACTACTAACATAAGAAGAGGAGAAGCATGTAAATAAAAGATAATACTAATTAATATTGCACAAAAAAAGAAAATTACATGAAACAAAATGGCTAAGTAGCCATGGAAAAAGAATAGAGAAGCTTTCTTTTTATTTAGAGCCTAAAACTAAACTAACTAAGAGGAAGAAGTTTATATGAAGCATAAGGGGTATTTACACATGTATGAAACCGTAATTCATATTTTTGGAGAATTCCCAAAATGCCCTTGTAGGAAATGTGGTGACCAAGTTATTATTAGCTTCAATAATCATCCATTAAGTGTGCATGAAAGTATAATGGTCATTAGCATGTGGATTAGCTTCTAACTTGTACATGAAGGAAGGTGGGTAGGTGGGGTCCTCCATGATCATGACTTTGAATTATTTCCATTTGCTTTGTTTCCTTTTTGTGTATGCATATCTTCATGAAACCACTTATAATTTCCATCCTATTTTCCTACAAAATGATATAGAAATTCCCAATTAAATTTTCTCAGATTAATATATGCACAAAAATGGACATTTTGCCCCTATATGAAGATGAATATGTGATGTTTTGAAAAAAAAATTGAATTCTGGTTTAAACAAGTTAAAATAGCCGATATGATCATTTATTTAATTTAAATAGATTAAATATGGTGGTAAAAATATGCACATTAACGTGCACATCAATCTGAATTAAAATAATTAACCTAAATGATGTTAAATAAATTGAGTTAGTGAAATAATGTAAATAAAATGAAGTTAATTGAAAGAAGTTTAAATGGAAGTGAATTGTATTTGAAATGAATCAGATAAAATAATTAAATGAAATTTTAAGAGAATAAGTTTGTATAACTTATAGATTTGAGAAATTTTAAGCTAAAAAAAATTTCAAATTTGTTGAATATGAATGACAAGAAAAGAAAAGATTTTGAACTCAGATTAAGTGAGTGGTGAGAAATAATTTAAACTTTAAGTTAAATTATAAAATGAATGGATTTATAAAATAAAATAAATTGAATATGAAGTGAATAGGTTATAAAACCAAGTTTGAAAATATTAACTTAACTAACTTGAGTTGGATGTTTATAAACTTAAGTAATGAGTTATGAAATAAAAATCTAATCTTAGTTTTAAGTCAAAAGAATGAATTTAAACTGAGAATTTGAGAACTTGAATCCCGGTGCTTTTGAAGTTGTTTTGTAAGATTTTGAATAATATTAGTATTATTTAAAATATTTATGAATGGAAGTTGTTTTCAAAAATGGATTTAAAAAGGAAGTAAGTCCCATACTCCTCTCTTCTGTCGCTGAAAATAATTTTGGTGATGACGGCCGCATCATCGAAGTTCATTTTCGAGTCTCAAAGTGGGGGAGATCACTTATTCGCTTTGCTCCGCATTTGGTTCAATAAATAGGTTTTGACTTAAAATTTCTAAATATTTTTGATATATATAAAAGATATGAGTATGTATATATATACATATATACATATATACATACATATATATATATATATTATTTCGAAGATGATTTGGAAAGAAACCCGGTATTTAGTTCTTACATTCTCTGTAAATCAATAATTTTCACTTATTGAAATAAAATGAATTAATAACATGATTTTTATAAAATGGTCCAGAAATGGATTAATATGAAATGTGTTAAACATAAAGTGAAATAATTGAGATTGAATAAATTGAATGTAAATGAACAAGATGCAAATAAATTGAAAGTAAACTAATTTGATATTAATAAAGAATGAATGTTAATAAGAAATGATAGTGTATAAATTAACTATCGAAATTGGAAAATGAATATTGTGATACTTATGAATTAATTCGATGAATATTAATTGTTGGATGGTTTCTTTTGTTGCAAATCATTGTTATTACTGCTTTTGATTGCATATGGTTGTGATGTAGTGTATTTGTGCTTGTGCTTATATTTGGATTCAGAATTCATGTCATACAGTTCTATTAAACTCATATGTGTTTCTATTTCTCGTTATAAGTGACTAATATTCTATTGGAGTTAGATAGATACATACGAAGAACATTTGGACGTATATGCGGTTTGATTTGCTTTTGCTCGATTTAATATGAGAGAACTAGCTCGTATTAATAATAATAAAGTACATATCTCGGATTACATACCGTACTTTTATGTTTTTTCAAACATGATGCCTCATCATTGAGATGCGATGTATATTGGTTATATATATTCGTATTATAAATTTTTACAATCGAGCCGCTCGCAAAGGAGACGCTGTCGAAATTCTCCGTAAATTCGGGTGTTAGAAATTTTTTGAGATTTTAAAATTTAAAATTTATTTTGCAAATAAGCCGATATCAGAGTGGCGTAATGGAAACGTAGTAATGGGTTTGTTAAAAAGATTTTAAAGTTTTGTAAGTTGATTATTTTGACAAAAATTATATCATATGTTAGATTGCTTACTTTTCGAGGACGAAAAGTCTTGAGTGGAGGAGATTGCAGCGATCCATATTTTTAACTATTTTAAATTATTAAATTTAATATAACCATTGAATAAAAATGGTTAGAAATAAAAATTTAATGATTTATTAATGTAATTTACTGGATTTGAACTCAGATAAAAAAAATTGTATAACATTAATAAGATAAGAGATGATATACATTAGAAAGTAAATTAAATAATATTGAATTGTAAATAATTGCATTGATGTTGAATTACTATAAAATGAAATTAGTTGTTTTATTATTTAAATTCGTTTTAAATGTTAAATTTTAAAAGTTAAATAACTTATATTTCAAATATAATGATTTGTTTGATAATTTAATTTTTTAAATTTAATATTTGGAACTATTCAAATAATTGAATCATGAATTTAATATGAATGAAAATGATTTAAAAGTTGATTTAAATTTTATTTAAATAAGAATGATGATAGTAAACTTTTAAAATAGAATTAATAAAGATTAAATTGTATTTGGAAATTTCTTGTTTTAATTAATGTGTTAAAATAGCCATTCCGGCAACTGTCTCGAATTCTGATGAAACAAGTTTCATTGGATCCATAATGGTGAGTTATTATAGGATTTTAAATTTCATAGCGATCGGACTTATCGTTTGGTCATGCGAGCTTGAAATGTGTATAATTTAATCAAAGGAATTTAAGTAAAATAACTCAATTTGAAAAGTTATCTTCTGAATATGATGGAATTGTCTCCCGATATATTTCCATTGTTTTCGGAATGGGGGTATAACATATAGAATGTCAAGATGCACGCTTCGATTGGAGTACAAAGTTTTTGCAGATGGATAGTGTCGTGGAAATTTTCTATAAATAGCCCTTTCATTCGTTAAATCCTAACACTAGACTCCAGACGTTCTTCTTAATTTTAATGGCTAAAAATCATCGAACTTTATCCCTCGTTTTCTTCCAATTCGTTCAATGAAATCAAATGAATCCTAAAGCAAATTTGTAGAGCTCGATCTCCTCTATACGTCCAACGGTTGGATTGAGCTGGAAACATTCGAAATCGCCAGAATTTGGCCGAGAAGCGAGTGCGGTTTTTAGGGTTTTGGCAGTCACGATTTTTTTAGACACGCGCGTGCGCGATGGAGTGAAGATGAGGCTCGACGGAGGGGTGCGCTGGCGCGCAGGCATGTGGATCGGTGGCGATACTCATCGTGAATGGCACCTCTTGGGGCTCGGTAGGCGGCAGTTGGCGGGCGGCGCGGCTTGGTGGTCGGTAGGCGGCAGTTGGCTGGCGGCTGGCGTTCGAGCATTTTTAAATACATATATGCATACATACGTGTGTGTGTATATATATATATATATATATAAAGCGTACGAAAAAGTAGGGCCTGGGAGAGGGAGACGCGCTTGGTAGTGGGAAGGTAGTTAGGTTTAGTTTAATTTTTAGTTAATTTTTGTTAATTTTAACTTTAATTATTTAAAATGCCAACTATCGTATAACATTTTCATACGAGGTTGGATTCGAGCGAAACGAGTCTTGTTGCGATCATATCGACGAAAGATACGACATGAAGTTGGATTGAAATTTATTTGGGGCTGAAATTTTTTTAGTTTTAAATAAAGTTGGGTGTTTTAAACCGCTCACGAATTACTAAAGTATTCCGATGTTAGTTAAATCGAAATCATGAAGTGATTTATTTTATATGGACTATTGTTTGGTAATTTAACTGATATTTCAATTGACATATGGTTTGAACTGATAGGAATTTAAATTGACAGTTAAATTTGAAACTGAAATTAAATTGCTAATTAAACAATCATTATTGATAACTAGTTAACTGCTGTGATATATTTACTGTTTTGAATGTTAATTGTGATGGGTGGCTATTGGTTTGTATTTTGGATGATTGGATGCTTATTTATTTTATACTTCCCTATTATCACCCTGTATAATATTAACAGTATATAAAATTGTAAATTGAATTATTTTGAATAAACTAAGAAATATGTTGAAATGATATATACCTATGACACTGAGATTTGGATTGAAATGATATATATCCATTCCTGAAATTAAAACTAAAATAATTGAATCACTTGGCCATGGGATCGAAAATTATATACGGACACCAGATTGATTAAATTAAATGGTTTAAAAATTCTTGGTTTTTGAAATTATTTAAATGATATCGTTTTAAAGAATAAAACAAGTGATTTATGGAAATTAAATTATTTTTGAACTCGAGCTTGAAATGTTGAAAATGAAATTGGTTAAAGGAAATTATTTAAAGAATGAAATTTGAAATTATAATTGAAACATGATTTGAATTACGAAAATTGATTTATTTAAAAGATTTGAACTTTTATTCGAACTTTAAAATATATCCAAGTAAAAGTAATTGAAATGGACAATTTCAAATTTGGGCTTGGAATTGAATTATTTTAAAGAATTAAACGTTAAATCTAACATTAAAGTTTGATTTGATTTAAGTGATTTAAATCAATAAATTGAAATTGGACTTGAAATTTATATAAACTGAAATGGTTTAAAATAAGAATTGAATTGAAATTTAAACCGTTGAATCGAATTGTTGAATCGAATTTGAAGTTAAAATGAACGTTTCGAAATTGAAGTTAATTGGAATTGAAATCGAAATGAGTTGATTGAATTTAAAGATTGGAAGTTGAATTTGTCTGATTGAAATTTAGACCTGGGTCCAGATTTGCTAAAATGAAAAGAAACTGTTTGATTAGAAACTATTTTCAAAATAAATTACTTTAATATAAATTGTTTTAAAAAGTTATCTTTTTAAATATTCGAATTATTTTGATTTTCCAAACAACGTTACTGTATAAACCATTTTCCATACTCAAATCATTTTATATTAAACTATTTTAAACGTCTAAACTATTTAAATTATTTTCACTTTTCAAACCATTTTCTAAAAATTCAAACTATGCAAAGTTGGAATGTTTATATTTAAATCATTGATTTAAAAACGAATGTGGTTAAAATGAAGTATAACCCTATTTGAACTGCAAATGATTTTAGAATGAATCGATTTCAAAGTGAATATGATAGTTTCGAAATGAAATTGATTTTGAGGTGAATATGATATTTTGATATCAAATATGAATCATTTTTTAAATGTAAAAGAACCAACCAGTGTGTAAAACAACGTTTGGTTGTTAAAGAGACCGTGGGTTCTTATTAGCGTACCCTCTGCCAATATTGGAACCACTTTAACAACTATGTATGCGGAGGAGACTCCAGAATGAAGTGGATGGATTTGGTATACGTTGCTGGATTTGAAGAAAAAGAACGATGATGGATAGCCCAAACACTCTGTGTCAATTTAAAATGAATAAAATAGGATGGCTTGACAGGGCCAACGAGGGTAGCTACCTCTAGCGGACGTCTGTTTTTTGATTTTCTTTTTGGACTTGTCCTTACTATTTCTTAATGTTGGTTTCGATTGGTACACCTTGATTTAGGATGAGTTCCCTTTGAATCGATATAGAATGGATGTACGCGGTGGACAATTGTGGCTACGATGCTTTACCATGAACCCTATGACCCTAACTGGTAGCATGGTTTTAAATCTCCTATATCTCGCCCGAGATCTCGCTCTAGATCTCATTTTCACACTTAAACGAGACGAGACATCAAATCTCCTCCATATCTCCCTCGACACTCATCTCGTCCGAGATATTCAAATCTCACCCGATATATGGATCAAAATCTCAATCCGAGATCTCACCCGAAGTTATACATTTTTCCTATTTTCCATAATAATTTTATTTTCATATTAATTCAAAAGAAACTACTCAATCCAATTATAATTTACCAACTTCTTGAACATGTTCTTTACTTTTTATCTTAATGAGTCATAGCGAAAGGTTTCACTTCTTTATTACGTTCAAATAAAAGGATATTATTCAATCATTACCAAATCAATTAAGCTAATCAAGCTACTACTCTTCTAAAAATATTTCTTTTTCCATGTAAATCAAGTTGTGTTACCATTTTTATTTTTACTAAAAAAGTTATAATCATTAAATAAATTTTTGACACATCAATTTTGAACACATAAGTACATCCGAGATATTCTCGAGATGCATTATATGACCCGAGATGTCAATCCGAGATGTACACCCGATACATACTCATCTCGTCTGAGATCTCTCCCGATACGAGATAACTTGTGCAAAAATTCCGAGACGAAACGTGACCGAAATCCGATATTTAAAACCTTGACTGGTAGTATTCTACTTTGGGCATTGTCTTACGTGCCTTGTCATATTTTTGTCCTTATATGAGACCACTACGGGTTTGGTTTAATGTTGTCGTATCACGGCGCATCCCTATCCCCCGACGTGCTACTAGGGCATTATATGTAAACTGTACGATAATGCTTAAAAACACGTTAAGGGGGGTTAATGTAAAGCCTTAACGCTAAAAAATATATTTATTTTATTGATTAGACATTATATATATATATATAATAATTCTGCTATATATAGATAATTTGACGGATCCTTAAGAGATGGAAAAATCACTTAACATCTCTTGAGTTATTGAACGCACGTTATACACTGGATAGGAGATGTAAAACCCCGTAAACTTTACGGATGCTATTACACTCATTTTATACGTGATATTGATTTGACTTACATAAGAATGTTTTAGTTCTAACTCGAGTGTATTTCTTTACTTTATGCTCGGGTCAGCTCTGAGTATTTCTGTGCATTGAAGATTATTTTCTGGAGGACAAAAACGAAGATTTGGTATATATATTACTAGTATTATTTCCACATCATGTTGTTCTGCTGCATTATTCTATTTTCTGGTGTATATATAACTCTAACAAATGTTGTCTAACAAACGTATAGTATAAACGGCTTCATGAACTATTTATTTAATTATTTTATTTTGTCATTCCGATGCCAAATTCTGTGTTTGTTTTCTTCTTTTCTTATTTTTCTTAATTAAGCCCATCAATTATCTGTGTTTCAAATTTCTTTGAGTTGGACATGTGTGCTTTATTATCGTTTAAACCTTTCGAAATAGGGGTCGTCACAGAATATATATGTATGTGTGTGTGTGTATCTGCATCAAAAATTATACACACACACACACACACACACACATATATTTTTAAGTAAAATTATACTTATGTAAAATATAATCATGTATACACACATACATACACAAATATGTAGAAATAATAATTATAACTATTTATATATAATATTTTAAACTACATTTGAACAGATGTTTACTCATATTAAGTAACAAATCATTTAATAATTAATACAAAATAATTTTAAATTTTTTTATTCGAATTGCTGCAACAAAGTTCTATACAATTTTTTTATATTTAATTTTAATTACTTATAACTATATGTACAAATATGCACCGAGACACACACACATACGTATATAATTTTTTTCAATAATTCCTGACTATAAGGTCATGGTAGAAATGTTATTATTATTTTATTTTTTTTGGATTTTAAAATTATTTTTTAATTAAATAATTTTAAAATTAGTTTAATTAAATCAATTAAAATTATAAAAATCATTTCTGATATTTGAAAATTATGTAATATTTCTGTGTAAAATTTTATAATTAATTTCAAACTGTAATATATATATATATATATATTTGTATATATTTATATATACGTAATTAATTTCTAGTTAAATAAATAAATAATTAAATATAAAATATATTATAATTAAACATTCATTGCCGTCAAATTAATATTGTACAAAAACAAAATTTTATAGATTTTAAAATGTTTATTATATGGATTTTTATCTTTAAGATATAATATTAATTAGTAAGTCAAATACATAATACTATTTAACAAAAAATGATTTTTTATTTTATTTTAGGCTTTTAGTTTAATGCTAGTATGTATATAATTTTTGTAACTAGCATACATGTAAATGCACTAATATATTCAACCATCTAATATATAACACAACATTGATAAACTCGATTCGTAATTATTCTAATACATATAATATATTACAATAATAGATAATAATATTAAGTGAATTACTAAACATGTTGATTACCTGTCACCATGGCCTAGAGATCTCACTTTAAAATGATGGAATGGATCCTTGAATAAAATTCTAAGTTCTAGAGTTGATGGCTCCTGAATTGCTTTACCACTTACAATCGAATCAAAGAATTCTAATATCATTTGAGCTTGGATTTATTTTGGGTTTAAATGGGGTTTGTTGGTCAAAATTTGTAGAGAAAGATGGGAGAAAAAATATAAAAAAAGACAGGTGTAGAAAGTGGCATATAAATAAGAAGTCAAATGTAGAAAAATTGATCATATCCTTATCTCTCCCCTACCAATTCCAATTTTTTAAACCGTTCAAAAACCTCCCTCTTTTACCGACATTTGGCTGGCCCATCCATGCTATTTTGATCATAATTTACATTCCCCATATCGGCCTCATAGCTAATTCCAACCCAAACAATGTCCGTTACATTTAAATCTAAATTTAAATTCATACCGATATCGTATACCAATTAATATATCTATAATTATTATAATTACATTGTTCAAAACATCTGTTAAATTTTTTTATAATAAATATTAATTGAATTAATTAACAATTACAAATTAATTAAATCAGGTAATAAAATAAGTATTCATCATTTCGGTTGTGTGACTCTTTGGTGTAAATGTGGTCAACGATTAATACTGAACAATCGAATATTAACGTTTACATGTCACTTAGCAGGTGGTATGACATTATGATCAAATTTATCAATTTTTGGTTTCAATAAAATTTAATTTTACTCTATTATGCATTACCCGATTGTGACAATTATTTACACCAATTCTCTTCGTTAAAAAATATATCACTTTGGACTTACGGAATTTGGTATTAGTAAAAATTCCAATATTATCCATATTGAACTCTATAATCCAAACACAAAATCCTTAGTTCAATAATATCAATTATAAATAATAGAAATGCTCTGGCCAGAGTCTTTGACTTTGACTTTAGTTGACCGTGATACTAACATCAAACAACCGAGGGGATGAATCCTCACTTGAATAATGTTTCACTTACAATACTTCCACTTGACCCTACTATAGTTGTTCAATGGATGTCGTACTACGATTTAACTATAGTGAAAGTGGAGCTCCCACATTGAAGATCAACAATATTCTCATGTCAAGAGAACTGTGTAATTTTGTTACGTCGATATTTTCTGTTTGACCTTAGTTATATTAACCAATAGAAAACTATCGAGTGAATCATTCCATAGTTAATAACTATCCGTACGTACCCCTTGGTGCCCTTAGTAGCCATAAGTAATACACCACCTAATATTTGGAGAGTGTTACATAATCTAGTCTTAATGCATATATTGATGTCCAGTCTCGATACATCTTGACTCGGAATATTTAAAATAGTATGTTTATTTTTGTGATAAATCACTCATGGTTACAATGCATTGTAACCACTATCACAAAACATACCATTTATGGATTTTCTATTGAATGTACATTTAATTAAGTTAATCAATTAATATAACATATTATATCAAGTATGTAATGAAATGAAAACATATTTTATTTCGAACAAGGTTGGTTATCAAATTACATAATTGCCCCTATGACATACCCCTAACTCTATCATTCTCATAGCACATCGAACAAGATATAATAATAAATTACATATATAAAATAGGAGAGACAGTAATAACTAAAATGAACCACCATATTAGAGTATAAGGGTTCACTAAGTTATACAAATGATAATAGAGTTTATTCCACTAGTAATAAACTCAAACTGTCTCCAATATGTATAATAGATGAGGCACTGCCTAAGCTCTATAGTGTCGTACAATGGAATAAGAAAAGTATCCATATATAATATAAGAAATCTCCAACTTGCTTGTCCTCTGTACTGCCACGGGTATCACCTAGACTTGTTATCCAGTCTACTCATTTAAAAGTACCTAAGATAATAAGAAGCAAAGCATAAAACCTCAAGTCAGACAACAGTCTGGTGTGGATGATAAGAAATCTCAAAATACTATATAAGTAGATATAGTAAGGATCAATTGTATACGAACCATACCTTACTTGTCCCTGCAACTAAAGAGTAAGAACATAATGAACATAATATGCCACTCTACAATCATATATGTGCACTACATCCTATGTAAAAAAAACAGGGATCCAGATATCCACTTCCATAATACCTACATCACATGACATCCCTTGAGTGGCAGTCTACTAGAAAAGAAACCAAAGATAATATAACATCCATTAAACAATTCTCACCGCCACTCAATATTCCATGTATATACGATAACTCGTATGACCATTCCTCTACTAACAATTAATGAAAAAATATCATTTGCAGTGTACTCTCTCATAGCTTAAAGCTGACATTTGACCCATTCCACCAGTCTAAGGTAAACAGATCCATTCCTCCGATCTAGGATAGCCATTTCAAGTATCTAATGAGTGTCCTTATAATACCACTGATTTCGAGTACATAAGGAAATGCTCTGAGCATAACGATCCTTTGACATATGTATCTGTGCCCTTTCCTTTGTCCACCATGTACCATTCATCCTTAAGGAACCATTCCACATTCCTTTTTTCCATGATAGAATTATTCAACATTCTATCCATAAGTCAGCCTTCCTAGAATCTACCCTTTATGGATAATCAAACTCATGACTCCATTCAATATCGAGCTATCATCGTTGGAACATAACTCCATTCAGCATCAGATTACAATCATCAAAGTCCCGTGGTTATCATCTTCCATCATGCTATCACATTTCCATCATACACTAAGTGAATAAACAAACACCATCAGCATGACCTACAGGATATGCTCTTCCCTCCAGAAAGTTGGGCTCTCATCAGCCTCGCAAATTCATGTCAGTACCGATCAAAAAAGGTCGGCACCAATATGAATTTCTCTACCTATACTTTGCCATAATTTGGCTAAGTACTTCCTCCCTAACGTCTTACCCATTTGCCCACTTAGGACTCCCTTACTCCATTCCTCGAGCTCCCAAGTGCTTTGAACCTCTCTGCTACCTAGAAAAGAGTTTGTTAACGACCTAAAGTGGTCCGTATCGAATTCCTTAGTTAGCCAATTTTCAACGCATGGCTCCTAGAATTCTTCACTTGCATTTCCCCGAAGCACTCCCCAAAGTCCTACCTTCTTTAACCTGAGACAACTCCTTCCACCGGCATGATCTATATCTCCATCGACCAGACCTTCAGCTCAGTACCGAGAAGAAGTTTGCACCTAAACTAACTCCAACCCAACTATGATCGAAAATGTAGCCTCCTCTCCTCCTCTAGAACCTCTCCATCAAGTTCCATCTAATTCCAAACACTTTTGCCTTCATTTTTCCCAAGTTGATGACCTCTTCCAAACTACACTATAGGGTCAGCAAACCATATCAAAACAATTTATCCAAACATACATATCATTCATAGGCCATTACAACAAAATAACCTTTTAACAGCATTTGAAAATCGTTGTTAAATGTTATTACAGCATTGTTATAAATGCTGTATAACGACATGCGGTCGTAGGTACCTAATTTCTAACAGCAAAATTTAAACGCTGCTAAAAATAGTTTTATACAGTGTTCTTTTCAAGCTGCCTAAAGTTTATTAATTTGTGCTTTAATAGCAACCTATAAACAATGTTGTTATTATTTTCATCAGTAGTTTCTAAACGATGTGGTAGCAATATGCATTATCTTTCCAAAGAACTTATAGCAAGTTATAAAAGCTGTCTTATTAATATGCATTATTTTACCAAAACATTGGCAGCATAGTTTAAACGCTGTCATTTGTTCCTGCTATTTTTACAGCACCTTATCATGCTACACCATTGAAATATTCACACATATCATTAATCTAAATTGCATTTAATTATATTTCAAATGGATAATTTACATATGATATACAAATCAAACTAAGAACTATAAAATAAAAGCATACCCATTAATCATCACTTCCATAAAATAAGTTGAACACAATATTAATGAACAAAGTTTACATAGATCATAAACAAAGATGATATTTATAAACCAACTTCATACAATATTAGACAATGGCACGATATCTAGAAAGCAAGTTTGCATCAAATATTAACGACAAAACGTGCAACCAAAAACTTTTCATGTACTTACTACGCCACACCAAAATAACCATCAAAAACCTAAAGAATATATTTCGTGCGTTTTTTGCATCAAAAAAATTCACCTACCTGTAACGATGAAATTTAAAAGTTAGCGATCAAGTACAAATTTAAAATAACATATCTAACTTGCAACTATTGAAAATTGCAGCATAGATTTACGTTTAAGCATTAGCTTAGTTTTGAATGTAATAAAAACACATTTTTATCACTATTACAAGTGATTGTCCACAAATGAAATTTTCAAATTTAATAATACTAATAGAAGACATAAGTTTGAATCAGACGATGATGCACAAAATTGTGCATAAGATGAATGTAGCATTAGATTAGTTTTTGAAAAATAGAGCATTTAGTTTTTGAGTTGAAAAAACTGAGCATTTGCTCAGTTTTGACAAAACTGAGAAGCGCCGTTTTGAATCAAAAATGATTTTCAGTTTTGAAACAAACTGAGCATGAGCTCAGTTTTGGAAAAACTGAGAAGTGTCAATTTGAATCAAAACCTAGCTCAGTTTTGAAAAAAAACCAAGCATTAGCTTAGTTTTGAAACAAAGCTCAGTTTTGACAAAATTGAGAGCTCATGACAAAACTGAAAGCTCAATGCACGAATGTATCTCACTTGATTAAAATTTTGTTCATTTGATGGTACACAAACACTCGCACGCACCTAGAAAGAACATCTTTGTGGATGTTTCATGAAATCAGGAATACGTAATGTGAATATTAAGATTCAAATTAATACTTGTTCACTTGATATAGATTTGAGAGTTGGTCGAATTAGAGCTTTCATGTGACATTTTGGGCTATTAAGTATTTCATCCTGTCTATGATATGTGATGCATTCAACGATTAAAAATCTTGAGAAACAATGTTTGCAATGATTCGTATTAGCTTTAGAGAAAGTTATGTTATGAATAGAAAGTGTTTCGGCTTTACCACTAATTCTAAGAAAATGCATCTTTACCAAGATTTAAAATTCATATTTCAATTTTGTTTCAAAAACTTTTCAATTTCAGTTTCGTTTCGACAATTTCAAAAATTCCTTTCTAATTTCATTTTCTATGTCGCGATATTTTATATAAATATATAAATTAATAAAATTTATACATATAAGCAATTTGAAATTTATATAATTGGGAAAAATATTCACATAAACTTTAAATAAATTATTTTATACTAAATGGTTGACAGCGAGACAATGGTGCATACAAGTGATGCATAATAGGGATGCATAGGTGCATGATACGTGACAAAGAATGAATGAAAAAGGTGCATGATAATGGTAACTTAGTGAAATTTTTATAATAATCATACTTATTAATCTTAATTAAAATTTTATAATATTTGTTAATTTCTAAGAGCTTATTTAACATTTATAAATCTTAGTTTACTTATTATTATTATAATTCTTAGTTAATTACTACTACTGTAACGATCCAAAATTTTGGTCATTCGAAATTGGGATATTTAATTAATTTTAAATATTTGAAATTAAATTTTATAAGTTGAATAACTTATATTTCAAATATAATAATTTATTTGGATAATTAAATTGTTAATTTAATATTTGAAATTGTCGAAGTAATTGAGATTTGAATTTAATGTAAATGAAAATGAATTATAAAGTTGAATTAAATTGTATTTAAATTAGAATGATGTTAGTAAACTTTTGAAATTGAATTAAAAGTTAATTTATAGAAATTGGAAGTTTTATTATTTAATTAACGTGTAAAAATAGTCATTTTTCACACTGTCTCAGATTTTAACGAAACTATTTTCATTGGATCCGTAACGTTATATTATTGTAGGATTTCAAATTTCATGTCAATCGGACTTACTGTTTGGTCGTCCGAAGCTGAAACGCATAGAAATTTATTTAAGTAAATTTTAATTTAAAATAAATCGATTCGAAAAACTATCTTCCAAATACGATGGAATTTGCTCCCGATATATATTCCATTGTGTTCGGAGAAGGGGTAAAACATTATAAACGTCTGGCGACACGCTTCGTTTGGAGTCCGGAATTATTTTGAATGGGTAATGATTTATATTTGCTTACAAATATAGGACTATATTTGCCAAAACCCTAGAAACCTAGGTCTAGCTGCCATACTCTTCTTCAATGGCCAACAAATCACGATCTTCTTCCCTCTTTTTCTCTCGTTCCATCAACTTTCACATCTCGCCTCCAACTACAATATCGTAATCGAAATCACGGCATCAGATTGGCAGTAATTTTTGTTGAAACGCGCTCCTTTCGAAGGGGTTTTGCAACCGAGTTTAACGTGGTAAAGGATCGGTGGTAGAGCTCGGTTAGGGCGTTAAAACGGTGGCCTCTGATCATCCTCAAGCATCACGTGACGGAGCGACAACGACGGGAAGTCGAATGATGATTGGTTGTTTTGCTTTCGTTTTTCCCTGGAGTAACAAACGATGAGGAAGAAAATGAAACGTGGCTGAGATCTCGTCTCTAGTAACGAACGACCACGATTTAAAAGGTTAAAAATAAAATAAAATTTTGTTAAATTAATTATATTTATAAATCATATAATCTTTAAAATTGTGTAACTTCTTCATATGAGGTCGGAATTTGATGAAATAAGTTGCGTGGTTTTCGTATTGACGAACACTACACGATGGAGCTAGATTGGAGTTGATTGGAGCTAGTGAAAATTTTGGGTAAATGCTCGTTTAATTTTATTTTGAATAAAACGCTGCAACGATCACTACAAGCAAAGTGAGTACAGCTCACTCTTTCTGACTAGCTTATATTTTTATATAAGTGAGAATAAATTTATTTTGTGTTGATTGACGATTGTTTGGGTGATATATGATATATTATATATATATTTACTGGTTTCAATATAATCCCACGTATTTTAGCGGATGAGACCTTATGCGTTCCCGTGTATGAGCGGATGACCCTTGTATGCGCGTCTGCCTCAAAGCGAACATTGTACATATTTTCTCATATGTATATTTGTTGCAGGAGACAGGTTGGAGAGATCCAATAGGATTCCTCACCAGTGTTGATTTTTATTTACAGATATTATTATATATGCTGTTATCATGTGATATATGGTGTTTGGATGCCGTGATTGGTGTGAAGCACCTTATTTAGAGCTTTTGCAGCATTGGACCATATATGGAATTTTAAAAATGTTAAAATGATGATTTGAAATTAAAAAGGCTGTTTAAATGATATTTGGAGTTATATGAGTTTTAATAATGATTTGTAAATTATTAAAAGTAGGAGTTTATTTAAATGGAATCAAAATGTGATTTTTGAAATATGGAGTTAACTATTTTGTAAAGTAAGTTAAATTGAGATTTTTAACTTATTATAAATGGATTATATATAAGATTTATAAAATTTATATTTTATGAATAAAAATAATGGAATTATTAATGATTTTTATAAGTGTTAAAATGAAGTATAAATGAATCTTATAAGTGAATAAGATTTATAAATTTATGAAGCTATAAAATGAACGAAATTGTAAATGAAGAGATTTATAAGCAAATTAACTTATAATTGGATTTTGACATATAAATGAGATATAAATGAAATTTGTTAGTAAAATAATTTTGTATATGGAATTTACAAACATTGTTTTATAAATGTGGAATCAACTTATTTTGATAAGTTAAATATGGAAATTCATATAGGAATTATATTCATGATTTTGGACAGTGAATAATCCTTAAAATTAAATAAATGTTTTGAAAAGTGATCTTTTAAATGGAGTTAGATGGTTTGAAGATGTTTTATAAGGTGTGAGCATCAAAAATATAGATTTCAACATTCATTGTTGAAATAGACGTTTTCGAGAAGTAAGGAAAGCATGGACTATAACACTGTTGTTATAGTAAATGATTTTCGAAAGGAGATGTTTTGTATAGTATATAGGATTTATATATCTATCTAATTATCGAATCCCTACACTAATGATTTTGGGTTGTTGTAACAATGTTTTACGCGACATTCGTTTTGACCCAATAAAGCGTGTGTTTGGAAAAATATTAAGATTTCCTAAAGGGAATTGTGAATATGCTTATACTGTTGATATACGTATGTGGAAATGTTTTCCAATATAGAAAGTTGAAATGGTTTTGAGAATATATCTTTCTAAAAAGATAATTTGAAGTGAATTATTGTTTATGGTGCTAGCTAATTATTGTTTGCTTTGATAGTTAAACAACTGACTATCAACATTTGGCCATTTTGGTTCGTCGACTTGATGTGGGAACTATTTCGTCGTATACTTAGTACGTAGCCATCTATGTAGGCTTGATTATCGTTTATGTTGAGGATGTTGATTCGTGCAGTGTGAAGTATTACTCCAATTTATCGAGTTTCCTTCTTGGTTGAAGGATAGCAAGTTGAAAGATGGAGATGTGATAAGTTTACGAGACCTAGTTTCTATGTGAGGTTGAGAAACGCTTTTACTTTATTGGTGCGAAGAGACCGGGATCTTTTTATCCAAAAACCACTTTGGACTAATGTATATGCGTTTGATTGGGCAGGTTGGTCGATGATATTGATATTAAGGATTTCCATAGTGAAGGACTGCTTGTTGATCGTTTAGGGTTAAAATCCCAATATACATCTAGTAGCAATAGTCTCTTCGTTATGAAATATCCAATGTAAGGCTATTCGCTAATAATCCTAGGGATTTCCTGAAATATGTGATAGGAAAGTACCTTTGGTTTGTCCTGTTCCTGGACAACTTGTATGGACGAGTGTTTGACATTGCATTTCTAAGATTACGTACATTGGTTTTTACAAAATACATCAGTGGTGGCGGAGAAGACAACTTCTCTTAGCTTAACACCCTCCTTGAGACGTACGAGCTCAAGGGTTGTATTTTTGTGGAAGGTATTTGGTAATCGATGGGAATGGTAATGTGGCATTCAAAGTGATGTGATATGTGATATGTGAAAGATAATCGTTACCTCAGGCTTCATCAACCGAAAATGACCAAAACGGGGTTAGATGCAACAGGGCTATGTAATATGGCATTCAAAGTGATGTGATATGTGATATGTGAAAGATAATCGTTACCTCAGGCTTCATCAACCGAAAATGACCAAACGGGGTTAGATGCAACAGGGATAAGTGGGTCATTCCTAAGCAGGATATGATCATCCCCTTTTAGATATATTTCTTCCCACTATGATGTTTGGGATGTAAATTATTGTGGTTTGTATGCTGTGAGTGCCTCAGAAAGGTCGGTAACGATCCGGGGGGGTGATATATTTGATATTGCCTAATTATAGAGGTAGGCCAGTCTTGCGTTGGTAGAGGATCCTTTGTGATGGTCCTGGGTACATTCCTCTAGAGATGTACTATCGAAAGGCAGTCCCTTCACCTGGTCATTTTGTATGGAAATCCAAACTCCACTATGTGCCTGCCATTTTGTTTGTAGAGCCTAGTATGCTGGAATTTAATAATGGTAATGATTTAGGCTAAATATTATTTGTATACTAGACACTACTATAATATAACATGATTTGATATGAAATGTTTTGGTTATTGTAAGGTAAAAACATGTTCGTGTTTATGTGAGAGCGTGTCTTATGAGATACTTTTATTTTGAAAAGGAAAGTTTGATAATTTAATAAATTCAGTTGAGTGTGTTTCTCACACTGATTTACCAGACCGATTCAGGCGTTCTTTCCTTTCAGTACTTGGGTCAGACCGAGTATGTTTACAGGTTCAGATTTGGTGCTTTTGGAGCTTCAGCAGGCGAGCTGAAGATCTTCATGTCGTATACACATATCTGTTTATTTTCCACCACATTGTTTGTTGTTTATATTATCAGCAATTGTAAGGACATGTTATTATAACTGCCCAAGCGGATGATTAGTGATTGATTGTTGAACTCTGATTGGTGTATATATATACAGTTTCTGTTTTGTAAAGATCATTAATATGATATTATATGTTTTCCGCTGCGATGCAAGATTCTGTATTGTTCTGTTTGGTATTCTCTTCTCTCTTTCTTCTCTTCTCTTCTTCTCTCTTCTTTTCTTTCTCATGAATTTCCGTCATTCTATGCTTTTTGGGTGGGATGTGTGTGGTTTATTGTCGATTCAAAAGGTACAGATTTGCTGGTCATCACAACTACTTTTATTATAGAAGATTTAGTTATATTTTATATTTTTATATACTTAGTTTTTATAAACTAAACTTGTTAATTTTATAAATTTAGTTAACTTAGTTAAATATTTAGAATACTTAGTTAATTCTTATGAACTTATTTATATTTACAAATTCTAGTTAACTTTTTAATAATATTATTATAAATCTTAGTTTATTATTATTATTTAATTATTACAGAAGATTAAATTATATTTCATATTTTTATAATACTTGGTTAATTTTTGTAAACTTATTTAATATTTATAAATGTTAGTTAACTTATTATTATTATTATTATTATTATTCTTTATTAATAATAATTATTATTATTATAATATAAGATTTAGTTATATTTTATATTTTTACATACTTAGTTAAATTTTATAAACTAAACTTGTTCGATTTTATAAAACTTAGTTAAAATTTTATAATACTTAGTTAATTTTTATAAACTTATTTAAAATTTACAAATCTTAGTTAACTTAACATTATTATTATAAATCTTTATTATTATTATTATTATAGAAGATTTAGTTATATTTTATATTTTATATATTTAGTTAATTTTTATAAACTGAATTTGTTAATTTTTATAAGCTAAACTTGTTAATTTTTATAAAAATTAGTTAATTTTATTATTATTATTATTTAAACTTTTATAATACATGGTTAATTTTTTAAAAATTATTTAATATTTGCAAATCTTATTTAACTACATTATTATTGTTGTGTTATTATAGAAGATTTGTTATATTTTATATTTCGATAATACTTGGTTAATTTTTATAAACTTATTGAATTTTTATAAAACTTAGTTAATTTTTATAAACCTGGTTAATCTATTATTATTATTAAAGACTCATTCGATTTTTATAAAACATAGTTAACTTGGTTATTTATTTATTGTACGGATCCAGAAGTATATTTCTAGAATTTATGGTCGTAATTTTTATAATATAATTTAATTATCATAAAACAAAGTTAACTTAGATAAATTTTATAATATTAGGTACATGCTTATTGTGTACTATTACATGGTAACTTTTTTTTGAACAAAAACATAATATGTTTGAAATTCAAGCTTAACATTCATAAAAATGCATAAATATGTGATGTATAAGATAACAATATGGAACACTTGATCGTTTACTATTATATCAAACTATCTACTAGTTGAATGTGGAAACTAAGCCTAGGCATCAATTGTACATTAAGTAAAATGATCTCAAGAAACATGACGTTCTTTTAAGTCCTTTCATAGTTCAATGTTACTTGCTTCGAGTAAAGAAACTTAATAACGAAGAATCTGAATCACATAGATAACTTGAACTAATGCAGGAAAGAAGCACAAACAGAAAATTATAAAAACAATCACCATACCTGAAGTTCTTCAAAAGGACCTCCACCACGAGAAAAAAGAAGCTCAGTCTGTAGGTGCTCTAACTGACTACTCAATTTTTGCATTTCAAAATTCATGGGATCACTATCAATCTACAAAGTAAGTGATTTCAAAATTATATATATAATCTATAACAATAATATGATAATGAGAATCTTCAAAATATTTAACGATTTTAAAGTGGCATAAAATTGTTTTATTTTGTATGTTTCTAGCTCGGTTTGCATATTCGAGAGTATTTATTGCCTCTTCAGCATTAGTTCCTACATGACTAATGCAAGCTACACATCAAACATGTAACGGCCATCAGCACGATATTAGTATCTACGAAGTACTATTATTTTTTAATTAGAACACGACAGTACAAATAAGACAAATGCACAACTTACCAGTCATTATTGTTTTGCTATCTCCCCTAGGAGAATCCTGCCATAAATAAAATTTATTGATAACAAGACACATTAATTTGTATGAAATATAACACTAACAATAACTAATTTTAACTAATTTTTTATTATATAATAATTGTGGCTAATATACATGTTACATAAGTTGAACAATACTAATGAAAAACACATTTGATTTCTCTTTCACACCAACATATGTTTAAGTTATCTTGATTTGACCAATGTGTTGAAAGTGGTTAAGTTAGATAATCAGTCTATTCTTGAGGTGATTTCTTCCAGTTTCCTTTTGACTATGTATACACATTCATTTATCAGCAATGTAGGATATTTATGAGCTATCAAACTTCTATCTTTTTTTATCAGGGACAATGAGGGTAATACAAGTCGTGATTCCTCACATGATTACTCTTAGAAAAAGAAACATTGTAAGTATAGGAAGTGTCACTGCTTTGGCTCCTGGACCATGGGCTGGTGTTTATTCTGCTACTGAAGCCGTTATCCGTGCACCAGCAGATACTTTTAAGGTAAGTTCAAAACAAGCTTTGTAGTAATTAGATAACTTGTATAAAGTTTAAATACACAATAACATGCTTACTAATTAGATAATTTATATATAGCTTACACACCCAATAATATGCTTCACTACCGATCCTAAAGTTAAGTGATTATAGATAACGTCTAAATCATTACACACTCTTAGAGAAAACATCGGTTAGTTGCCGTTAATATGTGCTAGCAGAACTTTTTATGAATGATGCCAATTCATATAGCATTTGCTATATAAAAGAAAAGGAGTTCAGTCACTGTTTATATATTTTGATCATGTTTTAAATTAATTGTAGGCTGAAACTGAAGAGTTTCAACATAAATGTCATACGTGTAGTTCCAGGTGCAATTAAATCAAATCTAGGAAATTCATCAATGGCCAAGTATAGCAAAATTCCCAAACGGAGATATTATAAACAATTTGAGGCTGCAATATGCTCACGTACTACTCTTTCTCAAGGCCCCAGAGCTACTCCTATAGAAGAGTTTGCAAAGAAAACCGTTGATGTTGTTTTGAAGAAGAGCACCCTGCTAGGTTTTCTTATGGCCAGCCATCAACTATCTTTGCTATAATTCATTGTCTTCCTTTGTTCCTCGAAGATTTTATTTATAGACTTGAGCTCAAATGCTGAATTAAATATGGGTCTTTTTATATTGTTTTTTAGTCAATCTGTGGACACTAGTCCTGACATAATATTTGCTAAATTATGTTATGTATGATAAACATCTCACAAAATAAGTTTATATATTTGTATGTAATTTCTTTACATACTTAGGCGATGACTTATACCGTCGTGTTTGTGCCTTAGTTCTGAAAATTCTATTAAACTAGAAAAACAATTCATATGTTTAGTATGAAAAACACATTCATAACTTGAACAATACTAATTTGTATGCTATAAATTTTGTTAAGCCCAAAATATTTCTGTTAGTAATGCTTAACTTTTAAAACCATAGACTTGAAAGATTTCTATTAACTATACTTTAACTAAGATGTGAAAGAATTGCTTCCACTAGCCTTTTGTTTTGAATTAGAATATTAACCTGAGAGGTCACAAGAAAATAGTAAGGGACTTATATGCATAATTTATCTATATGTGTGATTAATCAAGTTTTTGAAAGTTATTTAAAGCATAGAAGTATAATTAATAGAACAATTAATTCATGAAACTGATATGCAACAAAAGTGAAAAGCCTAAATTGATATATATATGTATGTATGTATGTATGTATCTATATATATGTATATGTATATATGTATATATGTATATATGTATATATCAGTTTGAGAATCCGTGGGACAATAGTAACGAACTTATACAGATATACCTACGGTTTAGTTTTAAGTGTGTTTAATAAATAAATTAAAGCTTCTTGAAGCATATAAGTATCATTAATAGAACAATTGATGAATTGATACATGAAACTGGTTTATAGAAAAAATGAAAAGCCTGAAATAAAATATAAATAAATCAACACGATATTTTTATATGCATACCTAGTTACCTTTTGCAAACTATACACAGTCTTCAATGTCATGTCAATATAAATCTGAAATAAAACTTACGCTTTGGTATTCAATAAATGAATAGGAGAAGTTGATTTGATCTTTAACTGTGCCTCAGAAGCAAATTTTGATGTATCACTAATTGTGCATCTGCAACTTCCAGTTGGAAATCTGAAGAAAAATATAGTAAGAGATAAGTAAAAGATATTATGAGTATTACTAAACTGGCAAACAAACTTGTAGTAAAAGATATAAGCTCAAAAGTAAATCCAACTATGATCCAAACTAAGCTGATAAACAAATTGATGTTCACGTGTCCTTTAAAGAAATTGCTCACGTTAATGTTCACTACTCTTAGTTACCTGGTATATGCCCTGTGGTAAAGATTTTGGGCATACATTGCAGTTCTACCCATATAATGGTGAGAATCCAAAATAGTTATGTAAATGAGATACAAACTAAACCTTGAAATTAACATGAAGAAGAATTTATAAGGCTGGCTAATCATAGATCTTTATTTCATTTTCAGAACTCAAAAAGAAAAGTACCCATTCATAAGCCTTTTACCTCTAAACAACTAGCTAATAAGAAAGTCTATATTTCAAAAGTTGCATCTTCATAAAACAAAGAAACGACTTTGTTAATTCCCATCAAGGCATTATTGCCATGTGTCTAAATCAAAATGAAAATCATATTCCCTCAACCTACGTCCAATCAACAACTGCCCCATCCTTTCACACATGCAACAACTTATGTTATGTCCCTTATTTCAAATCCTATTTCTTATCATCAAGCCTAATCCTTTGGTACAAGGAAAAGAATCATCCTATAGTAACGATCATCATCAAAATCTAGCTTTAACCACTATTGTATCTAGTCTTTTGCCCTCTTAGTTGAATTATCCAAATATGAATGCAACTTTGATCATCTTAATGAAACATGAAATCGAGCTTAATTTTCTAACTATACCCAGACATGCGCAGGATGTGCATGGTGATACAAAAACAATTCCTCACAATAACAAAAACAAAGTTCAAACAAATCTTCCTAATCATACTAGTACTTCTATTCTGCATTACACTATTCTCAATAGCACCAACTTCTTGGCTTTATCTTCTACCGGTATTGAAGTCCTCGCCATTTAACTTCATAACCATGGACACTTTTTCTAAAGCCTTGCCTACATCCGTGGTTTACTTTTTTGAATTTTAGGTAAACATGCATCTCCTAATTATCTTGTACTTGGAAAAGCTCTTTGCCTTGACATCTCCTACCTAATCACTTGGGAAACTTGCTACGGCTCATGTTACAATCGCTTGGTTGCTCTCTAACCCAACAACTTCAGTAGCTCCCTCACATGCTCATACACTTCACGATCTGCTTACGTTGTTCAACTATACTGTTCTAGCATCTATGCAGTTCTATTTTTGTACAACTTTTTTGTTAGTTTGTAGCCCATGGTACCTTATATCCATGCAATTCTACTTATTGCATCTAGTGTACCCTTGTTGTAGACTTCCAAGTACCCTCAATTTGTTATTTGCTATGAATGAATGCAATTCCAGGGTTCTACAAAGATGCCTATCCAGTAAATTATCAGCAAGCCTAATATGAGACATGCACTTGTTTGTCACAAATATTTATTCTTGAACTATGAAAGCATGGGCAAGCGATACAGACTTGCACTCCTTTGGAGTTTGTTTTTGCTGCCTTTACTGCTGTTTGGATGGAACTACTTCTTTTTGTGCTTTCAACATAGATTTGCTTCTTTTCCTGATTGCGATACTTGCTTTCTAGGACTACATAGTTATTGAACACGTATTGCTTCATTTTGTCTTATATTGGATGTATAAACTATAGAACCTTTGTAAATTTGTAGCTCAATTCTAACTATACTCACTGAAATAATCAAATTCTAGAGGATGCATAACTATCAAATTCCTGATTGTGATAACTATTATATTAGAAGTATAAATTACTGAATCATCATACAGATCTTAATGGCGATTGATACACTAGTGCCATCTAAGTAGCCTTTCCCATGTTGTGCTGGTAGAATTGAAGTTGTCGTTGGACAGATCCGGCGATGGCGATTTAGGGTTAAGCTTTATATTTGGGGATATTGGGTTTAAAATTAAAGAATGAACATGAATAAAGTAAAAAATAAAACTAAGATTAGATTTTTAAGATAAATGCACGAAGAGTGAAATGTACTAGATTTTGGTGAAGAAGATAATCAGTATTTGTTGGGATGAAGTATGAGGGTAAGAAGAAAAGGCAACTAAAAAGAATTTTTATTACTCGCGTTAAAATTTCAGCTCTAACCTAGAATGTTAGCATTTATTGATCAATCTTATTCCTTTAAAATACCATTAACTGCATTTGTTGTTGAAACGCTGACAAAAATTGCTGTCAAAAGTGAATTTTGTTGTAGTGCCATCCATTTAACATGAACGATCAATTCATAGATGATGAACATACAAGTTTTAGCCTAGATGTGGATTTGCACTAAAATGACAGTATGATCCACAAGAGATTGTAAAATCATTTAAAATCAAATCTTTTTAATTTCCGTCATGAACATTTTTAGTGGTTTAAATAAAGTTTAAAATCGTTTTAACATAGAAATCGGATCAAAAACATCAAATTTGACTATATGAACAAGCATATGACGATAGGAGATCAATAACCACTCACATAATACCCAAAGTACTAATTTAATCTCCCAATTTTGATGTGAACAACATCAAATACGAATCTAAATAACCAAAATAATGGCTCTATGATCCTTCTTTACAAATTACCCTTCTAATGATGGATTAGGATAAAATTGGTAAGGGAAAGATGCATTTTTTGATGAAATTATGGTCAATGGAGGTTTGAAATTTGTTATGAGAAAGCGAGAAATGATTTAATTATGTCTCAACCCCTCCAATTTTGCATAATTCATGAAATTTATTTGTGGGCCTATGTATGGTCTTAGTTTAATTGCCCATTAATCTATCCAGCACAAACGTAATTTAAATTGGTTATATCTCCTAAACATTAAGTCATTTTTCCAATAATGACCACTCTATGGAAAGGGTAGCCATAAGCCTAATCTAATGGAGGTGGTTTCCTATAATGACCACTCTACGGAAAGGTGTAGGGCGGTCGTCACATTTGGTATCAAAGCCTAGTTTGTGTAGACGACCTAAGTTGGCATTTAAATCCATCAGAGATAAAGAAGCGGCTATCGTCTTAGAATGGATCAAGCAATACATGAGAGAGCATACTTGTTATATTTTAGTTTTCAACACTATATAGTAGTGTATATAGTATATAAGTCGCATTGCATTCATGGACATGGTTTAGTCCTTTTAGAGAGATTGATTATTCTTATGATGGCTTATAAGAATGAGCCGGCTAATAAGGAACACTGTCAGAAATTCCATCTCCAGAGTTGACAAAAGGGTGAGATCGAGGGCTGGTAACCTCAACTTGTAGAACTTTTTCGCTAAAATGATGTGCAACATTGTTCAGAATGCCCAAATTGCTCCTGCTATGGCTATTAGTGGTCGTGCTCTAGTGCAAGCGCCAAGGGTTGACTTCACCAAAGTGAGCAAGGATTTATCTACTCTTGGTAGCAAACAATTTCTTGGAACAAAATCAGCCATCGAAGTGCAGGACTGGTTGGACATTTGTGAACGCATCTTTGAGGATATGTAGTTAGAAATGCTATGAAAAGGAAGCTGACCTCTAGATAGCTTAAGGGAAGGGCTATAGGGTGGTGGAACACCACTAAGATTACTACTCCTGAGGATTATATTACTTAGGAGCAATTTAAGAAGACAATTAAGAGAAGTATATACCGACCGCTGAAAATTTTATGCTCTTATGAAAGTTTGTTGACTTAAGACAAGGAGATATGTCTGTATCAGAGTACATGGCTGAGTTTGACACACCATCAAAGTACGGCCTGTCTTTTTTCGATACTCTTCTTAAGAAGAATGAGACGTTCATTATTGGCTTGGATGATTATCTTGGAGAGAAGCTAGTAAGTCATATTGATGAGCCATTTAAGATGCCAGTTGAGAAAGCTCTTCGACATGAGAGTCTATACCCTAAGCCTAATTTTGTTGTTGCTCCTGACGATGAGCCGAAGCCGCAAACTAGCGGGGAAGGCATGGGAAGTGGGACAACAACAAGAAGTAGTTTCAAAAGGGTAACCAAAAGAAGGGAAAGTAGGAGCCTACTTGCTACAATTGTGGAGAGAAGGTTCATCTTAGCAAAGATTTTAGAAATGAGAAGAAAGGATGTTTCAACTGCAACAAGCTAGGACATATAAAGAAGGATTGCCAAGAGCCATTGAAGAATAAGAAGTTTGTGTCTGTTTATTCTCTAAACGATGTTCCAGCTTCCTTGAATGCTCCATCAGCAAAGGAGAAGGGGAAGAGCATCATTATATAGGGTTTTCTTTCTATATCTGATATACCCTTATGTGTTTTATTTGACATTTGGGCTTCACATTATTTCATATCTAGTGATTTGTAGATAGACTAGGAATGTAACCCAAGATAGTTGACTGAATTTTGATTGTCACGAATCCTGTTGGAGGATCGATTAGCATGTGCATGGTTTGTCGAGACTTAGCCTTATCGATTCATGGATATTTGTTTGCTTATGATTGCTTTGTTTTGGGTTTTGTGGGGTTTGGTATTATACCGGGGATAGACTAGCTAAGGAAGTATGCGATAATAGTAGATTGTGAGAGGTAGTTGGTGACGATTGGGGCAGTGGAGGGGTGAATGGTAGTGTTTGGCTGCCTACCAGAGGATGGAGTTATGGTTAGCTTTTTGTATTCGCTTGAGACTCCATAGGATGAGTTGTCATATGTGCCTATAGCAAGAGAGTATCTGGACATATTAAAGGAGGTGACTGGATTACCACCACATTGAGAGATTGAGTTTCACATAGACTTAGTGAAGAATGCTAGACTGACAGTTATGCCTTTGAGGCATATGACACCCAAAGAGCAGAAGGAGTTGGAAGTGCAAGTGAATGACCTGTTGAAATGAGGGTTCATTCATAGAAGCATATCTGAGTGGGGTGTACCCGTAGTAACCACTATTAAGACAGATAACTCTCTGAGATTTACTATGAGCTGAATAAGGTGACGAAGAAGAACAACTATCCACTCCTGCATAATGATGACTTATTCGATCAGCTCATGGTAGTAGGATGTTCTCTCAGTTGGACCTTATGATGGGGTTTCATCAACTGAGAATGGAAAAGGAGAGTGTGCCGATTACAACATTTTCGTTAACCGTTTGGATTCTTTAAGGGTTAGTTGTGCCATTTGGGCTGACCAATGCATTGGTATACTTTATTGATCTTATGAACTGTGTTTTTACGGATTTGCTAAATAAGTTTGTACTTGTGTTCATGGATGATATCCTTGTTTATTCGGGGATAAAGGAGGAACATAAGGAGCATTTGAGCATTGTACTTGAGGTGTTAAGGAAGCGCTAATTGAAAGCAAAGTTTTTGAAATGTCACTTCTAGAAGGAGGAAGTGCGATTCTTGGGTCACGTTGTTTCTGTGCAGGGTATTGCTGTAGATCCTGCGAGGGTGGCTATAGCATCGAACTAAGATTGGCCCATGATTATTACAAACGTGAGAAGCTTCCTTGGACTGGTAGGATGCTATAGACGTTTTATCCAGGACTTCTCTGAGGTAGCAGCGCCGTTAACCAACTTGATGTAGAAGAATCAAACTTTTATTTGGGACACAAGGTGCAAGCACACATTCATGAGTCTGAAGGAGAGGTTGATGAGCGCACCAATGTTAGTCATTCCAAGTAGGAATAAGGAGTTGATAGTATACATGGACGCCTGTGCTACTGGACCTGTTGTGGTGTTGATGAGAGGAGAAATTTTTTTGCCTACGCTAATGGACAACTGAAACCGCATGAGAGGAAGTATCTATGATTTAGAGTTGGCAGCGATAGTGTTCACTTTGAAGACATGAAGGCATTTTTCTTGGGGAGTGGTTCGAGTTGTATATGGACCAAAAGTCGTTGAAGTATTTATTCTTCCAGAAAGACCTCATCCTTTGCCGGCAATGATGGTTAGAGTTCCTAAATTCCTTTGACTTTGGCATTTCCTACACGCTTAGCAAGAGAAATGCAGTTGCTGATGCTTTAAATAAGAGACATGCTAGCTTAGGAGCAATGTTTCTAGAGTGGAAGCAGTTAGAGTTTATCGATAGCTGTGATTTTAGACCTCGATGTGAGCTAAAGTTGAAAGTGTTGGCTAGCTTGATGATCAGACCTACCTTGATTGAGTGGATCAGTGGTTGTTAGAAGCAAGAAGCTAGGCTAGCAAAGATCATGGTGAAGATAAAGGAAGGAGTAGAATCTAAGGAGATAAAGCAGTATAGGCTTAACCACGATGATTGGCTCCGTAAGAATGAGAGATTGTTTGTTCCCGATGTCAATAGATTATGGGATGAGGTGCTATGTGAGTGCCATCATTCAAGATTAACTATACATCCCATGAAAATAAGATGTATCATGATATGAGAAAAACATTTTATTGGGAAGTAATGAAGAAGGACGTTAGGACATTCATCTCGAAATGCGTGAACTATCAGTTGGTAAAGGCAAAGCAGAAGAAGCTAAGTAGTTTGCTGCAACCGCTTGAGATTATGGGGTTGAAATAGGAACAAGTTTCGATGGACTTCATCTGGATTCCTAAGGACCAGAGGAGGGTATGATAGCATTTGCGTCATAGTCAATAGATTGATGAAGAATGCTTGATTCCTACCCATCAAGTCAAGTACAATGGAATCCAAATTGGTCGAGTTGTAGTGAAATGGGTTGTTCGATTCCATGGTGTGCCGAGAAGCATTGTGAGCGACTGAGACATTATGTTCACTAGCAGTGTTTAAAATAGCTTATAGGAGGCGTTAGGGACAAAGCTGCATCTCAATATGGCTTATCACCCACAAATTGATGGGAAGATTAAGAGGGTGAATCATATTCTGGAGGATATCTTGCGAGCTTGCATTCTCAATTTCGATGGCTCGTGGGACGATCATCTACACTTAGTAGAGTTCGCATACAACAAGAATTATCAGTCTATCATCGGTATGGAACCATTAGAGGCATTATACGATCGTCCGTGCAACGCTCCTTCATGTTGGTGGGAAAAGGTAAGAAACCGATATTTACGCCAGACATGATTAGATAGACTTCAGAGAAGATCGACATCACTCGACAATGAATAAAAGTTGCTCGGGATAAAAAGAAGACCTACATAACGTCCGCATTTTCGTATGCTTTAAACCGACGATAAACCACACACATCAGACTTAAAACATACAGAAGGGCGGATTGTTATGGGGTAAACAAGAAAAAGCAGAGAAAGAAAAACAAAATAGAATCTTGCAGCGGAACGACAAATATAATAATAAAATAAACAGTTCATGAAGCTGTTTTACAAAACATTTGATTTTACCTATACAATACAATCAGAGTTAACATACCAGAAAATAATCAATAACAATGCAGCGGAACAATGTGATGTAGTGGAATAATATAATAATAATACTAGTACTACAATCTTCGTCTTCATCCTCCAGAAAAAAGGGTCTTCAAATCATGAAATGCTCAGGCTGACCCGAGCGAATTGAAAAGACAAAACACTTGAGTTGGAACTAAAAGATCTTATGTAAGTAAAATAAACGGTAAAATATGAGTGGAACGACGTCAGAGATGTTTATGGGATTTGACATCTCCTATCCAGTGTCTAATGTGAGTGCAGTAACTTAAGAGATGTACGGGATTCACATCTCCTAAGGATCATTTAAACTATCTACTATGTAGTAATATACGCTATTATAATAGTGTCTAAAGTAAAGTATAATATACTGAAAATAGCGTTAAGGCTTTACATTTTCCACCTTAACACATTTTTATATTCCCATAGTCTATACAGTACCGTAATCTCTCCCGTACTGGGCGTCGTCAGAGGGAACTCCATAGGTATGGTACAAAACAAAATTGTATAAGGCGCGCTAGGGTAGGTGACACGGCACAACCAGGCAATGCCAGGGTAGATATATCAATTACGCTTGCGGGCCGGTGGTAACGCATAGCCGCAGCTACCGCCCACCTCGATCCACACCCCCAAATCAAAGAAATCAAAAGTGGCCACCGAATAAATCCAAAAGTCAAAGTATAATATCGAAGGGATGTGTCCGATCAAAGGTGCTACCTCATTAGCCTGTCAATCGCTCCTATTTTAGCCACCTTATGCCAACTCACGGGAGTCGGGTCCACATATTTACCTCAAAGAAACACCACCACCATTCTACTTCATTCTGGAATCTCCACCGCGTACACAATTGTTAAAGTGGTTTTCGGAGTTGGCAGGGAGTATGACAACTTCCGATCCCGGTCTCTTTAACAACCAAACGTTATTATAACACCGTGGTCATTTCAAAATAATTTATACTTCAAAACCAGGATATAATATTTATTTCAAAACCATATATATATATATATATATATATATATATATATATATATATATATGATATCATTTCCAATTTAAAAACCAAATCAATATGATATCATTTTTATTTCAAATATATCTTTTTTCAAATCATAGCACTTTCAAATCTATATACCTTGAAACCCATAGCTTTGAAACATAACTTCTAATACTTAAATGGTTTATATTAAATTACTTTATATAATAAAATAGCTTCTTTAATTTCACAAATAAATTCCAAATACGGATTCGAATCCCCAAATAAACCATTTCAATTTTCATATATTTCAGAGCTTTAAATATTCCACCATTTCAAAATTTATTCTTTGATAATCCCATATATCTCAAATTTACTTACTATTATTTAGATTTGAAATGTTTATGTAATAAATCCAATATCATTTAAGAAAACCCTTAACTTCACATAACTGGATATTTTTTTTTCAATTTATTTAACTTGATATATTCATTTAAATTAACTTTATATTCATTTAAATCACTCTAAACCAAATCAAGTTATAAGAATCATACCCTTTAAAATCTCAATTTTATTTAAATTTCAAATCAAATTTATTCGTGTATAATTCTTAAATAATTCGATTCAAACCAATTTCATATTTATCTTCCAACTTAATTCTTATTTAAGTCATTAAAACTCCAGAAATATAATTTAAATAAATACTTAACTATATTATATCTTAATAAAATCAAACTATATTATTAAACTCCTTTTATACTTCAAATAAATTTTATACATAGCTTAAAACCAAGAATTCAACTATATATAAAATACATTCATTGTAACGACCCGATATTTTCAACCATTCGCATCCGCACATGTTGGATTTGAATGCTCAAAATACCGCGTTGTAAATAAAATTTGGAAAATCTCAGAACATACAGTAAATAATAATCACAGAACACAGACACAGAGTAAGAAATGCAGCGGAAGTAAAAGAGATAGTAGTTGATGAAGCTACTATGTAAATATATCAGAGTTAAATAAAATACAATGGAATAAATAAAGTAAAACAGAAGTCTCAAGATGATAACCAAGTACAAGCTAAATAGAACAATAGAACCGAAATAGATAAAACTAGATAAGCAGATAATATCCAGTGATTCCAATCTCCAAAAAGTGGAATCCAAATCTGTGAATAACTCAGGCTGACCCGAGCGTAAATAAAAATACAAACACTCGAGTCAGGACAATATATACTTATATAATGTAAACCAACTCAAGTGAACTGTAATAAGGTACAAGTAACTTAAAGGATGCCTGGGACCACCCATCCTCTAAGGATCCGTCAAACTATTTATTATATAGTAATATTGAGCTATTATAATAATGTCTACAGTAAAATAAACTTACTTCTAAATAGCGTTTCGGGCTACCCATACCACCCTTTACACATAATAGTCCCAGTAGTCCATCCAGTATCAGCATATCTCCAGATCGGGAGACTACCCTAAATACTCCATGGGCTACGTGAGAAAAAAAACTCGTAGTAAAGGCTCGGTATGGTAGGCGACACGGCACACAAGGCAATGCCATGGTAGATATACCAATTACGCACACGGGCTGGTGGTAACGCAACATCCACATACGCCCACCTCGGAACACACTCCCATATCAAAAACGGAGGATGGCCATCTAATCAATCACAAGTAAGAGTATAGTATCGAAGGAATGTGTCTAACCAGAGGAGCTACCCCTTTTGGCCCAAGATCGCGCTTGTATTAGCCACCTTAAGCCAACTCACGGGAGTCGGGTCCACGTAAATATACCTCAAGAACGTCGCCACCATCCTACTTCATTCTGGAAACTCCACCGCGTACACAGTTGTTAAAGTGGTTTTCGGTATCGACAGAGAGTATGTCCATATCCGATCCCGATCTCTTTAACAACCAATCGTTATTATAACCCGTAGTTAAAATTTAAAAGTCATAGTTTATACTTCAAAATAAAGTATCATTTCAAATTCAAGTCTTTATCAAAATAAAGATCTAATCATTTCCAAACCATTTCAATATATCAAAATATCATATCATTCAAAATTCATTTCAAATCATTATTTGAATTCAAATCCAAATATATACATTTAAATATCCTTTTTAAGTCAAAGATATCATTCATTTATTATCCTTTTTAATTCAAAGATATCATTCATTTATTATCATTTCAAATCACCTTTTAAATAGTTTTATATTCAAACCAAAACAATTCATTTAAACCATTTAAAAGTGAAGTCATTATATTTAAAATCAAATATTTAGTTCCCAAAATTTTGGACAAATTCTGAGCTCATTTATTTAAATCAAAACCTCAAACATTCATTTCAGCCTACCGCAACACTTATCAAGTGCTACTGTAGCCCTTTATTTAGTTTCAGATTTTAATTATCTTTCTGTTATCACAGCACTTACCAAGTGCTGTAATACCACTTAGTTATAATTTATACATAGTTCATTTTTATCAACCACATCACTTACAAAGCGCTGTAATATCAATATATCAAAATAAAGATCTAATCATTTCCAAACCATTTCAATATATTCAAATATCATATCTTTCAAAATTCGTTTCAAAACCATATTCATTTTATTCAATTTAAAATACCATTTCAATTCACATTTCAAAACAGTTTATATTTCAAATCAAATTACTTCATTTAAATCAAAAATGAAGTTATTACATTTAATAATTAAATTTCCAAAATTTTCAACTTTCAAAGTTCATTTATTCACTTAAGTTTATCAAAACAGTGAAAATTCACTTTTCGCAGCATTTAGAAAACGCTACGGAAAGTTACATTCAAAACAGTTCAATTTAACAAAAGACAACATTTTAAATGCTGTAATAGGGTTTACTTAAATTTCAAATAAACTTAGTTAAATTCAATAATTATAGCACTTACAAAAATTCTATAATAGCCTTTAATTCAATTTAGCCTTTTAGTTAATGATCATCAACTACAGCATTTACAAATGCTGTAATATCATTTACATTACAATTAATATCATTTCAAAAATGCGGTTAATTAACTTCAAATATTCAATATAATTTCACAACCAATTATACTTTTATTTAAAACGTTTTTTACTTATAAAATTATATATTTTCACATTTATAAACATCATTTAATTTTCCTTAAGTTCATGATTTTATAAAGTTAAATTTCTATTCAAAAATCAAGACTTAATAATAATTCACTTATTAAATTTCAACATTCAATTTTAAATTCATTGAATTAAATTTCAACTTAACACTTAAGTTTAAAATTTCAAAATATAACTTAATTTTAATTTTATTTACTTAACTTAAAATTCACTTTTAAGCCAAATTCACAAATTCGAATTTTGGTTATATTTCAAAATTTCAACTTAAATAATCATCCATTTCACAGTTTAACTTTATTCAAAATCATTAATATATTATAAAATCACTTTAAATTCATTTTAAATTCAAATTATCATAAATTTATCATAATTTCATATTTAATTTAGTTTCCAATTATAATTAAATTAAAATTTCCAAAATAACTTACATTCAAATTTTCTAACTTTTCCATAATTTATTTAACTTATAAATTTCCAAAAAATCAATAATACTTTACAAAAATCATTTTTAATTAAGTTTAAATCAAATATAGTAATATTTACATTTCTAAAATATTTTAGAAATTTTAGCAACGCTAGGTAAAGTGATACGGGTAATATATCATTTCAACCCGTAATTACAAAGAAAACTCGGCTTTTATCATTTCAAACCCGAAGTCCCAAGTAAATGAAATAAATTGAAAATCGCTCAGGCCTATCATTTTAGCCCATAACGATTTTCCCTTATTCTAAAGTCCGTTCGGGTATATATCATTTCAACCCATAGTGATTCAAATCTAAAGGGAACTTGCAGTGTGATAAACTGATATAAACAACAGAACAACATAATATAACAGTAACATATGATATAACAGGTGTTTAAGCATGGGTGAACATCATATGATCATAATATAGAAGATATAATATGGTGATGCATTTTACAGATTCACAGGTGATCGATTTACTAGTAATATAAGTACAATATTGTCTGGTGAGAATAACTCACAGGTATAAGCTGAAGATGACAATTGAAACACACAAACTGAGATCTTCAGAGGCACGAAAGCACGACACCGATTCGAGTTTGCAAGAGCCAAAAATTAATTGCCTTGAACACATTCAAACAAGACAACACAAACAACATAAGATTTCAACTAAAAAAAATTCGATTAAACAATGTTAGAGATGAATGCATAAATCATCTCCAAACCACTTGCACTTGCCTTCTACCACTAATGCTTCAGCCATATGTCAGGTTAGCACGGCCAAAGTGTGTGTTAGGGTCTGGTTTTGAGTTCAATAGGGTCGGTCAAACATGGATCGTGATGGGGCAAAGGTGATACAAAGAGATAGGTTCATAGATTTCAACTACAAAGGCAAACTCTATGGATTCAATGCAACATTTGGCTCGGCCCAAGCAAGACCAGGCATGACCATCTCTGTAGTAGGCTGGAGGATGGTGTGGCAGAGGGTTTATGGTCGTCCATGGGTGGTGGCGGTGGAGTTGGTGGCGGCCAAAGGAAGGTTGAAGGTGATGAAGACAGGTGTTGGCTCTGGTGCATATAGGTGAAGTTTTGTGCAAGTATTGTTGGATTTGGTCACATGGGTGCACGGCCATGGACTTTGACAGAGGGCTAGAGGTGGTGGTGGGTGGTTCAGGTAGTGGAGGAGGCAGCCATGGTGAAGGAGTGGATAGGAGCCTAGCATAAAAGGTGAGAAAGCAAGTAAAAATCAACAAATAAGAAGAAAACAATGAAAAGAGAAAAAGAATTTTACCCAAAATTCTTGGAGATGATGGAGGCCGAACTTTTTTCAGAAATGAGAAGAAAATTCACATGAAAAATAGTAGAAAGAAGTGGTCGGCTGAAGGAAATGAAGAGATATGGCCAATTGAATGAAAAGTAAGGTTGAAATGTGAAAAGGTGGGAATACAAATAGCCTTAGGAAATAAAAAGCCACAAACCTTTCACATTTCTCTATTTCTTTTTATAATTTTAAAAATAATTGAAATATAAATAATTATTCAGCCAAAATTCTAAAATATAACAAATAAACAAAATATAAATAAATAAATATTAATTATTTATGATTAAAATAGGAAAATAGCAAAAAATGAAAACTAGTCTAGAAAATTTGAAAATAAATAGAATAAACTTTGGAAAAATTTTATGGACTTGGAAAATATTTATAAATAAAGGTAAGCACATAAAATAAGAATGCACTCACAAAAATAAATAAACAAATTTTAATTAAATATAATTTAAATGAAGAAAATAGCAAAGAAAACAGAAACTAGGCTTTAAAAATAGAAAATAAATTCAATAAGCTTTGGAGAAATTCAAACATCACTTTAAAAATATTTAAAAGTCAAAATATACATAATATAATATAAATATACAAATTAGAATAAGATATATCAAGTAAAAATATCATTTATATAAATTAAAACAAAGAATATTGCTAAATAACCCTATATACACACAATATTGTAAAGGGTATAACTTTCACAATTTAAATCCAATTTCAACGAAACGAAAAGCAGTATTCATGATATTAAATCTATTTTCATAATAAAAGATAAAATTAAAGAATTCAAATATTTAAATTTAAAAGTCAAAGTTTGACTAGTTTTGACCTTAAATCCATTTTTCAGGAAAATGTTCAATTTATACCAGTTTGAAATTATAATTCATATAATAATCAAAATTTATATTTAAAAATGAAGTTTGAAATAAAACAAGCTTAAAATAATTTCAAAATAAAATAAAGTCAAATTTAAATTATATGCAAAAAATCTAGGGTTAGTACACTCTCCCCTGATAACTATTGTTATAGGTTAGTGAAATAAGATTAAGACAAGATGACAAGGGGATTGAAATTATACCTGATAACTATTGTTATAGGTTAGTTTAACAAGGTGGAGATTATCAAAAATTATAGAAAGATTTCTAAACAGAAAAATTATAGAGAAATGCCTACACCAGCATGAAGCAAGATAAGGAAAATAAGGACAACCAAAAGATAGTTTGAAAAAAAAAAGATAATAAGTTAGAAACCATGGAATTTTCAACTTAAATAATTAATTAATTTTTACACAAGTTAACTAAATCTTAATTATCTCAAATTTTATTATCTTATCTTCTAATCATCTTAAATCAATAATTTCTAAGATCATGGATTTGAAAAATAACCATTCATTATACTCATAATGTACTTAATAAATTTAATTCTTCTTTATTCCTACTTAAAGTTAAATTTATTCCTCTAAATATATTTTAACATCTATGCCCATTATACTTACTCTTATTATAACTGCTTTAATTTATTGTTAGTTCCATTAACATCATTTTATATTATAAATTATTCAATTAACCTTTTATTCTATTTACTCCTGTTAATCATTTTATAACTAAAATTTAGGTGTATAACATTTATTTAACCATTCAAATTTTATTTATAAAATCTTTTTTTATATTGTATATTATCCAATTACATTGTTAACTTCTGTATAATTTGGGTAAGTTATATTTAAATGCAATTGAGTATTATACAAATAAAACTTTCTAATTCCCTCATCTCAAGTTTGAATCATTTATCTAAAATTTTGATTTTCTTTTTATAATTGAAATGATTCTTTAAGATAAAGTTTAAGAATAAAATTTCCGATTCCTTCAAACCATTTAGAGATAAATATAAATATATATATATATATATATATATATATACATAATATGTCAGATCAAATTTAAATCATATGTCTATATATATTATAAATCAATCTTATTTTAGAAATTCAAATCAATTAAATTTCCTAAAACAAAGCTGTAGCAAGACTACAGAACGGTCTCTTCACTTCGAAACTCGAAAATGAACATCGATGATGCCGCGGTCATCACCGAAGTTATTTTCCAATGACAAATAGAAGAGCACTAATTTTAAGCTTAAAATTTCTTGGAAACAAATTTCTATTAGAAAATACTTTAAATAACATACCTATTTTAAAACTTTAAACACAAGGTTTGAAACCATCGGAAATTAAATTCTCAAATTTCTTGTTTTAAACTCATTTCAGTTCCTAAATCAATTTATAAACAGCTATTTATAAATTTATTTGTAGAACAATAAATGATAAATCAAGTATAATCATTTCAAATGATTAATTTAAATCGATTTATTAAGTTCCATAAATTTACTTTTATCAAAATTTATTTCATTAACCAAATTTTAAAATAATATTGTATCAGTTTGTTCTGTCAAAGTGTTTTAGAAATCCTATCGATAGCGTTGATCAGACGAATCAATCGGAAACCCAAATCAACATCAACAACTCAAACAACACAATATAAAACAAAACATTAATATTGATTTACAAGTACAGTTCAAAATGTTTGGAAGATAGATTGGAAACAAAAGACAAGATGATTGAATAACAAAATAGGGAGGTGGATAAACTTAAATAAATCGCGAGAAACCTTAACCGGGTCAACCGTGACTTAAATAATAAGATCGATGTGGATTTTCTAGGGTAAATCTACATTCGATCTCAATAGATAGAGTTTGGAATAACAAAAGATATCGGCATCTAAAGCAAGGATAGATATAAATCTCATGGTGAATTGATGCTAATTGTAAAAGAGTTTCCCCTTTTACAAATGAATTTTTAAGATTGGCGGGACCGCCAATTCACTATAAATCTCATTCGAAATGGAGTCATGGGATACTCCAGAATCAAAAGTAGATGAATAGTGAGGGACACGAATGAATTTTGGAACCGCAGGGAACGTTCCAAAATTCAAATGAAATTTGAATCAAAGAGGAAGAGATTCAAGTTTGGATGAAAGTGATTCTGTAACTAAATTTACCATACATTCTAAGTTTTGCCTCAAAGCCAAAGCTCTGATACCAAATATAACGACTCGATATTTTCAACCATTCGCATCCGCACATGTCAGAATTGAATGATCAAAATACCGCGTTGTAAATGAAATTTGGCAAATCTCAGAACATACAGTAAATAATAATCACAGAACACAGACACGGAGTAAGAAATGCAGCGGAAGTTAAAGAGATAGTAGTTGATGAAGCTACTATGTAAATATATCAGAGTTAAATAAAATACAATAGAATAAATAAAGTACAACAGAAGTCTCAAGATGATAACCAAGTACAAGCTGAATAGAACAACGGAACTGAAATAGATAAAACTAGATAAGCAGATAATCTCGAGCGATTCCAATCTCTAGAAAGTGGAATCCAAATCTATGAATAACTCAGGCTGACCCGAGCGTAAATAAAAATACAAACACTCGAGTCAGAACAATATATACTTATATAATGTAAACCAACTCAAGTGAACTGTAATAAGGTACAAGTAACTTAAAGAATGCCTGGGATCGCCCATCCTCTAAGGATCCGTCAAACTATTTACTATATAGTAATATTGCGCTATTATAATAATGTCTACAGTAAAATAAACTTACTTCTAAGTAGCGTTTCGGGCTACCCATATCACCCTTCACACATAATAGTCCCAGTAGTCCATCCGATATTAGCATATCTCCAGATCGAGAGACTACCCTAAATACTCCATGGGCTACGGGAGAAAAACAAACTCGTAGTAAAGGCTCGGTATGGTAGGTGACACGGCACACAAGGCAATGCCAAGGTAGATATACCAATTACGCACATGGGCTGGTGGTAACGCAGCAGCCACATACGCCCACCTTGGAACACACTTCCATATCAAAAATGGAGGATGGCCATCTAATCAATCACAAGTAAGAGTATAGTATCGAAGGAATGTGTCCAACCAGAGGAGCTACCCCTTTTGGCCCGAGATCGCTCCTGTTTTAGCCACCTTAAGACAACTCACGGGAGTCGGGTCCACGTAAATATACCTCAAGAACGTCGCCACCATCCTACTTCATTCTGGAAACTCCACCGCGTACACAGTTGTTAAAGTGGTTTTCAGTATCGACAGAGAGTACGTCCATATCCGATCCCGGTCTCTTTAACAAGCAATCGTTATTATAACCCGTAGTTATAATTTAAAAGTCATAGTTTATACTTCAAAATAAAGTATCATTTCAACTTCAAATCTTTATCAAAATAAAGATCTAATCATTTCCAAACCATTTCAATATATCAAAATATCATATCTTTCAAAATTCATTTTTCAAATCATTATTTGAATTCAAATCCAAATATATACATTTAAATAACCTTTTTAAGTCAAAGCTATCATTTATTTATTATCCTTTTTAATTCAAATATATCATTCATTTATTATCATTTTAAATCACCTTTTAAATAGTTTTATATTTAAATCAAAACAATTCATTTAAACCATTTAAAAGTGAAGTCATTATATTTAAAATCAAATATTTAGTTCCCAAAACTTTAGACAAATACTGAGCTCATTTATTTAAATCAAAACCTCAAACATTCATTTCAGCCTACCGCAACACTTATCAAGTGCTACTGTAGCCCTTTATTTAGTTTCAGATTTTAATTATCTTTCTGTTATCACAGCACTTACCAAGTGCTGTAATACCACTTAGTTATAATTTATACATAGTTCATTTTTATCAACCACATCACTTACAAAGCGCTGTAATATCAATATATCAAAATAAAGATCTAATCATTTCCAAACCATTTCAATATATTCAAATATCATATCTTTCAAAATTCGTTTCAAAACCATATTCATTTTATTCAATTTAAAATACCATTTCAATTCACATTTCAAAACAGTTTATATTTCAAATCAAATTACTTCATTTAAATCAAAAATGAAGTTATTACATTTAATAATTAAATTTCCAAAATTTTCAACTTTCAAAGTTCATTTATTCACTTAAGTTTATCAAAACAGTGAAAATTCACTTTTCGCAGCATTTAGAAAATGCTACGGAAAGTTAAATTCAAAACAGTTCAATTTAACAAAAGACAGTATTTTAAAATGCTGTAATAGGGTTTACTTAAATTTCAAATAAACTTAGTTAAATTCAATAATTATAGCACTTACAAAAATGCTATAATAGCCTTTAATTCAATTTAGCTTTTTAGTTCATTATCATCAACTACATCATTTACAAAAGCTGTAATATATTTACATTACAATTAATAGCATTTCAAAGATGCATTTAATTAACTTCAAATATTCAATATAATTTCACAACCAATTATATTTTCATTTAAAACATTTTTAACTTACAAAATCATACATTTTCACATTTATAAACATCATTTAGTTTTCCTTAAGTTCATGATTTTATAAAGTTAAATTTCCATTCAAAAATCAAAATTTAATAATAATTCGCTTATTAAATTTCAACATTCAATTTTAAATTCATTGAATTAAATTTCAACTTAACACTTAAGTTTAAAATTTCAAAATATAACTTAATTTTAATTTTATTTACTTAACTTAAAATTCACTTTTAAGCCAAATTCACAAATTCCCATTTTGGTTATATTTCAAAATTTCAACTAAATAATCATTCATTTCACATTTTAACTTTATTCAAAAATCATTAGCATATTATAAAACCACTTTAAATTCATTTTAAATTCAAATTATCATAAATTCATATTTAATTTAATTTCCAATTATAATTAAATCAAAATTTCCAAAATAACTTACATCCAAATTTTCTAACTTTTCCATAATTTATTTAACTTATAAATTTCCAAAAAATCGATAATACTTTACAAAATTCATTTTTAATTAAGTTTAAATCAAAATATAGTAATATTTACATTTCTAAAATATTTTAAATTTTTTAGAAAAACATATTTTAACTATGGGTCTATATATAATTGTCTACGCTAGGTAAAGTGATACGGGTAATATATCATTTCAACCCGTAATTTACAAAGAAAATCCGGGTTTTATCATTTCAAACCCACAGTCCCAAGTAAATGAAGTAAATTGAAAATCGCTCAGCCTTATCATTTCATCCCATGACGATTTTCCCTTATTCTAAAGTCCGTTTGGGTATGTATCATTTCAACCTATAGTGATTCAAATCTAAAGGGAACCTGTAGTGTGATAAACTGATATAAACAACAGGACAACATAATATAATAGTAACATATGATATAACAGGTGTTTAAGCATGGGTGAACATCATATGATCATAATATAGCAGATATAATATGGTGATGCATTTTACAGATTCATAGGTGATCGATTTACTAGTAATATAAGTACAAAATTGTCTGGTGAGAATAACTCACAGGTATAAGCTGGTGACGACAACTGAAACACACAAACTGAGATCTTCAGAGGCACGAAAGCACGACATGGGTTCGAGTTTTCGAGAGCCAAAAAGTAATTGCCTTGAACACATTCAAACAAGACAACACAAACAACATAAGATTTCAACTAAAAAAAATACGATTAAACAATGTTAGAGATGAATGCATAAATCATCTCCAAACCACTTGCACTTGCTTTCTACCACTAATGCTTCAGCCATAGGTCAGATTAGCATGGCCAAAGTGTGTGTTAGGGTCTGGTTTTGGGTTCAATAGGGTCGGCCAAACATGGATGGTGATGGTGCAAAGGTGATACAAAGAGATAGGTGCATAGATTTCAACTACAAAGGCAAACTACATGGATTCAATGCAACATTTGGCTCGGTCCAAGCAAGACCAGGCACGAACATCTCTGTAGTAGGCTGGAGGATGGTGTGGCAGAGGGTTTCAGGTCGTCCATGGATGGTGGGGGTGGAGTTGGTGGCGGCCAAAGGAAGGTTGAAGGTGATGAAGACATAGGTGTTGGCAATGGTGCATATAGGTGAAGTTTTGTGCAAGTATTGTTGGATTTGGTCACATGGGTGCACGGCCGTGGGATTTGATAGAGGGCTGGAGGTGTTGGTAGGTTGTTAAGGTGGTGGAAGAGGTAGCCATGGTGAAGGAGTGGAGAGGAGCCTAGCATAGAAGGTGAGAAAGCAAGTAAAAATCAACAAACAAGAAGAAAACAATGAAAAGAGAAAAAGAATTTTACCCAAAATTCTTGGAGATAATGGAGGCTGAACTTTTTTCAGAAACGAGAAGAAAACTCACATGAAAAATTGTAGGGAGAAGTGGTCGGCTGAAGGAAATGAAGAGATATGGCCAATTGAATGAAAAGTAAGGTTGAAATGTGAAAAGGTGGGAATACAAATAGCCTTAGGAAATAAAAAGCCACAATCCTTTCACATTTCTCTGTTTCTTTTTATAATTTTAAAAATAACTGAAATATATATAATTATTCAGTCAAAATTCGAAAATATAACAAATAAAAAAATATAAATGAATAAATATTAATCATTTATGATTAAAATAAGAAAATAGCATAAAAGATGAAAACTAGTCTAGAAAATTTCAAAATAAATAGAATAAACTTTGGGAAAATTTTATGGAGTTGGAAAATATTTATAAATAAAGATAAGAACATAATATGAAAATGCATTCATGAAAATAAATAAAGAAATTTTAATTAAATATAATATAAATGAAGAAAATAACAAAGAAAATATAAACTAGGCTGTAAAAATAGAAAATAAATTCAATAAGCTTTGAAAAATTTAAACATCACTTTAAAAATATTTAAAAGTCAAAATATACATAATATAACATAAATATACAAATTAGAATAAGATATATCAAGTAAAAATATCATTTATATAAATTAAAACAAAGAATATTGCTAAATAACCCTATATACACACAATATTGTAAAGGGTATAACTTTCACAATTTAAATCCAATTTCAACGAAACGAAAAGCAGTATTCATGATATTAAATATATTTTCATAATAAAAGATAAAAATCAATAATTCAAATATTTAAATTTAAAATTTAAAAGTCAAAGTTTGACCAATTTTGACCTTAAATCCATTTTTCTGGAAAATATTCAATTTATACCAGTTTGAAATTATAATTCATATAATAATCAAAATTTATATTTAAAAATGAAATGTTTGAAATAAAACAAGTTTAAAATAATTTCAAAATAAAATAAAGTCGAATTTAAATTATATGCAAAAAATCTAGGGTTGTTACATTTATACAATATCCAAATCGATATTTCATAAAACCATATATTTCTTTACTAAACCATAGAAAATTATTTCAGAATATTTTTATATATAGACCACGGTGTCTGTATAAAATTTTCTACCCTAGGGTCAAGTAATACGGGTATTAATCATTTCAATCTGTAATTTAAAATAAAATTACGGTAATATCATTTCAAACTGTAATCCCGAATGAAATAAAATATAAATCCATAACGAACTGGCAGATTATAATGATATAAAATAAAACATCCATTCATCCATCATCCAAATCACACATCCATCGCAATCAGCATCCAAAACAATCAATCAATATCAATATATAGCTGAAAATATATAACAGGTATTTAACAGGCAGTTAACTGAGATGATGATTAAAAATAGACAAAACAGTCATAATTTAACCCAAAATCACAACATAAATTAATTTAACAAACATAAGAAATTTTAGAAGTTGTGAGTGGGTTAAAACACTAACCTTTTTGAATTTAAATTGAATTTAAATCCAATTTAAACCCAAAAATTGAATAGTCTTAGAATTCGTCCAAACCAGCGCCAAAATGTCCGAAATTCTGATACGATCCCAATGCAAAAACCCACGCGTAGTTTCGACCTCGTATGCTAAAGTTATGTGAGTTAGAACGTTTAAAATATAATTTGAAGTAAATAACAGAAAAGAAAGAAAAAAAGAACACCAAGGCCACATCATCACGCGGTTACCTACACACGTGCAACGTCTTCAAAAAAACCCTAGCCTCAACAGTGAAACGCTCGCCTACAGCCGCTGCCGTTCTAGCAATTATTCGCCACTGACGATCGCCTTCAACACGATTGAGCCAGTTAGCCAAGCTCCACTCCACGAGATGCACCTCCCAGTCACGTGCACCCTATTCCAGTCGCTCCACCTAACTCTGCCGCCGCCGACGTTGACAGTTGATTTCTGGCAATTTACGGCCATCGAACGACCAACGAGCAACATCACAATGGCCTGCACCTCGCCCTCTTTCAAACGCCACCCTCCGATCATCCTATCGACGCAGGTTCACCATTGGATCGTCGAAAATCCAATATGAAAACGAATTGCAGATCCGAAATGCGTACATCGAGAGCTTCGATATATAATTTTTCTGAATTTTTTTGAGGAGTTTGAAATTTCACTTTGATTTTGAATTGCAGTTGGAATTAGGTGTTTGTCTGCCATTGAAATGGGGAGGTGAAGAGGAACTGTACGCACATACAAATGAGAAATAGAGGTAGGTTAGGGTATATAACAGGGTATATATAGGCAAGGTTAAAATAGAATAGATTGACCCAATTTATAAACGCGCTGAACGATGAATGACCTGAAAAGCCCGTTCTGACCCGGGAACGAAATTTGGTCAACCCGTATATCAAAATAGATGTTTTAAAATATTTGAAATGCAATGGAAAAGGTTTCAAGTCCAAATTCCATCGTATGAAGAAGTTATGCTAAAATCAATATTTTTCAAATTGATTTCAATTGATTTCAACTTCAATGATTTCAAGGCGTTTCAAGTCCGTACGATCAAATGACTGGTCCGATCGCTACGAAACTTGAAATCCTACAATATTTCACCATTATGGATCCGATGAAACTAGTTTCGTCAAAATCCGAGTCAGTGACCAAAATAGCTATTTTTACATTAATTAATCACATTAACAAATTAACAATTTGAATCAAATTTCAAATTTTCGACTCTATGATTAACAGATTTCATCATTTTTAAAATTTCTAAATCATTTACACTAATTTACCCAAATTTAAATGAAAATTTAGAGTTGATTAATTTATCAATTTCAGTATTAATCACAATTTCATTAAATTCAGAAATTATAAATTTAATTTCCAAAAATTCTATTAAATTTATTTTTCATTCTGTTCTTCAATTCATTATTGTCAACAGATGAAATAAATATTGGATTTAAAATCTATTACATTAATATTCTCCCATTCCATCATCATTTCAGCTAGCGCAATATTTAGATACTTAATTTTATTAAATTTAAATTTCTCCAATTATTATTATAGTTCAAATTCCAAATAAATTGATAAATCTTTATTCCCATTCTTATAATTCAACAAATTATCCAATATGAATAACCTTAACATCATTTCCTTAAATTTAGTTATCAATTAATTCATAAACTATTAACAATACATTATTACCAATTATTACCCTAATTTATACTAATATAACATTTAATTCAGATTTATTGCAATTGATTACCCGTTTTAATTTAATAGATTAAATAAATGGTTAACTTAAAACAATCGTTATCATAACTTTTAATTACACATATGAATTCACTATTCACAAACAAATATTACAATTCTTATATAATATTGATTTTAATCAATTTATTACGTATTACTTCTTTAGGTTAATAACTTTTGAATTTATTCCCTGATTCCCTAATTTCAATCAATTATAACCTTACAATTTGTTTCAATTAATAGGTATTACACTAATTTAGTTACTTATCAACTTGCATCAACCGTGTTACATTAATTTACATTCAGTTACTATTAATAAATGTATTATTCCATTAAATTAAATGCCTACTTTTATTTACTTATTTTAAATTTTATACCCAAATGCAACAATTTACACTTTCCAGTATTATATTAATTTGAACTCCATTCTAGTTTTTTTTATAATCCACTAATTCAACATTCCCATTTGTTTCTTATATTAAACTTATAGCCAAGTATGAAAATTTACATTATTTCAATTTATTGCAATTTCATTTTAAATTGTTAATTTTAATTACATTTGCTACATTTAATTTCCAACATTCGCTCCAATATAAGTTATAAAGTTTTATTTCTTTCTAAATTTAATTATCAAAAATCTCATTAAATCAACCAATTCAATTATCGAAATTTACGGGTCGTTACACTCTCTCTCACTCAAAACTTTTCGTCCCCGAAAAGGAAAAAGAAGGGAAAAGAAAGAATGGAGTAAACAATGCATATTATTGAAAAATATTATCTTTATAAACAAATAAATTTAAAAAATTAATTAATTTAGATAAAATATACCAATTTACAACCATAAAATCTTTTATACTCAAATTAATAAAGTTTGAAAAAACATTTTCATAATATTTTCTAAGTCCAAAATTTACGAAAAATTTCGGCAGAGTCTCCTTGTACGGGGAGGCTCCGGAGAAAATATAGTATCAAATATAACAATATATAACATATATCTTTCAAAATAATATATCCCCACACGGAAAAATATATATAATAACGCTATAAACCGTAATCCGAGAACGTACCTATTAGTCGGACGATTAACGCTTATTTTATGAAACCAAAAGCAGTAGCAATTGCTTCCATAACCTGTATTTTACTTATATAATCCAAAAAGGTTAACAATTATATAAAATGAAACATTTAAAGTGGTTTCAACCATAAACAAACAAATCAATACAAACATCAATCACTTGCAACAAGGCATCCAACCATCACATAGAATCATCACAAATCAATTATTCATTCATATCAAACAAACAAATAGTTATTCGGGTTTTGAAAACTTTAAATTGTACAGAATGAAAATAAACTACTAAGTGCATCATTTACTCAACAGTCTAAGATAAAACTAAATAGCTTATCCATACATCCAAACAATTTTAAAGTATCCTTACCCAAACAACCATAAATCAAACAAACAGCACTTTCAAACAATAAATCAAGTTAATTTTCCAATTTCATAGCATTTATTGTTTGATTTCCTTTTTATTCATACAATGATTTATCTTTTAATTCACATTTATTTCTTGCAAATTTTCATTTTTTATTTATTCATATCAAAGTGTTTTCGCTTTATTGCATTACATTCATTCATTCACTACATAATTTCATTTATTTACAATATTCATCCTTCTACCTATTTTTATTATAAATAACCTCAACATTTACTTAAGTTTATTGTCATTTCTTTGCAACCTTTCGGTCATACTTAAGTTTACACAATTTACAACTTCAAATTCTTATTTATAAAAGAATTTCACTTAATTTTTCTATTACATAAGCTTTACTTGTATGATATCCATTACGTTTTCTTATTAACATTTCAACTTTTTACATCTTTTGGTAAGTTATATATATGCCTTTAAGAATTTAATTAAAATAATACAAGTTTATCTTATTTCTTTTAATTAATTAAATGTTCAATAATTATATCTTTCGTTTTATAAGATTACAAATTCAACTTTCCTTTAATCTCATTTATAACTTAGCTTTACATTTCTTATTTCATTTAGGGGGTCCAATTATTAGTTAGTTGCATTCCATTTCACTAAAATAATTGAAACCATTAATCAACGGAAACTTAACAACTAAATATCGGATTAAATCTCAAATCATTTTAAAATAATAGATAAACGTATTTATATATCCGATTATATTTAAATAATTTAAAATTTATATTTGGTTATCAAAATAAATCCGTAGTAAACTACTGCAGTGGCCTCCCCACTTCGAAACTCGAAAATGAATGATGATGCGTGCACTCATCACCGAAATTATTTTCCAGCGACAGAGAGGGGAGTACAAAACTTATTTCTTTCCAAAATTTCTTTAAAAACATTTCTTTCAAAATTATATTGAAATATTTATATTAGAAAATACTCCTAATATTATTATTATTATTATATTCCAAATCATTTGAAAGAAATTTTTAAAAATCCGGAACTTAAGTTCTAAATTTCCAATTTTCATTTATTTTGTTTTCAATCTTATTTCAACTATTATTTGTAAATTTCATTACCTAACAACCAATATAATACAACCAAACACATATATCATTTAAAAAAATTTATTTTATATATAGAAAATATAATAGGCAAAATCATTTCATTCACCTATATTCAAAACAAATATTGTGTCGGTCTTTCCTATTAAGTGCTTAGAAATCCCTATTGATGTCATAGCGTCCCATGCACCAACCAGAATTTATAAATACAAAACTGAACAGAATAACACAATATTAAAACGTTTTTATAGCACTAACAAATACGCTCTCTCATATATATACACTCAGTGACTCCCATAGGGTATTACTACCCTATTAGTAAAGAGTCAAACCCCACAAAGCTAAGGTTTATCGCTAAACCATAGCTCTGATACCAGATGTAACGTCCCGCCTTTTCGTTCGCTTTAAACCGACGATAACCACACACATCAGACTTAAAACATGCAGGAGGACGGATTGTTATGGGGTAAATAAGAAAAAGCAGAGAAAAAAAACAAAATAGAATCTTGCAGCGGAACGACAAATATAATAATCAAATAAACAGTTCATGAAGCTGTTTTACAAAATATTTGATTTTACTTATACAATACAATCAGAGTTACACATACCAGAAAATAATCAACAACAGTGCAGCGGAACAATGTGATGTAGTGGAATAATATAATAATAATAGTACTACAATCTTCGTCTTCATCCTCAAAAAAAAAGGTCTTCAAATCCTGAAATGCTCAGGCTGACCCGAGCGAATTGAAAAGACAAAACACTTGAGTCAGAACTAAAAGATCTTATGTAAGTTAAATCAACGGTAAAATTTGAGTGGAACGGCGTCAGAGATGTTTACGGGATTTGACATCTCCTATCCAGTGTCTTATGTGAGTGCAGTAACTTAAGAGATGTTCGGGATTCACATCTCCTAAGGATCCGTTAAACTATCTACTATGTAGTAATATACGTTATTATAATAGTGTCTAAAGTAAAGTATAATATACTAAAAATAGCGTTAAGGCTTTACATTTTCCACCTTAACACACTTTTATATTCCCATAGTCTATACAGTACCGTAATCTCCCCCGTACTGGACGTCGTCAGAGGGCACTCCACGGGTATGGTACAAAACAAAATCGTATAAGGCGCGCTAGGGTAGGTGACACGGCACAACTAGGCAATGCCAGGGTAGATATACCAATTACGCTTCCGAGCCGATGGTAACGCATAGCCGCAGCTACCGCCCACCTCGAGCCACACCCCCAAATCAAAGAAGTCAAAAGTGACCACCGAATAAATCCAAAAGTCAAAGTATAATATCGAAGGGATGTGTCCGATCAAAGGTGCTACCTCATTAGCCCGTCAATCGCTCCTGTTTTAGCCACCTTATGCCAACTCACAGGAGTCGGGTCCACGTATTTACGACAAAGGAAATGCCACCACCATCCTACTTCATTCTGGATTCTCCACCGCGTACATGATTGTTAAAGTAGTTTTCGGAGTTGGCAGAGAGTATGACAACTTCCGATCTTGGTCTCTTTAACAACCAAACGTTATTATAACACCGCGGTCATTTCAAAATAATTTATACTTCAAAACCAGGATATAATATTTATTTCAAAACCATATAAATACGATATCATTTCCAATTTAAAAACCAAATCAATATGATATCACTTTTATTTCAAATATATCTTTTTTCAAATCATAGCACTTTCAAATCTATATACCTTGAAACTCATAGCTTTGAAACATAACTTTTAATATTTAAATGGTTTATATTAAATTACTTTATATAATAAAATAGATTCTTAAATTTCACAAATAAATTCCAAATACTGATTTTAATCCCCAAATAAACCATTTCAATTTCCATATATTTCAGAGCTTTAAATATTCCACCATTTCAAAATTTATTCTTTGATAATCCCATATATATCAAATTTACTTACTATTATTTATATTTGAAATGTTTACGTAAAAATCCAATATCATTTAAGAAAACTTTTAACTTCACGTAACTGGATTTTTTTTTCAATTTATTTAACTTGATATATTCATTTAAATCAACTTTATATTCATTTAAATCACTCTAAACCAAATCAAGTTATAAGAATCATACCCTTTAAAATCTCAATATTATTTAAATTGCAAATCAAATTTATTCATGTATAATTCTTAAATAATTCAATTCAAACCAATTTCATATTTATCTTCCAACTTAATTCTTATTTAAGTCATTAAAACTCTAGAAATATAATTTAAATAAATACTTAACCATATTATATCTTAATAAAATCAAACTTTATTATTAAACTCCTTTTATACTTTAAATAAATTTTATACATAGCTTAAAACCAAGAATTCACCTATATATAAAATAACATTTGTACAATATCCAAATCAATATTTCATAAAACCATATATTTCTTTACTAAACCATAGAAAATTATTTCAAAATATTTTTATATATAGATCACGGTGTCTGTATAAAATTTTCTACCCCGTGGTCAATTCATACAGATATTTATAATTTCAATCCGTAATTTAAAATAAAATTACGGTTATATCATTTCAAACCGCAATCCCGAATGAAATAAAATATAGATCCATAACGAACTAGCAGATTATAATGATATAAAATAAAACATCCATTCATCCATCATCCAAATCACACATCCATCGCAATCATCATCCAAAACAATCAATCAATGTCAATATATAACTGAAAATATATAAAAGGCTGTTATATTCAATAATAGATTAAATAACGATTAAATTTTAAATAAATGCAATTAACTGAGATAATGATTAAAAATATACGAAACAGTCATAATTTAACTCAAAATCACAACATAAATTAAATTTAACAAACATAAGAAATTTTAGAAGTTGTGAGTGGGTTAAAACACTCACCTTTTTGAATTTAAATTGAATTTAAATCCAATTTAAACCCAAATATTGAACAGTCTTAGAATTCATCCAAACCAGTGCCATAATGTCCGAAATTCTGATATGATCCCAACGCAAAAACCAACGCGTAGTTTCGACCTCGTACGCAAAAGTTATGTGAGTTAGAACGTTTAAAATATAATTAAATTAAATAACAAAAAAGAAAGAAAAAAAGAACACCAAGGCCACGTCATCACGCGGTTACTTGCACATGCGCAACGTATTCAAAAAAACCCTAGCCTCAACAGTGAAACGCTCGCTTACAGCCGTCGCTGTTCTGGCAATTATTCATCACCAACGACCGCCTTTAACACGATCGAACCACCTAACCAAGCTCCACTCCACGAGGCGCACCTCCCAGTCATGCGCGCCCTGTTCCGGTCGCTCCACCTACTCCACCGCCGCCAACGTTGGCAGTTGATTTCTGGCGATTCACTGCCATCGAACGACCAACGAGCAACATCACAAGGGCTGCACCTCGCCCTCTTTCAAACGCCACCCTCCGATCATCCTATCGGCGTAGATCCACCGTTGGATCGTCAAAAATCCAATATGAATGGCCCAGGTTAAATCTCAATTTTGGACAAACGATGATTCAAAACCAAAAATGAACTGCAGATCTGAAATGCGTACATCGAGAGCTTCGATATATAATTTTTCTGAATTTTTTTGAGTGATTTGTGAATTGCAGTTGGAATTAGGTGTTTGTTTGCCATTGAAATGAGGAGTGAAGGAGAACTGTACGCACAGACAAATGAGAAATAGAGGTAGGCTAGGATTTATAACATGGTATATATAGGAAAGGTTAAAATTGAATAGATGGACCCGATTTATAAACGCGTTGGATGATGAATGACCCGAAAAGCCCGTTCTGACTTCGGAACGAAATTGGGTAAACCCGTATATCAAAATTGATGTTTTAAAATATTTTAAACGCAATGGAAAAGGTTTCAAGTCCAAATTCAATCGTATGAAGAAGTTATGCTAAAATTAATATTTTTCAAATTGATTTCAATTGATTTCAAGTCCAATGATTCGAAGGCGTTTCGAGTCCGTACGATCAAACAATAGGTCGGATCGCTACGAAACTTGAAATCCTACAATAATTCACCATTACGGATCTGATGAAATAGGTTTCGTCAAATTCCGAGTCAGTGGCCAAAATAGCTATTTTTACATTAATTAATTACATTAACAAATTAACAATTTAGATCAAATTTCAAATTTTCAACTCTATGATTAACAAATTTCATCATTTTTAAATTTTCTAAATCATTTAGACTAATTTACCCAAATTTAAATGTCAATTTAGAGTTAATTAATTTATCAATTTCATTATTAACCACAATTTCATTAAATTCAGAAATTATAAATTTAATTTCCAAAAATTCTATTAAATTTATTTTTCAATCTGCTCTTCAATTCATTATTATCAACGGATGAAATAAATATTGGATTTAAAATCTATTACATTAATATTCTCCCATTCCATCATCATTTCAATTAGCGCAATATTTGGATATTTAATTTCATTAAATTTCAATTACTCCAATTATTATTATAGTTCAAATTCCAAATAAATTGATAAATCTTTATTCCCGTTCTTATAATTCAACAAATTATCCAATATGAATAACCTTAGCATCATTTCCTTAAATTTAATTATCAATTAATTCATAAACCATTAACAATACATTATTACCAATTATTACCCTAATTTATACTAATATAACATTTAGTTCATATTTATTGCAACTGATTACCTGTTTTAATTTAATAGACTAAATAAATGGTTAACTTAAAACAATCGTTATCGTAACTTTTAATTACACATATGAATTCACTATTCACAAACAAATGTTACAATTTTTATATAATATTGATTTTATTCAATTTATTACGTATTACTTCTTTAGTTAATAACTTTTGAATTTATTCCCTGATTCCCTAATTTCAATCAATTATAACCTTACAATTTATTTTAATTAATAGGTATTACACTAATTTAGTTACTTATCAACTTGCATCAACCGTGTTACATTAATTTACATTCAGTTACTATTAATAGATGTATTATTCCATTGGTAAATTAAATGCCTACTTTTATTTACTTATTTTAAATTTTATTCCCAAATGCAACAATTTACACTTTCCAGTATTATATTAATTTGAATTCCATTCTAGTTATTTTTTTATAATTCACCAATTCAACATTCCCATTTGTTTCTTATATTAAACTTATAGCCAAGTATGACAATTTACATTATTTCAATTAATTGCAATTTCATTTTAAATTGTTAATTTTAATTACAATTGCTACATTTAATTTCTAACATTCGCTCCAATATAAATTATAAAGTTTTATTTCTTTCTAAATTTAATTACCAAAAATCTCATTAAATTAGCCAATTTAATTATCGAAATTTACGGGTCGTTACAACCTACGTCAATAGGAGGATACATGATTTAGTGTGCTCCGTCGACGAGATGGTTTTAGTCAAGATCTCTCCATTGAATAATGTTGCTTGATTCGGTACTAAGAGAAAGTTGGTGCAAGATTTGTTGGTATTTTTCGATACTTAAGAGGATTGGGAACCTAGCTTACAGGGTCGGTTACCTCAGATGGTTGCAGGCTCGCACAATGCATTCCACAACTCTCACTTGCAGAAGTTTATGCATGACTCAGGCGTGATAGTTCAACCAATTAGCTTGATGATATCGAGATTGAACCAAAAGCATCGAGACCTCATAGGCCTATTCGTGCCGTCGAACATGATACAAAGTAGCTTAGGAGGAAGATAATGGAGCTGGTGAAGGTTTAGTGAAGTGAGGGGAAAGGTAATTGTACTTGGGGGACCAAGGAGAGCACGAGGACTGCTTATTTATAGCTCTTTACTTAACGAGACTTCTGTTTATTGCATTTACTTTCACTTTCGATATCATACAGGGTAGTCTAGTATCCTGCATGCAGGGTAGGCGTAGATATTATTTATTGCTTTTGTGTGCATATTTGATGTCTGACATGTTTGCTCGTGGACGATAGGCATGCGGAGTAGCTATATTTGACTTTCCCTTGGTCGCATTCGGATTTCTGGGGCTAAATTCCTAATGGGGGGGGAGAGTGTAGTGACATGTATTTTACGTATCGAGGAACGTAAAATAATATATTTAAATTTGTATGAGGTCGTATAACTCTATGACTTTTGAAAATGCCTATTGGTGACATTTCTTATTTTTAGAATTTTTCCAAACAATTTTACCCCTAGAAACTTGTATCGGCTAAAACTTTTGAACAGAGCCTAATTAGTGTCCGAGACCATTTCCATTGGAAAGATATAATGATTTCCCTTTCCGTAGAATGGTCCTAAAAGCGATTTGGACTTTTTGGTTAAAAGATATGATTGTTTGAAGATTGACAGTTTTTAGAGCAGCTTGGTGGGTAACTAGTGAGTTTGTGGGCAAGCCCACTAACCCATTTTGGAGTTGGAGACCTTATATGGCTGAACCATCATCCCCAAATCACTTTTACTCCTTCTCCCATAGATCTAAGGCTACATTAAACCATCACCGCCAAAAAATTTCTCTTTTCACCTCCAAATAAAATCTAAATCATAGATTAAAGTTGGATAAGCAATGAGATTCACTAGAGATCTCCAGATCTACGTTTTTAGGGAGGGAAAATTGGATTTTTGCTATAGATTCTCGAATTTGCCTAGATTTACGTGTAATATGAGTGATTTATCATCTCTCACCTTACTATATGTGTGTGTGTGTGTGTGTGTTTTAACATGTTTTGAATCCTTTTAAAGTCAAAATTAAGTTTTAAGGTTGTTTTAAAACCCAACCTGTAGTAAAAATGCGAATAGATGGACTTTTGATGTTTTAAACATGTAATTTGGATACGTGATTGCGTTGATAGATGTTAGGCCATGTTGTATATGCTTTATATGTTGATTACTATGATAATGTGATTTACATGTTTAAGTGTTGTTTGGTGCATTTATGTTTTTTGTTTATATGTTTATATGGTTGAAAATGCTCATTGGAGCAAACTAGAGGTAGGAACCGTGAAGATGAACTTTTACGGATTGGCTCCAGAGCATTGTGAGTCATATCATTGCATAGGCGATGCATGAGGGTCGAAGCATTAACTGTGGAGTGGAATCTCTGCGATGTTGAAGCATTGAAAGGGATATAGGTTTCGATATGGTAGGGCTTGATCCCGTATGGGATAGCTCGATGGGGCTTGGTCCACTGTTGAATAGCTCGAGGGTTGACTTCAGGAAGAGAAGGCATTGGCTCGGCATGTGGTGGCCTGGTGATTGTAACAACCCTAGATTTTTGAAATATTTTTAAATTTGAATTCATTTCATTTTGAAATTATTTTAAATTTATTTTTATTTCAAGATTTCAATTTTAAATATTTTTAAAGTGATGTTAAAATTTTTCCAAAGCTTATTGTATTTATTTACAATTTTTAAAACCTAGTCTCTATTTTTAAGCTATTTTCTTAATTTATTTATATTTATCTAAAATTTATTTATTTAATTTTTATCCATACATTATTTTGTTGTGTTTTTATTTTATTTATATTTATTTTTCATGTGTTTAAAAATGAATAAAGAAAATGGGAAATTTGAAGAGTTTATAACCTTTCACATGCCTTTAACTTTTCACCTTCTTCTTACTTTTTCATTTTCAAATTGTCACTTGCATTGATGGCCAACCTTATCTCATTTCTTTAGCCGATTACTTTCTCATTTCTCACGCACAAAACTTTTCTTCTCATCAAAATAGTTGGCCTTCATTTCTGAGGAAAAATTTGGTAATGATTTTATTCTTTTTCTTACTCATTTTTCTTGTTGTTTTAGTGAAATTTTGCCTTGCTTTCGCCTATATATTGTTCGGCCTCAAGCTCCACCTTCACCACCACCTTGTTCGACTGCAAACCCCTCCATCTCCACTGACCTACCTGTCCATGGCCTCTAAGATGCAAGCTCCACAAAAAATAGTAAACACCACTTGAAAATGTCATAACCGAACTCCAATTGCTCCACCACTTCACCACACCTCTCGGCCACCACTTCCACCACCTACACTAGCCTATGCCTGACCATAAGTCACTGCCACACCATCCCCTAGCCTCCACCAGTCATGCCCGCGCCATTTGGAGCCATGGCCGAGCTTGTGATTGTGCAAAATTTCACCTTTGTTGCCTTGGCTTGTGTTGTTCTTGCATACACAACTTCCTTACCTTCATACCCTAGCTAGGCCGACCATATATGGTTCCATACTTGACCAAATACACCATCATGGCCGTGCCTTATCACCATATGGCCAAGCATTGTAATTGTGAAAGCAAGTGGAAGTTGATTAATTATTTGTTGTTCCTAAATTCTAGCTTGTTTAATGTTATATTTTGGGTTGTATATTCATGTCATATATATTATTTTGTTCCATATACACAAGATAATAGCTTTGGCTCTCCCCTCACTTGAATCGTAGTCGTGCTTTTGTGCCTTTTTGGATCATGGTTTGTGTGTTTGGATGTACTATCTTCAGTTGGTAGAGGTGAGTATTTCTCACCAGACATTTTGTACTTATATAATTAGTAAATTGACACCATTTGAATCTGTAAATTATATTATCATGTTATAACTGTCTATACTATGATCATATGATGTTCACCCCTGTTTATGCACCTATCATATTATATGTTATTGTTATATAATGCTATTCTAATTATTTATATCAGTTTATCACACTGCAAGTTCCCTGTAGATTAGAATCACTATAGGTTGAAACGATAAATACCCGAACGGACTTTAGAATATGGAAAATCGTTATAGGCTGAAATGATAGGCCTGAGCAATTTTCATTCATTTCATTTTACTTGGGATTGCGGGTTCGAAATGATAGAACCTGGGTTTTCTTTGTAAATTATGGATTGAAATGATATATATCCATATCACTTTACCTAGGATAGAAAATTATATACATACCAGTGGTTAATATATATTTTTCTAGAAATTTTTTTAAAGTATTTTTAAAATGTAATACTGTGATTTTGATCTAAATTTGAATTTTAAATGATTTTTATAAAGTGTTATTTATTTTTTATAAATTAAAAATGGTTAAATAAATAAATGTTTAAATTTGAAATTTGAAATATAATTTAACTTAGAAAATGTGAAATGTGTTTTAAATTAAAATGTTAAGTTAAGAAATAATAAAATGGAATTTAAATTTAATTTATGAAATGGTAAATTAAATTAAAATGTAAATTAAATGAAATGTTATAAAATTTTACATTTATTTTATAAGTGAATTATTAAAGATTTGATAATTATTGTGAAAATTTCACTTTATATAATCATAAATTAAAAGGTATTTAAATGATAAGTTTAAAGTGAGGAAATATGATGTTTATAAGTTAAAAATGGTTTAGATTAAAATTCAATTGTTTATGAAATTGTATTGAAAATTTGGAATTTAATTAACAGCATTTTTAAAATGCTATCATTTCTTAAGTAAAGCATAATACTTCATTTCTAAGTGCTGTAGTTGATACAAATGAACTATATAGCTAAAAATGAACTACGGGATATTACAACACTTTCTAAGTGATGTAGTTGCTGAATTTAACTAAAGTTTTATTTGAAACCTAAAACCTATTACAGCATTTTTTTAAAATGCTGTCTTTTGCTAATTGAATTGCTTTAAAACATAACTTTCTGTAGCATTTTTCTAAGTGTTGCGAAAGTTGAAATTTCATCGTTTTGATACATTTAAGTGAATAAATGAACTTTGAAAAGGCTAAATTTTTGTTAATTAAATATTTGATTATTAAATACAATAACTTCATTTTTAAATGGTTTAAATGGAGTATTTTGATTTGAAATATAAACCATTTTAAAATATGATTAAAATGACATTTAAATTAAATAAAATGAATGTGGTTTTGAAAGATATGATATTGTGAAATGGATTTGAAATGATTTTGAATTGTTAAATGATATTTGATCTTGAAATATAAATACCATTTTTTTTAAATTATAATCACGGGTTGTAATAAAGATTGGTTGTTAAAGAGACCGAGATCGGATATGGACATACTCTCTGTCGATACCGAAAACCACTTTAACAACTGTGTACGCGGTGGAGATTCCAGAACGAAGAAGGATGGTGGCGACGATCCTATTATGGTATGAACGTAGACCCGACTCCCATGAGTTGGCTTAAGGTGGCTAAAACAGGAGCAGTCGATGGGCCAAGTGAGGTAGCTCCTCCGATCGGACACACTTCTTCGATACCATTCTATAACTTTTGTGATTGATTAGGTGCACCCTTTTGATTTTAGGAGTGTGGCTCGAGGTGGGCGGTAGTGGCTGCTATGCGTTACCGCCATCCCGGAAGCGTAATTGGTATATCTATCCCGGCATTGCCTCGTGTGCCTTGTCACCTACCATAGCGAGCTTTACTACGAGTTTGTTTTTCTCCCGTAGCCCATGGAGTATTTAGGGTAGTCTCCCGATCTGGAGATATGCTGATACTGGATGGACTACTGGGACTATTATGTGTTGGGGGCTATATGGGTAACCCTTCGACGCTATTTTAAAGTAAGTTTATTTCACTGTAGACATTATTATAATAGTGCAATATTACTACACAGTAAATAGTTTAACGGATTCTTAGAGGATGGACGGTCCCAAGCATCCTTTAAGTTACTTGTATCATATTACAGTTCACTTGAGTTGATTTACATTATATAAGTATATATGTCCTGACTCAAGTCTTTTGTATTTTTCTTTACGCTCAGGTCAGCCTGAGTATTCACAACTTTGGATTCCCTTTCTGGAGCTGGTCTTTGCTGGAGATTCTGCCTATCTATTTATATATCTATTTCAGATTCAGCTGTTCTAGTTTATCTCATGTATTAGTCAACTTCTATGTATTTGGGATTTCTATTATGTTGTTTTCAGACTGATATTATGTATTTGTTTTGAGACTTTGTTATAGAAGCTTCACGAACTACTATGGTATTTTATATTCCGCTGCGAGTTATTCTGATGTTTCTGTGTCTGTGATTCTGTGTATTTGATTTCATTTCCTCCAAATTTATTTACAATCTGTTATTTTGTATCATTCAAGTCTGAATGTGTGGATTATTGTCAATTTGAATGGTACAAAATAGTGGGTTGTCACATTTGGTATCAAAGCTTTGGTTTTAGGCAAACCTTAGCCTACGGAGCAAAAACTCATTAGAGATAGAGTAGAAATACCCTAGAATGAGTGAAATCAATATCAAAATCATATCTTTGTGAGAGAACGTATTTTCAAAGTATAAAAAGATTTTCAAAATGATTTTTCAAAGGATTTTCAAAGATTATTTTGGTATAAAAATTTTCCTGTTTTAAAAAGGATTTTTTTTAAATGTTTTCTAATTTCCTTCCTTTCGTATCTATCTTTTAGAGTTTTCTTTCATTAGGATGTTCATCCAAGTGAATTTATCTTGTCTTATCTTAATCTTTGGCATCTCTATATCTTGTCCTAAATTCATTCTTGATTTTTCAGGATGAATCGAGGAAATGCCAGAGGTAGGGGCCGTGGTATTGCCCCAGCTCCTCAGGCTGCTGCACCCGTTAAGTTCACTGTTCTCTATAAGGAATTCACTCAACTTGGTGGAACCCCATTCACTGGTTCAGAGAGCATCATTGAGGCTCAACAGTGGTTGCGGATTCTAGAGAGGATATTTACTAGTCTCGAGATTACTGATGCTCAGAAGCGTCAGTTAGCAGCTTGGCAGTTGCATGAGGCTGCTCTAGATTGGTGGGAGTCAATTATGGCTAACACCGTCGAAGCTGATATTACTTGGGAGAAGTTTAGGTATCCTTTGTGTTATCATGAATTTTGCTCCTATTTTTCCTTTTCTTTTAAATCTTTCTTAAGTTTTTTCTGTATCTCCTTTCCAGGGACGCTTTTGTTGCAAAATGGATGCCCGAATCCGGGTAATCTCAGCTTTACCGTGAATTTATGGATCTCAAGCAGGGTAGCATGTCTTTTGCTGAGTATGAGAGGAAGTTCAATGAACTTTCCAAGTTCGGTCCTAGCCTAATTGACACTCCTCTCAAGAAGAATGAGAAGTTCATTGCTGGTGCTCGTCCTGAGTACTATAGTCGTCTCATTGCTCATGTTCATGGCAATTTCACCTAGCTTATGGATATGGCTATCCGTTATGAGAACCCCACTTCTAAGGGTCTTGCTGTCGCTGGTGCTCCTTCATCTCAGTCTTCCTCTGCTAATTCTAGAAAGAGAAAGCCTAATTATCATCAGTAGAAGAATAATTGGCACAAGCGTCCTGGTTTGGGATCTTCATCATCTGCTCCTTCTCGGAGGCGACCAGTTGATCTTTCCTCTATCACCTGCTTTGGATGTGATCAGAAGGGACACTATGCCAATAGTTGTCCTACTTTATCTGGTGTTGCTGTTCCTTCACCTGCTCATTTGGCTAGGCATGATCTTTGCCATATCTGTCTCCAGCCTGGTCATTTTAGGAAGGATTTCCTTGCCCAGCAGAAGGGTAAGCCTTCTGGTGTATTTGTTGTTTCATCTGCATCTTCTTCAGTTCCTCCATCTGCTCCTACTCCTGGTGATGACCAAGGTACTCTTTAGGGCACATTTACTTTATTTCATCATCCAGTTCGAGTTTTATTTGATACTAGAGCTTCCCACAGTTTATTTCTGTTGATTTATGTAATAAGTTTGAGCATCTCCTTTCTCCTGGGTATGCTTCTGTTCCTTTATGTGTTTCTAATCCTATCGGAGGTCCCACGAACCTTAATAGGATTTGTAGAGGAGTGAAACTCTTCCACTCTGGTTATTATTTTTCTGGTGATTTCTATGTTTTAGGCTTTAATGCTTTTGATTTATTGCTTGGTCAAGATTGGTTGAGGAATCATGATGCCCGTATATCTTGCAAATCCAGAATTATCACTCTTGTTGGAGATAAGGGTGATTCTTTGATTATTCAGTGCCGCATGCCTCAGGATTTTGCTGGCAGTTTTATTTATTCTCTGGATTCTTCTCCTGGCGATCTTGATTCGACTCCTGTGTTCAGACTATATCCTGATTTATTTGGTGAAGTCACTTCTTTGCCTCTTAAGTAGGAAATTGATTTCCGGATTGATCTTATTGCTGGTGCTCGACCTGTTGTTCTTCCTCCTAGAAGAATGGCACCCTGCGACAAGATTGAGTTAAGGAAACAAATTGAGGACTTAGCATTCAAAGGTCTGATTAGGCCTAGCTTTTCTGAATGGGGAGCATCGGTGGTTTTTGTCACCAAGTTCAATAGTTCTTTGAGCATGTGTGTTGATTATAGGGAGCTGAACAAGTTCATTATGAAAAACAGATACCCAATGCCTCGTATCAATGATATGTTTGATCGCTTTATGGTGCCATTGTTTTCTCTCAGCTTGATCTTGCCACAGGTTTTCATTAGCTCAGGGTTGCTGAGGATAGCATTCCCAAGGCTACTTTCCGCACTGAGAATGGGTTCTATGAATGGTTAGTCATGCCTTTTGGTTTGACTAATGCTCCTGCTTTCTTTATTGATTTGATGAATCGTGTTTTTCGTGATGTGCTTAATAAATTTGTTCTAGTCTTTGTTGATGATATCCTTGTCTTCTCTAAGACCAAGAAAGAGCATGAGTCACATTTGAAATCTATTTTGGAAACTCTCAGAAACCTTCAGTTGAAGGCTAAATTTTCTAAATGCCATTTCTGGAAGGATGAAGTCCGATTTATCGGGCATATTGTTTCTGGTAATGGAGTTTCTGTTGATCCAGTCAAGATCGCTGTGATCAATGTAAGCTTTTCTTTTCTTTCTCTTTCCTTTTTCATTTAATAATTCTATCTTTTCGGTTGTCCTTATGTTCTCCCTATTCTGTTGCAGGATTGGGAAACTCCAAAGACTCCATTTGATATTCGTAGTTTTCTGGGCCTTGCCGGTTACTATCGAAGATTCATTGAGAATTTTTCTCGGATTGCTGCACCTCTCACTGCTTTAACTCGTAAGAATTCTAGGTTCATCTGGGATAAGAAGTGTGAAGCTGCATTCAATGAGTTAAAGATAAAGCTTACTTCTGCACCAGTTCTTACCGTTCCGAATGGAAGTGAGGAATTGACGGTATATACTGATGCTAGTCGTGAGGGTTAGGGTGTTTGTTTCCTGGAGATGTGGCCAGGCAACTTAGTACTCAGCATACCAAGGGCATTCGGCCTTTAAGTGGTTCAGCACCATTGGTCGTCCAAAGATAACGTTCGGCACAATTGCTCCACTCGGCATTCAGAACGTTCGGCCAAAGTAAACGTTCAGCATCCCAAAGGATACTCGGCCTCGCAAGCACGTTCGGCCAAAGTGAACGTTCGGCCAAAGTGAACGTTCGACCAAAGTAAACATTCGGCATCCTAAAGGATACTCGGCCTCGCAAGCACGTTCGACCAAAGTGAGCGGCCAAAGTAAACGTTCGTCCTACAAGGAACACTCGGCGTAGAGTTTGTTCGACATCTCTGAACGTTCGGCCTGGCAAACCAACATTTTATACTGCTCGACATCGCATCGTTCGGACCAAAACACGTTCAGCCTCCCAAGAATGTTTGGTAATCAAAGGTGGTTCGGCCTTCTCCCGAGCACGTCCGGCCTCGATTATCGCTTGGCCTATTCCTCCCACACAATGAAGAAGTCGTTCGGCATGGAAAGAAGGGTTCTTCCTTTAACCGTTCGGCATGTTCGGTTCGGCGCACATGGCACATCCTACTTGGACCGAGTTATCCGGCTACCTGGCCCACCAGAGAAGTCCAACCCACCTTCGTCTATAAATAGAGGGGTGGGGGCACAGAAAAAAGGGGCAGATTCTAGAGAACACTGGGGAAACTCTGCCATTTTCAAGACTCATTTCAGACCTATTTCTTTTACTTTACAATTGTATTCAAGTAGCAAAAAAACAGATTGTATCTGTAATCAACCATCAAGGAAATCAATGGAAATCAACTTCAAAGTGGATGTAGGCAGTTACGCCGAACCACTATAAATTTGGTGTTCTTACTTTCTACATTTAAATTTATGTTCTCTTCTCTGTTTAAATTTCTCTTCTTCATTAATCTCTCTACACAATCAATCTAAGGGTGTTAGTGACCAATTTTTGTGCTAACATTTTGGTGCTTTCACCGAGAATTGAATTCTCATGCTATTAGGATCTACTTTATAGCTACTGGATTGCATAAGTCCCCCGAAGGAGATCCATAATCATCCGTGGGCATTTGTTGATTCAACTCAGAGTTACTACCAATAACTCTACCATAGGAAGACCACGGACAAGATCAACCTCTCAAAATGCAGATGCCCATGAAACTGCTAGTGTGCAACAACTCGGGCCTAGCAACCAGCAAGCTGCTCAAGGTGCAGGACCCTCCAACAGAAACCGAGCAGAAGTTGTTTCCCGAGAGGAATTCAATGACTTGATAAGAGAACTTAAGGAGAGTAGAAAGTAGCTTGCTGAGCAAATGCAAGTCAATGCTGACCTCATAACTCAGCTTACTTAGCAGCAGCATCAGAATGCTGGAGGTAGCCCTGTCACTTACTCTGAAGATGATAGTTCGACTTCAGCTGATGAACCACCTAAGCGTAGACGCCGCAAGGATGAAAATGCACAAGCAAGTGCCACTGATCGATCTACTAGAAATCAAGCCTGTGGAACGGAACCCCACTTCCCTTCTTCTATACATACCTTGGATTTGACAGCTATGATCATGCAGTTGATGAGAGAGAATCAAGGCTTGACTAATGAAGATTGGGGAGTGTCGAAAAGCCATACTCCCTTCACGGACCCCATTCTACAGGCTGAATATCCGAGAAAGTTTAGCATGCCCACCATTCCAGCCTATGAAGGGAAAACTGACCCTAGACAGTATGTAATGAGGTATGGATGGATGATGGATTCAACAAGAGCCAATGACGCAACCAAGTGCAGGTGCTTCACGATTACTCTATCCAGAATTGCCAACATGTGGTTTACTCGACTTCCCCCACGATCAACATCCAGCTTCGACGAATTAGCAATGAAATTCATAGAACAATTCAGGATACACACCACCCGTCCAAAGGACGTGATGTCCTTATCAAGTGTGACCCAAGCCCTAGGAGAGTCATTGAAAGCATACTTGCAGAGATTTCACATTGCTGCTACCGAAGTGAGCAATCCTAACGACCACGCAATTTTGATGGCAGTGATACGTGGAGTGGATCCCGATTTTGAATTCGGAGATTGATTGGCGGGAAAGCCCCCAGCCACACTAGAGAGTTTTTATTCAAAAGATCATCAGTTCATAAGGAGGGAAGAAGCTCGGTGGACAAGAAAAGACAAGGCACCAGGGCCCGTTCAGGAATCTGTAAAGTGCAACATCACCGTGAAGACAACTAGCAATAACTCTGGAAAGACTCAAGCCAGCGTCCAGAACAAGCCCGGGCAGTCTAAAGAACCCGGAGGTGGAAATCCCGGAAAGAAGAAGGAAACAGGGAGATGGAAGTCAAGAATCCCAACCTACAACGAATACACTCCACTGAATGCATCTCTTGAGAACATCTACTTGTCAACCTGCAACACTTTTCAATACAGAAAACCACGCCCAAAGGAATCAACAGAGGAGCAGAAGCGGATTGGAAAGTATTGCCGCTTTCACAAGTCTTATGGGCACAACACAGAGGAGTGCAGACATCTTCATGACGCTATTGAGAAATTGATCAGGCATAAGAAGCTCTAGGAATTTGTCAAAGACCCACAGGACAGAAGGCAAGAGGCATCGGACCCTTGGCGAGGGCCAGCCCTACACCAACCAGAACAACCTACTCGGACTGTGGCTAGATTGGTCATTAACACGATTGCTGGCGGACCTCACCCTGCGGATAAGAATTGGCAGGAGATGGAACGATATGCTAACTCTCTAAGATATGCGGATTACGAGTGTTGTTCGAATGTGGAGGACGGAACTCCCGCAAAGCAGCAGCGCACGATGAATGATGACATCGTGTTCAGGAGCAGAGATGCGGATAAGATAGAGGCCCCTACTATCGACCTAATGGTCATATCCGCGACCATCGGGCCAGCATTCGTAAAGAGAATTCTAATTGATTGCGGAAGTTCCGTTAACATAATATTCCGGAAGGCATATGACCAAATGAAACTGGAAATCAAGGATTTGAAACCATCCAAATCCAGGATCCATGGTTTTAACGGTGCGGCAACTAATGCCATGGGATATGTGCAATTACCCGTCGGACTGGGGCAAGGTGAACGCAGGGGAGTGCGAGTCCTACCATTCATAGTGCTGGATGTCGATTCCCCATACAACGTGTTCCTAGGACGTCCAGCGCTGGCGGAATTCAGGGCAGCCATGGCCCCATGGTGTTTGACGTTAAAATTTCCCACGGACAAAGGAGTAGGAGTAGTGCATGGCGATCAGGCAACCGGTCGTGCATGCTATGTGGCTGAGCTCAGAGAGGTGCAGCGTAGGGAGAAAGGAAAGGTTGCGGATGCTCGATTTGCATCCAAAACTCTGATGATTGACAACTAGCGCCCGAGCCCTGGATCGGGCGGCAATCTCGGATTCATAGAGACATGGATCCGAGAGATGATGACGGGGAACCCAGGGAAACAAATGCGGTACAGGCCGAACTGACCATTGACATCTCAGTTAGCTGCAGCGACCCATCACGAGTTCTTAAAATAGGATCACAGCTAGACCCCGTAGCAGCTGAAAACCTCATTGATTTCCTCCGAGCGAACCTTGATGTTTTTGCTTGGACACATTCTGATATGTGCGGGATTTCTCCTGCAGTTGCGAGTCATATGTTGAACATAGACCCAAAACATGTCCCTGTGAAACAGAAAAGGAGGGGCATGGATCCAGAGAGGTCCGCAGCTCTCAAAGAGGGGGTGGACAAACTAAAAACCAACGGGTTCGTCCACGACGCCCTCTACCCTGAATGGGTATCTAACCCGGTGTTAGTAAAGAAAGCAAATGGGAAATGGAGAACTTGTGTCGATTACTCTGATTTAAACAAAGCATGCCCGAAGGATTGCTTTCATTACCAAGGATTGACCAACTGGTCGATTCAACGGACGGACACGAGTTACTATCATTTATGGACGCATACTCTGGTTACAATCAAATCCTGATCCACGTCCCGGACCAAGAACACACCCGCTTCATCACCCACGTCGGGTTGTATTGCTACGTAGTAACGCCCTTCGGATTAAAAAATGCAGGAGCAACTTATCAATGTCTGGTAAATTGAATGTTCAAAGATCAGATTGGGAAAACAATGGAAGTCTATGTAGATGACATGCTTGTGAAGTCGCGGCAGTCAAACAACCACATCCGAGACTTAGCTGAGATGTTCGATATACTCAGGCACTACGGGATGAAGATCAATCCTCTGAAGTGTTCATTCGGCGTAGCTTCAGGAAAGTTCTTAGGTTTCATTATAAACGCGCGAGGGATTGAGGCTAACCCAGAGAAGATCCAAGCTATCCAAGATATACAGGTACCCAGAACCATAAAGCAGGTGCAAAGCCTGAATGGAAAAGTGGCTGCGCTAAGTCGATTCATATCCAGAGCCACAGATAAGTGTATTCCCTTCTTCGATGTTATAAAGAAAGGAAAGAGAAACTTCAAATGGACGTCTGACTGTGAGGAAGCATTTCGGACTCTGGTAAGGCACTTAGAAAGTCCCCCGGTACTATCGAAACCAGTAGACCACGAGACGTTGTACGTGTACTTGGCTATCTCCCAGCATGCCATCAGCACGGCCTTGGTCCGCGAGGAAGACCGAGTTCAAAAGTCAGTTTACTATGTTGGTAAATGCTTGATGGGGGCGGTAAGGAATTATCCAAAGATTGAGAAACTCGCATATTGCTTGGTGATTACGTCACGCAAGCTTCGTCCCTACTTTCAAGCACATTCAATCGGTGTGTACACTGACCAACCCTTGCGACAAGTACTCCAACGACCGAAAACTTCCGTAAGGATGTTAAAATGGAATATTGAGTTGAGCCAGTTCGACATTTCCTACCTGCCGCGAAGGGCCATACAAGGACAGGCACTAGCTGACTTCATCGCTGAATTCACACTGCCAGATGAACCGAGCAGTCATAGGGTCATACCTCCTGTTCGATGGAAGATGTACACAGATGGGACATCTAACGACCATCGCTCGGGGGCAGGCATAATCATCGTAACTCCGGAAGACCGATCAATCTGCTACGCTTTGAAGCTTGAGTTTGCAGCAACAAATAACGAAGCCGAATATGAAGCATTAATTGCTGTCTTAAGACTTGTTATCGAACTGGGAGTGAAGTCGATTGAAATCTTCTGCGATTCACAGCTGGTAGTATACCAGGTGCGGGGAGACTATCAAGCAAAGGGACGGATACTGGCTCCTTACCTCGCTCGGGCTCGAGAGTTACTAGCAAGTCTCGAATATTACGCCATCTCTCATGTCCCACGCGAACAGAATAGAGAAGCTGATTCGTTAGCAAAATTCGCAAGCACTGGCGATGCACAGCAAATGGGGTTGTTCCCTGTTGAGACCCTGCTTGCTTCAAGTATAGACACGATGGAGATAGATTTTGTGTCGGAAACCGAACTCGAAAAGGAATCGTGGTTGACCCCGATCAAACAGTACTTGCTACAAGGGGATTTGCCTGAAAAAAGGAGCGAAAGACGCCAAGTCCTTCGTAAGGCTTCGTGTTATGTAATACAGGACGGGATAATGTATCAAAGGGGATTCTAGACCCCCTTACTCCGGTGCGTGGCCCATGACGAGATAAAACAGGTACTGAAAGAAGTCCATGAGGGAGAGTGTGGTGATCATACCGGGGGGCAAACATTGGCAAAGAAAATCCTCCGTTATGGATACTTTTGGCCAACCGTGAATCGTGACACTATAGATTATGTGAGGAAATGTGACAAATGTCAGATACACGCGAAAATTCCAAGAGCTCCGTCGACGGAACTCACACAAATGGTTAGTCCCTGGCCGTTTGCAATGTGGGGAATTGACCTGATTGGTTCTTTACCCATAGCCAAAGGAGGCGCGAAATATGCAATAGTGGCAGTCGATTACTTTACCAAATGGGTAGAGGCAGAGCCTATGGCCACGATCACTACCAAGAAAGTCATTAATTTCGTTGTTCAAAATATCATATGCTGTTTTAGCCTTCCACGAACCATCATAACAGACAATGGAACTCAATTCGAAAGTAAGGAATTCAAAGAATGTTGTTAGAAATGTGGCATCGAGAAAAGGTTTGCAGTAGTTGCACACCCAAAGGCGAATGGACAAGTGGAAACCGTAAACAAAATAATCAAGTCCATATTAAAAAAAGCGTTTGGAAAATGCTAGAGGCAAGTGGGTAGATGAACTCCCGACGGCGCTTTGGGCTTATAGAACTACCCACAAGACCACGAATGGCCACACTCCGTTCGCATTGGCATATGGCACAGAAGCTGTCATACCCATGGAACTTGAGGTTCCATCACATCGGGTAACTTATTACGACCCTGCAACGAACCAGGATCTCTTACTGGAATCATTGGACTTAATTGATGAAAAACGCGAAGAAGCTGATTTGAGAGCGGCCTCATACATACACCGAGTCGCTAGATATTATAATGGAAAAGTCCAACCAAGAACCTTTGATGTAGGAGATCTCGTTTTGAAACGAGTCTTTCCAACTCCATCTCACATGAATCCCACATGGGAAGGCCCATACGTCATCGAACGAAAGCTTGGAGAAGGAACTTTCAAGCTAGCGACCGTCGAGGGTGCGACACTCCCCCGAGCATGGAACAACAAGCACTTGCGGCGTTATTACACCTAATCTGTTCCCTTCATGCAGTAATTGCATCTATTTCCAGTATGTTCTTGTTCCTAGTTCTTGGCATGTAATAAAACAGTCTTGTGCTTTCATTAATAAAGGCTTGAAGCCGTATTTTTCATGAATGATTAATGTTTCTTCGTATGATAATTCTGTGACAAGCAATTACAATTATATTATTCTGGCTTGCATATGAACGCTCAAAGCAGTTAAAAAATCTCTATGTCCCCGGAGCGCGGACTGGAGTACTCGAAGTCCCCGGAGTGCGGACTCGAGTATAAACGAGTAAAAATCTCCAAGTCTCCGGAGCGCGGACTGGAGTACTTGAAGTCCCCGGAGTGCGGACTCGAGTATAAACGAGTAAAAATCTCCAAGTCCCCGGAGTGCGGCATGGAGTACTCGAAATCCCCGAAGTGCGGACTCGAGTATAAATGGATAAAAATCTCCAAGTCCCCAAAGTGCGGACTGGAGTACTCGAAGTCCCTGGAGTGCGGACTCGAGTATAAACGAATAAAAATCTCGAAGTCCCCGGAGTGCGGACTGGAGTACTCGAAGTCCCCGGAGTGCGGACTCGAGAATAAACGAATAAAAATCTCCAAGTCCCCGGAGTGCGGACTGGAGTACTCGAAGTCCCCGGAGTGCGGACTCGAGTATAAACGAGTAAAAATCTACAAGTCCCCGGAGTGCGGACTCGAGTATAAACGAGTAAAAATCTCCAAGTCCTCGGAGTGCGGACTGGAGTACTCGAAGTCCATGGAGTGCGGACTCGAGTATAAACGAGTATAATCTCCAAGTCCCCGGAGTGCGGACTGGAGTACTCAAAGTCCCCGGAGTGCGGACTCGAGAATAAACGAATAAAAATCTCTAAGTCCCCGGAGTACGGACTGGAGTACTTGAAGACCCCGGAGTGCGGACTCGAGTATAAACGAGTAAAAATCTCCAAGTCCTCGGAGTGCGGACTGGAGTACTCGAAGTCCCTGGAGTGCGGACTCGAGTATAAACGAGTAAAATCTCCAAGTCCCCGGAGTGTGGACTGGAGTACTCAAAGTCCCCGGAGTGCAGACTCGAGAATAACGAATAAAAATCTCCAAGTCCCCGGAGTACGGACTGGAGTACTCGAAGTCCCCGGAGTGTGGACTCAAGTATAAACGAGTAAAAATCTCCAAGTCCCTAGAGTGCGGACTGGAGTACTCGAAGTCCCCGGAGTGCGGAATCGAGTATAAACGAGTAAAAATCTCCAAGTCCCGGGAGTGTGGACTGGAGTACTCGAAGTCCCCGGAGTGCGGACTCGAGAAGAAACGAATAAAAATCTCCAACTCCTCGGAGTGCGGACTGAAGTACTCGAAGTCCTCGGAGTACGGACTCGAGTATAAACGAGTAAAAATCTCTAAGTCCTCGGAGTGCGGACTGAGTACTCGAAGTCCCCGGAGTGCGGACTCGAGTATAAACGAATAAAAATCTCCAAGTCCCTGGAGGCGGACTGGAGTACTCAAAGTCTCCGGAGTGCGGACTCGATTATAAACGAGTAAAAACCTCCAAGTCCCCGGAGTGCGGACTGGAGTACTCGAAGTCCCCGGAGTGTGGACTGGAGTATAAACGAATAAAAATCTCCAAGTCCCCGGAGTGCGGACTGGAGTACTCAAAGTCCCCGGAGTGCGGACTCGAGTATAAACGTGTAAAAATCTCCAAGTCTCCGGAGTGCGGACTGGAGTACTCGGAGTCCCCGGAATGCGGACTCGGGTATAAATGAATAAAAATCTCTAAGTCCCCGGAGTGCGGACTGGAGTACTCGAAGTCCCCGGAGTGCGGACTCGAGTATTAACGAATAAAAAACTCTAAGTCCCCGGAGTGCGGACTAGAGTACTCTAAGTCCCCGGAGCGCGGACTCAGTATAAAGGACTTCAAAATCTTCAAGTCCTCGGAGTGCGGACTGGGATACTCTAAGTCCCCGAAGCACGAACTCGAGTATGAACAGTAAAAATTCTCCAAGTCTCCAGAATGCGGACTGGAACATATCACAGTCACAAGGAAAACTAAATAATAAGAATCTTTTGAAAAGACAGAAAAGGGAATTAAACTTTATTCAGGAAAAGTTTTTTGCTACAAGCACTCCAAAATTCGGAGCCAACGTTCTATCTACAAAAATTGAAAAAAATTATTACGTGACTTAAACTGACTCTCGTTGAACGAAGACAGTAGTCATTTCTTGTGCCTCTTCAGCTTCTTCCCAGACGACTCTTCCCCAGAGCGTTTACCCTTGGAACCTTTCCTTGATGGAGGAGTAACCACTGAAGAAGTAAGGGGAACATCCAAGGGCTTGGACCTGCCGGGAAGGATAACCTTCAATGGCTTGTTCAAGGGATCATCTAGGTCCACTTCACGCGGCTCAATCTTGACCATGACTGTATCTCCTTTCTCTTTCTCGAGCCGCTCCTTCATGCTCAATTCAGATGTATGCTCAGAGGCGCCTGTGACTTCTACTTCATAACTCCCAGAGGAGGAATCGGATTTGCCTTCGTCAAGCGCCCCGATCACTTGAGCATCTGGCCCAGGAACCTCACCAGCATGAGCACCCCCACTGGACTTTTCCACCTCCTTGGCGACATCGCTCCTCGGAGTGGGATCGGGGTCAGAACGACCTACACAAAATCAGAAAAGATGAGCATTAGAATGCAGTAGTACTTCACAAAGAATGACGACTTTCAAAATCTCAAAGTGGAAAGTTATCTACCAGGCCCTGGCAAACTCTCTGCCGTCAAAGGAGTTTCTCCCTCCGGGATAGGAGAAAAAACATGAACGCCCAGGCCGGGGGCTTCCGGATCATAGCCAGTGTGCTGTTCAAAGGGATCAAGTGTCGGCCGACCGGCGGGCTGGGAAGGCATGTGAACAGGAGACTCAGCCCCGGATGGGCCGGCAACAACTTCTTTCCCTTTCCTCGAGGGGGAGCCTTCGCAGTAAAGAGCCTTGGCCGCCGATAGGTCCGAAGGCTCATTTCCCTTCAGAAATTCCTTTATTAAATCCTCCTCGTCAACCTCCTCAACACCGCGCTCGGCCTTCCTGATCTGAATTAAAGTTTCCCACACCTTGAACAACGATTCAAGATAGCCATCACCCAAAAAAGTTAGGTCACGGTGCATGAGCACGCGGGTGTTGAATTCGGCAATGAGTGGGTCGAACGCAGTCTTGATCTCCTCTCTACCTTCCTCCCTGGGAGACTCTAGGCGGGAATCGATATCCATCAACGCCGTCCTCCTGCCCTCCTCACGGACCTCACTCTTTAACATCTCAACCCTGGAGAGCTCGCCCTCGAGTTGTTCTTTTAAAAGTCGGGTGGCGACGATCTCATCACAGTATCGCTATGACTCTTCCTGGGCAGCCGTTTTCTCTTCCCTCTCTCTACGGAGAAGCTCTTCAAGTTCCTTGACCCGAGCGCTGAGCGCATCCCTCTCCTTTTGAATGGAGTCCTTATCTAAGGCCAAAGCCCCACATCGTTGGACCGCCTCGTCAAGCTCTTTCTTGTGAGTTGATTCCAAGTGAGTGACGGCCTCGACAGTATCCCTGGCACTCTGGTGGGCGGCCTCGAGTTCAGATTTATAAGTGGCGATTTCTTCGTCCAAGGCCTTAATGATGTTTTTATCATGGGTAGCCTCAAGATTCAAATGGTCTATTTCATGCTAGCGCTCCACAGAGACTTCGGAGAGTTTCTCAGCTAGGTGGACGAACGCGTCATGTTGAACATAGACGTCGTTGGTACAGCCAATGGCGTTTTGCTTAGCATCTCCCGGTATAGGATGAATCGTCGGAAGGAACTTCAACCCATCAAAGCAGATCTTGGGAAATGTAGCCTTGAGCTCGCTCAGTCTCTCTGATACTGTGGGATCTGGTGTAGGAGCAGGAGGAGATGGCTTTGCAAGTTCTCCCCTTCTATGAGAATCTCGGGACTGTCGAGTGGAAGAAGAATCAGAGCATTGATCTTGGGGGATATCAGACTGCGACCCCTTGTAACCAGGCTGATCCTGACTTGCCCCGAATGAGAAGGGGTGTCAGTGATGCTTGGGCTGGTAATACGATTTCTTCCAAGATGATGAGTCTCGAGAATGACGGTCCCCACCACCATCACCATCTCTATCTCGACGTCTCTCGGGACCCGAGTACCGTCTGGACGGATGAAAAATAGAAGAGCCATGGAGGCGATCGAATAGGTGCGAGCGTCCCATGTCACCTGCATGAAATTCAAATAACAGCGAATTAGCAAGGGGAGTTATATAAAAAAAATATAAGTAAGACTTGAGGTGCAAGTGTTCGTGTGTGTCCTAGTGTTTCCCCCCGACAGACCAGTAGCCTTGCTAATAGGGGTTTTCTCTCCCTGACTTTGGGACGGAATGCCCACATCAGGCGAATGAAATTTGAATGCCTCCGGATCACCAAAGTCATAGTTAAGCAGATCATCGGGGATGGAGAGATTCGACAGGCCCTTTAAAGAACTTTCCACTCGCTGTGAAGAAGCCTCTTTCTCTGCCGGGATGAGCGTAACTTTGAAAGTTCCGCCAACCTTCTCCTTCCTTATCCTATACATCAACTTATTTTTTCCCTTTGAAGGGGAAGATGACGTCTCAATATCATGCACCTCGACTAGTGGATCCAGAGTGGGACCCACATTCTCACCTTGTTTTTCAGGGGGCTCACCCTCTTTGATCTCCCCCTCCTCATGTGCACCGGAGGTGTGGCGTGATGACGATCCAGCCAACTTTTTTCCTTTACCAGATTTGGGCTTAGGAGCGGAGACGCCCTCGGGAAGACTCACCCGATGACCTTCGGCTAACAACCCGAACCTCGACAACGACTCATTCGAGAGGAGAGTTTGAATGTCTTGTTCTTCGGCAGGAAGAGCCCTGATAGCTTCAACAGCCTTAGAGTGACCATGGTCCTCGGGACGGGGACTGACATCTGGAAAGATAAAACAAGAGTTAGGAAAATCATAACATCGATAAAAACATGAGCACCATTCAAAGAAGAAGACTTACTTCCTTCAACCCATCTCCTCGCGAAGCCGGGATGGCAGCGCACATAGAACCATTCCTGTTTGTACAGGGAAAACTTGCTCCACGCGCCGGTTAGAATTTGGCACTTGTGATACGGCTCGAGGAACACGAAAGAGGGGCTATCCTTCCGCTTCTTGATCATGTAAATATATTTGATGTCGTTGGGAGTTGGAGGTCTAGAGAAGACGACCATGAAGAGGAGGTAAGTCCCATATATGAACGCGTGTCCGTTGGGGTGTAGCTGCGACGGGGTGACGTCGATATGTTGCAACACATCCCGAAGGAACAAATTAAACAGAGGCACGCTGCCCACCCATTACATAAATTAATTGCGGGCGTTGTATCCGACTGGGAGCAGGTGTGGACGATCACGACCTGACCGAACCAACACGTCGGCGAAAGGGATTCCGTAAATCGAACATATCCACCGGAGCACGGCTTTGTTAATCCACGAAGCCTATGAATCGATCAGATTATCCAGGAGGATCGTTGACTTCAGGGTATCAGGAGCAAAATCATAAGCGAGGGAGGTCGACGGATTAGAAGTGTCTGCGCCCCCTTGTTTGGAAGACGGCCCGGGCCTGTCTGAGATGGTGGCGGAACTGGATCTTTTAGACATCTTCAATAAATAGCAGATCTGACAAAACACCTGTGAGAACTATACTTTAAAAATGATCGATGTCAGAATTGATAACACGAATAATCCCCCTACGTGGTGTGTGAACTAGTGCAATCAATGTGTATAAGCATTGAAAATTTGGAAGTCGCAAGGTAACTAATATAAAACTAAGATTATAACCCTCACCTTCGGAGACCGTGTCATCGCTGACCATCTCTAAAAGCCTGTCATACGGCGATTACAGTTTCAAGTCCAGGGAGCGTTAGAGGAAGTTATCCGATTACGTCAAGTAAAGTTCAGATTTATGGCTACTAGAAGTAGGAGGTTATCAGTTCAAATCGGTTCGATATGCTAGCATGTTAGAATCATTGCCCTTGTTTTACGACCATTTGACATGCTTTGTTCGGCATGTTTGTTCGACGTTTAAGTGTGGTTCGGTTAGGCATTGTTCGGCACATCTGTTCGACATTTATGTGTGGTTCGGCTATGCACTGTTCGGCGTGTTTGGTTCGGCATTTATGCATCGTTCGGTGTAAGGTTGTTCGGCCTTGATATGGCTCGGCATTGATGTTTGTTCGGCTATGCTGTTGTTCGGCGAAGTTATCGCTTGGCCTACAACTCTCGTTCGGCCTAACTACAGTTCGTACTGGCTAGCGCTTGGCAGGGTATCGTTCGGCCAAAATACCATTCGACCGAAACAACACTCAGCCTCCCCACTGACTCACGCTAACTCCCTAACCTTCCATCCCATCGTTCGACCAATGATGTGTCGTGCCGAACCTAGGTTAGGCCGAGCTTCGACGCTCGACACGGCCTTCGAATTTTCCTCTCCTCCACCTTTTATCTTTCCCAAAACTCGTTTGATATAAGGGCGCCGTGCCGAACCACAGCATCTCTCCCAAACAACTAGACAACCCCTACGAGTGATCATCTCTAACCACTTCTCCCTACCTCACCTCGCTCGGCCTTGGAGATATCCTAATCGGAGTTTGGGTCCTTCGCCCACGTAGCCCGTTCGACCACGGTTTTGACCTAAGACGATTGATCGAAACTTATCAGGGAAAGTAGTTGGATAAAGGGATTTTACCTAGTTCGTGGATTAAGCTTTAGGAACGGTTGAGAATTCCTTAGAATCTGATGACAGAGGTAGTTCGAAAGTTCGAAATTGTAGAAGTGAAAGTAAAGAAAAATGAGAAAGAAGGAGAGGTCGGGTTTTATAAGGAAGAAGAAGAAGTTGAAGAGACTGTGACCGGTTCTACCGGTCAAAACGATACCGTTGGGCTAACATGGATCGTTCGGCTAACGTGGATCGTTCGGCAAACGTGGATCGTTCGGAATCTACACCACGTTCAGCCAAGAGAGTAATGCGTCCCCCAAGAGTGATGACCAAGGTTCGAAGCGAAGCATGGAAGGCGAGTAATCCAAAGCGTATCATGTTCGGTCACGTAACACACTTTGGGGGGGCAAGTGTTTCCTGGAGATTTGACCAGGCAACTTAGTACTCAGCATACCAAGGGCGTTCGGCCTTTAAGTGGTTCAGCACCATTGGTCGGCCAAAGATAACGTTCGGCACAATTGTCCACTCGGCATTCAGAATGTTCGGCCAAAGTAAACGTTCGGCATCCCAAAGGATACTCGGCCTCGCAAGCACGTTTGGCCAAAGTGAACGTTCGGCCAAAGTAAACGTTGGCATCCCAAAGGATACTCGGCCTCGCAAGCACATTCGGCCAAAGTGAACGTTCAGCCAAAGTGAACGTTCGGCAAAGTAAATGTTCGGCCCACAAGGAACACTCGGCGTAGAGTGTGTTCGGCATCTCTGAACGTTCGGCCTGGCAAACCAACATTTTGTACTGCTCGGCATCGCATCGTTCGGACCAAAGCGATGGTATATACTGATGCTAGTCGTGAGGGTTTGGGTGCTATTCTCATGCAGGATGGTAAGGTCATTGCCTATGCCAGCCATCGGTTGAAAACCTACGAGGAAAATTATGCTGCTCATGATTTAGAGTTGCTTGCTGTTGTCTTTGCTTTGAAGCTTTAGAGGCATCATCTTCTGGGAACCAAGTTTGAGCTTTTCACTGATCATCATTCTCTGAGATATATCGTTTCCTAGATGGATTTGAATCAGAGGCAAGTTCGTTGGCTTGAGTTTCTGGCTTCTTATGACCTCGATATTAGCTATACTACCCGTAAAGCTAATGTTGTGGCCGATGCTTTGAGCCGGAAGAAGGCTTTGTTATGTCAGCTTGTTGTTTCTTCTTCTCCTCTTTTGGATCATATTATGGCTAAGCAGGATGAAAATGAGATGCTTAGATTGATGAAGGAGAGTGTTCGTAGCAGGGTTGATGGTGGTAGTAGTAGTGACAGTGGAGCTCAGATAGATGATAAAGGGAATTTGAGGATTAATGGCAGGATTTGTGTCCTGAATGTTGATGGATTGAGGCAGGAGTTGCTTCGAGAGAATCATCAATCCAGGATATCTATTCATCCTGGTGTGTCAAAGACGTATCAGGATATGAAGAGGCTTTATTGGTGGAAGAGGATGAAGAGGGATATCTCTATCTTTGTTAGTCGGTGTGCGACTTGTCAGCAAGTCAAAGCCGATCGCCAAAAGACCCCTGGTTTGTTGCAGCCCCTTGAGGTTCCCAATTGGAAGTGGGAACAGGTTTCCATGGATTTTATCGATGGTTTATCGAGGACTCGGAGGGGTAATGAGAGTATCCGGGTTATTGTGGATAGAATGACCAAGTCCGCTCAATTCATTCCGGTCAAGTCTACTCATTCTGCTTCTAGCTTGTCTGAGATCCACATGAGAGAGATTGTTCATCTCCATGGGGTCCCTTTCAGCATTGTTTGTGATCGTGATCCTATCTTTACTAGTCAGTTTTGGAAAGCTTTTCAGGAATCTCTTGGTACTCATCTGAATCTGAGCACTGCTTACCATCCACAGACCGACGGTCAAACGGAAAGAGTGAATCAGATTCTCGAGGATCTTCTTCGTGCTTGTGTGCTTGATTATGGAGGATCTTGGGAAGATCATCTCCATCTTGTCGAATTCACCTACAATAATAGCAATCAGGTATAATCTTATCTTCTGTTTTAAGCCTATTTTAATCTCTTTACCTATCTCATTCCATCTTTGCATTCAGGCCAGTATCAAAATGTCTCCGTTTGCTGCTCTATACGGACGACCTTGTAGATCTCCATCTTGCTGGATTGAATCAGGTAATCGTTTGGTTCTTGGTCCTGATGTGATTTTGGAAGCTTCTGAGAGAGTTGAGGAGATTAAGAGGAGGTTGAGAGCTGCTAGGATAGGCAAAAGAAGTATGCTGATAGGCGTAGGCAGAATTTGAAATTCATTGTTGGTGATCAGGTTTTCCTTAAGGTCTCTCCCTTAAGGAATGTCATTCGCTTTGGTCATAGAGGGAAGATTTCTCCTAGGTTCATTGGTCCTTTCCGCATTATGGAGAGAGTTGGTTCTTTGGCTTATCGTCAGGATTTGCCCGAAAAGCTTTCTGGAGTGTATGATGTATTACATGTCTCGCATCTTCGCTGATATCTTCATGATCCATCTCTTTTTGTCTAGCCTTTTGCTCTTGATAGTTTGGATATTGAGCCCAATCTGACTGTCGAGAGGAAGCCACTTCGTATTGTCGACAGAGGTACGAATGAGCTCAGAAGGAAATCTGTTAGTATCGTCAAAGTACAGTGGAGTACTGATGATCGAGATTGTACCTGGGAGACGGAGGAGAGCATTCGTGCTTCGAATCCAGAATTATTCATTTCAGGTACTATTTTGTTTTTCTATCTTGCTTCCTTTATTTTCCTTGCCCGTTCATTTTAAATTTATTTTAAATTTATTTTAATTTCAAGATTTCATTTTTAAATATTTTTAAAGTAATGTTAAAAATTTTCCAAAGCTTATTGTATTTATTTACAATTTTTAAAACATAGTCTCTATTTTTAAGCTATTTTCTTAATTTATTTATATTTATTTAAAATTTATTTATCTAATTTTTATTGATACATTATTTTTTTTTGTTTTTATTTTATTTATATTCATTTTTCATGTGTTTAAAAATGAATAAAGAAAATGGGAAATTTGAAGAGTTTATAACCTTTCACATGCCTTTAACTTTTCACCTTCTTCTTACCTTTGCATTTTCAAAATTGTCACTTGCATTGATGGCCGACCTTATCTCATTTCTTCATCCGATTACTTTCTCATTTCTCATGCACAAAACTTTTCTTCTCATCAAAATAGTCGGCCTTCATTTCTGAGGAAAAAATTGGTAATGATTTTATTCTTTTTCTTACTTATTTTTCTTGTTGTTTTAGTGAAATTTTGCCTTGCTTTCACCTATATATTGTTCGGCCTCAAGCTCCACCTTCACCACCACCTTCACCACCACCTTGTTCGACTGCAAACCCCTCCATCTCCACTGACCTACCTGGCTGTGGCCTCTAAGATGCAAGCCCCACAAAAAAATAGCAAACACCACTTGAAAATGTCATAGCCGAACTCCAATTGCTCCACACTTCACCACACCTCTCGGCCACCACTTCCACCACCTCCACCAACCTATACTTGACCATAAGCTACAATCACACCATCCCCTAGCCTCCACCAGTCATGGCCGTGCCATTTGGAGCCATGGCTGAGCTTGTGATTGTGCAAAATTTCACCTTTGTTGCCTTGGCTTGTGTTGTTCTTGCATACACAACTCCCATACCGTCATACCCTAGCTAGGCCGACCATATATGGTTCCATACTTGAACAAATACACCACCATGGCCATGCCTTATCACCATATGACCAAGCATTGTAATTGTGAAAGCAAGTGCAAGTTGATTAATTATTTGTTGTTCCTTAATTCTAGCTTGTTTAATGTTATATTTTGGGTTGTATAATCATGTCGTATATATTGTTTTGTTTCATATACACAAGATAATAGCTTTGGCTCTCCCCTCACTTGAATCGTAGTCGTGCTTTCGTGCCTTTTTGGATCTTGGGTTTGTGTGTTTGGTTGTACTATCTTTAGCTTGTAGAGGTGAGTATTTCTCACCAGACATTTTGTACTTATATAATTAGTAAATTGACACCATTTGATTCTGTAAATTATATTATAATGTTATAACTGCCTATACTATGATCATATGATGTTCACTCATGTTTATACACCTGTCATATCATCTGTTACTGTTATATAATGCTACTCTATTTATTTATATCAGTTTATCACACTGCAAGTTCCCTGTAGATTAGAATCACTATGGGTTGAAATGATACATACCCGAACGGACTTTAGAATAGGGAAAACCGTTATGGGTTGAAATGATAGGCCTGGACGATTTTTATTTATTACATTTTACTTGGGACTGCAGGTTTGAAATGATAGAACCCGGGTTTTCTTTGTAAATTACGGATTGAAATGATATATATATATATCCGTATCACTTTACCTAGGATAGGAAATTATATACAGACCCGTGGTTAATATATATTTTTCTAGAAATTTTTTTTAAGAATTTTTGAAATGTAATATTATGTTTTTGATTTAAATTTGAATTTTAAATGATTTTTATAAAGTGTTATTGATTTTCTATAAATTAAAAATGGTTAAATAAATAAATGTTTAAATTTGAAATTTTAAATATAACTTAACTTAGAAAATGCGAAATGTGTTTTAAATTAAAAAGTTAAGTTAAGCAATAATAAAATGGAATTTAAATTTAATTTATGAAATGGTAAATTAAATTAAAATTTACATTAAATGGAATGTTATAAAATTTTACATTTTTTATAAGTGAATTATTAAAGATTTGATAATTATTGTGAAAATTTCGCTTTATAAAATCATAAATTAAAAGGTATTTAAATGATAAGTTTAATGTGAGAAAATATGATTTTTATAAGTTAAAATGGTGTGGATTAAAATTTAATTGTTCATGAAATTGTATTGAAAATTTGGAATTTTACTAGCAGCATTTTTGAAATGCTATCATTTCTTAAGTAAAGGATATTACAACATTTCTAAGTGCTGTAGTTGATACAAATGAACTATATAGCTAAAAATGAACTAAGGGCTATTACAGCACTTTGTAAGTGCTGTAGTTGCTTAATTTAACTAAAGTTTTATTTGAAACCTAAAACCTATTACATCATTTTTTTAAAATGCTGTCTTTTGATAATTAAATTGTTTTAAAACATAACTTTCCGTAGCATTTTTCTAAGTGCTGCAAAAGTTGAAATTTCACTGTTTTGATAAATTTAAGTGAATAAATGAACTTTGAAAAGGCTAAATTTTCGAGAATTAAATATTTGATTATTAAATATAATAACTTCATTTTAAATGGTTTAAATGGAGTATTTTGATTTGAAACATAAACCATTTTGAAATGTGATTAAAATGATATTTAAATTAAATAAAATGAATGTGGTTTTGAAAGATATGATATTTTGATATTTTGAAATGGATTTGAAATGATTCTGAATTGTTAAATGATATTTGATTTTGAAATATAAATACCATTTTTTTTAAATTATAACCATGGGTTATAAAATAATTGGTTGTTAAAGAGACCGGGATTGGATATGGACATACTCTCTGTCGATACCAAAATCCACTTTGACAAATGTGTACGCAGTGGAAATTCCAGAACGAAGTAGAATGGTGGCAACGATCCTATTATGGTATGAACGTGGACCCGACTCCCGTGAGTTGGATTAAGGTGGCTAAAACAGGAGTGATCGACGGGCCAAGTGAGGTAGCTCCTCCGATCGGACACACTTCTTCGATACCATTCTATTACTTTTGTGATTGATTGGGTGCACCCTTTTCATTTTGGGAGCGTGGCTCGAGGTGGGCGGTAGTGGCTGCTATGCGTTACCACCAGCCCGGAAGTGTAATTGGTATATCTACCCTTGCATTGCCTCTTGTGCCTTGTCACCTACCATAGCGAGCTTTACTACGAGTTTGTTTTTCTCCCGTATCCCATGGAGTATTTAGGGTAGTCTTTCGATTTGGAGATATGCTGATACTGGATGGACTACTGGGACTATTATGTGTTGGGGGCTATATGGGTAACCCTTCGACTCTATTTTAAAGTAAGTTTATTTCACTATAGGCATTATTATAATAGCGCAATATTACTACGTAGTAAATAGTTTAATGGATCCTTAGAGGATGGACGGTCCCAATCATCCTTTAAGTTACTTGTATCATATTATAGTTCACTTGAGTTGGTTTACATTATATAGGTATATATGTCCTGACTCGAGTGTTTTGTGTTTTGCTTTACGCTCAGGTCAGCCTGAGTATTCACAGCTTTGGATTCTCTTTTTGGAGCTGGTCTTTGCTGGAGATTCTGCCTATCTATTTATATATCTATTTCAGTTTCAGCTGTTCTAGTTTATCTCATGTATTAGTGAACTTCTATGTATTTGCGATTTCTATTATGTTGTTTTGAGACTGATATTATTTATTTGTTTTGAGACTTTGTTATAATAGCTTCATGAACTACTGTGGTATTTTATATTCCGCTGCGAGTTATTCTGATATTTCTGTATCTGTAATTCTGTGTATTTGATTTCATTTGCTCCAAATTTATTTACAATATGTTATTTTGCAACATTCAAGTCTGACATGTGTGGATTATTGTCGATTTGAATGGTGCAAAATAGTGGGTTGCCACAGTGATGGAAGACCAAACATGAATTCCCATCTAGTAGGTGGTTGGCTCGGCTTGAGGAGAAGGCCAAATAAGAAATGTCATTTGGTGGTTATTGGTTTGGTTAGTGGAGGGGCTAAATAGGAATGTCATTCGGTAGTTGTTAGTTCGGCTAGTGGAGGGGGCGAATGGGAAATGTCGTTCGGTTGTTGTTGGCTCGGCTACTGGGGTTTCGAACATGATATGTTGTTCGATGTTGCTTGGTCCAGTAATGCTACGATGGGGTGCCGAACAAAAGAAGGGGTGAAGCTTTCTGATGTTAGCTTCATGACAAGGTTCCACGGCTTAAGAAGTGATGCACGACTTATGGCAGTGTGCGACTTTTGGGATCAATATGACCAGTTGATCCGGAACTTTTTGGAACTTCTTGGCATTGCCAATCTACATGTAACGTGAGTAGTTCATGATTTGAGAGCATGGTTCCATGGCTCAAAAAGTAATGCGTGGCTTATGGGAGTGCATAGCTTATGAGATAAATATGATCCGTCGATCTAAAATAGTTTGGAACTTCTCGACGTTGCCAATTCTTCGGGTGACATGAAGAGTTCATGCTTCGAGAGAGTGGTTCCATGGCTCAAGAAGTGATGCACGGTTTATGGGAGTGTGCGGCTTATGGGATTGATATGACCCATCGACCCAGAATGGTTTGAAACTTCTTAGTACTGCTAGAGCAACATCGGTTTTGAAGGAGACAAAGATCGATTTCCGTCGATCTAGCGATTTGAGTCGATTTGACCTCATCGACTTGGGTAGGTTATTTGCTTTGAATATGGTTTTAGCGGTTCAAGAAGCTAGGCACGGCTTACGGGATGCGCATTATGTTATGGGCCTTCCTGGTGCTGAAGGAGCGATACCAGTTCTTAGAAGGTAAGGATTGAGTTTTCATATCTATTCGACAATTTGATTTCGCTGGAATGCAATTTCATCGGTTCTAAGAGATAAGTGGTTTTTGGATTGGGTAACCACGACTTGGACGATCCTTCCATATTTTAGGAAGATGTGCATGACTAAATAGATATGGTTGCCATGATGGAGAGATCTACAGCCGACCGCATGTAGATGGTTATGAAGAAAGAGCATGTAGGAGTTCAGGGTAAGACTCTCAGTTTTTGGTCCAAATTTCCGTTAGAGAATTTGTCTTCAATTGGCATATAGTCTTAAAGGAAATAGTCACCAAGGGTGGTAAAGGAGGAGTTAGGAAGAAGTAAGCAAGTATTATGCTTCTAGTTCGTTTGTTTGTGCTAGCTTGGTCGTTAAGTCCATAGTTGTTAGAATGCCTGAATTTTCGATCGGGTGTAACAGAATTATGGTATAATTAATCTTGGCGTTCCTTGTATCTATTCAAGTATGTGTGGTGCCCTCTATGCTACAGGGCTGTTCGCGTACTTAAACTGTATCTTGGGTTTTTCCACAACCCATTTGGTTGCACGTGGTCCAGTGGATGCGACTTTGTCTTTTAGATGATTAAAGCATGGGAAAGCCTCTATCTTCAGAGACATATATATTAGGGATTTGAGATATTTGGTTCTCCCAGGTGCCGAATCTTGGCTTGATCAGAATCAGCCTCTGCTTGATCATAAGGTCGGTTCAGTTTTGGCTTATTTTTTTGAGCGACTTTGAAGCTTTGGAATTCAGCACTGTTTGTCTCATTGGTCGTTGGAAGTGATTCTGCTAATTTTTCAGAGTAACCGATGTGATTGTCGATTTGTAGACTCGTAGCATGACTTCACTTGCTTCGGGCAGTTCTGGATGAGAAGACCACTGATCTTCTAGTCGGCCTTCGCGAAGCTTTAGTTCATGAAGGATTTTTGGATCAGATGACTGGTGTTTTACCCATTCGCCTTTACGATACTTTAGTTCTCGAACGACGTTCACGATGTTTTATTTCACGAAGGAGTTTTTATGGTTGGATGTTTGATGACTAGATGACCTTGAAACGATAATTTCTCGATTCGGAGAGGAACTTTGATCAATTGTCCAGCGACCAGTCGACCCTAGAACAATTATTCATTGACTCCAAGAAGAGTTTTAGATCATGTGTCCGATGGCTTGGCAGTTTTAAAGAGACGATTCATTGACTTCAAGAGGAATTTTGGTCGGATGTCCAAGAAGAGTTTTGGGTCGTGTGTTCGACAGCCTGACGGCCTTAAAGCGATGATTCATCGACTTAAAGAGAAATTTTGGTTGGTTGTCCAATGACCAGACAGCCTTGGAACGATAATTCATCGACTCCAAGAAGAGTCTGCGTCGTGTGTCCAACGGGCCGACGGTATTAAAGCGATTATTCATCGACTTTAAGAAGAATTTTTGAGATTTGGCTCTCGGGAACATAGTTTTATCGGTTCCTTGAGACTAGGGGGTTGGATCTGTTTGTTCGATGATCTTTTGGACAAGCTTTCTCGACGCTACCAGAGCAACGTTAGTTCTTAGAAGGGGGATCAACATGTCTCGTTGAGGGCATAGAAGCATTACTTTTACCATGTTGTCTTAATGCCCCAGTGTCCTGGTACGACTCATTTGGAAAAGGAAAGTAGATAAGGATGGATAAGAAGGCAACACTTTAGATTGCTGCCCATTCCTTAATAGTCAGCCAGCCAGAGTGTTATTTGATAATCATCCTTTCATTCAATTTTGTTAGTTAGCCAGGGCGCTTTTCTACTCGATCTTAGTGGCCTTGCTTAGGCATAGGGTCCTTGAGGTCCTGTAGCTCCCTTACCATTTGGTATGTTCTTTGGAAAATCATCGAGTTTGCCTTTCGCTAATTACACTACCTTTAGTCTCTAGAACTGGTTTGCCTTCCTATAGAATTCTTCCAGGGTAGTAGGTTGTTTCATCCTTTAATGATTTCTAAGGGCCTTGCAGTAGACTACATCCATCGCCCTCGCTTTATCATATGCTAGTCATACCCGTAAAAAAGAAATTCTGAATCAAATGTACAGTTGTAGGAAGGTATAGTTGGCATGATAAACTGCTTTGGATATTTTGCATGCTAAACGGCTTCGGTGAATGTGTTTCGATTGGGGAAAATGCTCTACCATTGTCAGTTCGGTCCATTTTCAAGTTATAGTTGTATATAATGCTTGAGAATGATATTTGTATGATTGTCCTATACTTGAAAGATTGGAAATGCCGACTGAATGGAAAATCACTTAGGATGGGGTCATGGATCAGTAACGATCCTAAAAAAATTTCAAACTAGGTGAGATCGGTCTGGGACGACAAGGAAGGCCCCATAAGATTGCATTCCAAATTCCAAGGCTTTTGAAATACGCATGTTTGAGTTATAGGAAAAAGAATATGAATCGGCTTTGATGTTTCGGTGGTATTTTACTTGGAGTCCGACCCAAGAAAATTTGCCATTTGCTTGGAGTCAGCACATGGTTCGCTTAGAGTCATAGAATTTGAAGTGCTGGGTTGGTGACGAATAGTGCTTGGAGTCATTTGTATGTTTGCTTGGAGAAAATCTTGGTTTTACCCAAGTTTTATTTCGGACCAGAACTTCAGCGGTTTTCTTCGATTCAAATGGGTGATTACCGGAGTTCGACTTTGAGTCAGGACTTCCAGAATCCGCTTCGAGTCTAATAGGTGATTAACCAAGTTCGATTTTGGGTCAACCCTGAAATGATTTTTTCAACGACCATTTTGATGATTTTCGACGACGACCATTCATGATTTGACGTTGGGAGCTCTATGATGGGGTTGGAATCTAGTCAGTTAGGAGTGGTCACAATATACAATGGGAGCTTGGCCTTGTAATCAATCTCGGTTTTTGTCATATCTTCTTGGTTCTCCTACATCTAGGAGTACTGTTTGAGTAGAAATTCCTCGTCCATTGCTTTGCACTGTGCTCAACATGGGTTTTAGAGCTTCTTCTAGCATTTGCACTTAGCATTTTCATCTGATTTGTCTTCCTCAAATTGTTTGTCATCTTTAGAGCTAGAGAGAGCCATCGTAATATCTCCCTATGGGGTTTTCACTCCTAAGTTCGGGGTTGTAGTAGGTGCTTTTGTAGTGGATGTGGTGTTAACATTTTCTTTCATCATGATTCTTGGAGCATCGCCAACTACTTCCTTTTGCTTTTGCCTTATGTTTCTTCCATACAAGCCAGAAACAGAAGAATGCTCTTGCTCCGTAGTAGCCACGGCTTTAGACACCGTTCTGGGAGTATTCATTGATTGGCACGCTAAGAGAGCATCTATCTTTTCCATAAGAGCATTCTTTTTTCCATCATCTGGTCAATTTCATCAACCATCTTGGTCAATTCTCCCTTAGTCACAACTTCATGCCATGTGGAGGATCCTGGAACCTGATCTCCAGAGTTAGCTCCTAACAGCAGTTTGTTGGGATTGCTGACTTCAATTTGCTAAGGGTTTGTTTCTTCTCCAGCAATGGTAGCTCCCATGGATCTTTTCGAAGGTAGTTCTTTTTTTTTCTAATGCCATTGACTCTCAATAGCAAATCTTCTAAGCAAAGATTGAGGATTTAACTTCTAAACCTATCTGACTCAAAGTATATAGCTAGATCTAAGCCCAAGTTGGTTCTCAGTGAAAGCACCAAAATATTAACCAAAAAAATGGATCAACACCCTGAATTGAGTGTGAAAGCACCAGCCATGTTCTTATAGAGCAACAATATAGAAAATAAACATAAAAAGAGCGGAAATAGTAAAAAGACAAGAAGATTTTTATAGTGGTTCGCCTGTTAATGAAGCTTACGTCCACTTTTTAACTTTCTTTTCACTAACTGTTGTTACAAGTGGAATCGGATTATAATATGATTGAATCTTCTAAGTTAGATCAAGCCACAATACAAGAGTTCAGTGGAGAATCATAGTGAACCACTAGATGACTATTGTATTGGAGGAGAAGAGTGAAGAATAATCTCTACAAAGTTCCTACTGCTAGTGCAGAATGTATTCTTTATGTTGCATATAGGTGAGTATTTACAGGGGAATAGAGTGAGTACTGAGCTAGAAGTCCAAGTGCAGAAGAGTCTAGTTGTATGCGAAGTCATCACCGACATCTCGAAACAATCTGAGTCATTTCAATGGATCGTTAGCTATCCATAGGGGATGGATCGTTAACTATCCATCAACTTACCATATTTTCTACTAAAAGCCTTTACTTAGTGCTACGAAGGAGCTTCGAAAGTTTGAGGGCGATCCAACCTATCATGATGGATCGATAGCTATCCATAGGGAATGGATCGCTAATTATCCATACACTTAACATATTTTTGGCTCAATTTTCCTGAGGTCTATTCACTTATTCTTTAGAGTGTATTGTCCAAGTATCAGGTTGTTTGGAGTTAGTTTGATCATCCATCTTCATGGATCACCTGGTCCAGAAGAATCATCCATAATTCACTCAAAACTTAACAAAATCAAACGAAACTTTGCAGCTACACTTTAGAGTGTGTGCGGGACCTCTCGATGAATTTCAGGTGGTGGGTCCGCCCTACAAAGGTCGTTAGCGACCCATCAATATGGATCGCCAATGATCCATCAAATCTTCTCCAGTCATGCTCATTTTTTCTAAGAGCCTTCTTTTATGCCTTCTAAGTGTTCCCTTCAAATTTCAAGTCAACCTGATTCCTTAGGAGTTCTCTAGATCCAGTTTAATCTAGCTGCTTTGGTCAAAATAACTTGAATCAGATGAGTCTTTACTTCTTGAACTACGTAACTTGGAATGCTATGAAACTTGTTTAATATTCATAGAAGAGGTAGTAAATTAATATACAAAAGGCTTTGACAACTCATAATGTTTTCTTTTGGATTGCTAGTGATTCATGGATGATGGATCGCCAACGATCCGTCTACTTAGTGGATTTTTGGCTTGTTTCTCTTAAGTTCCATTGGCTTGTTCTCTTAGATGCTATTCAAGTTTCAAGTCATTCTGGCTTTGTTTGGATGTTCTAACTCCTGCTGAATTTTGCTGGGTTAAAAACCCAGTTAACAGGTATATTGGGTACCGGAGGTGGAGGGCAGCCGTCACAATGTGTGTTAACTTCTTAATCTAATTCAAATAACAAATCATACGTAGATATGCTAGAAATTAGGAAGTAAAATGCAGAAAAAGTAAATGACATAAAGATTTTTTATAGCAATTCGGTAATATCTGGCCTACACCCACTTCATTTATTATGACTCTTTGATTTACAATTGCTACAATATTGTCAAAATCTCTTTGTATCAGTTACAACAATTGCAAACAGTTAATTCACAAGGTTGACAAAGCTTAAGCTTTTCTAGATTTTCAAAGAGATCATCCAATATCTAGTATTTATTGAATTATGATAAATTTGATTGAATCAGATATGTAGCGGTGTTTCTAGATGGTCCCTTGTTGTCTGGTAGTGCTTCAAGTGCTCTATAGATCAGGCTAATGAGGTACATAGGATCCTAGAAAATTCTATTCATGTACAAGTGAGGTTTGGGGCTATTTATAGGTGTAAAGTATTATATTCGACATATTCTATTCGACACGTTTCCGTTTGGAATATTCTGTTAGATAAATTCTGTTTGGCTAAATTTGTCCAGTCCTAAATAGATTTAGGCCTATCAGGCAGTTTTAACAATTTGGTATATTCTAGTTGATTATTTCTATTCGGTATAATTCTGTTAGGTACCTAACAAAATCATATGGCTAAATCTATTTTTTCTGTCATACCTTCTTTGTTTTAAGTCAAAATTGAGCAAGACTTTGACCTCTAGCTTCATACAGTTAAGTAAAATGCACCAGTGCCTTTGAATATTCCATTTAGATGAGGTAGATAGTAGCTCTCTATTGTGGGACTATATTGATTGGATATATGACTGGCTTTGAAATGATCATTCTTTCAATTTTTAGATTGGATTAACATGCAGTTTGACCAAGGTGCATTTCTGACCTTAAGCATATTTTCTAACTGTTCAGTCTCTATTCCGAGACTATTCAAGTTTAACCCTAACAGTTTTCTCCCTAAAGTATGCTTCATGGATGTGAAGCATACTTTGTTCAAGATCCAATTATATGAGGGACTTTTGCAGTCGAGGTAGAATTTGATAGGGCTTAGGTGTAATCAAGCATCTAACCTATAAATTAAGAGGTCTGTTTGACCTGTAGAGGTCAAGAACATTCATTGTTCCTTAATCATAAGTCATTTTTCCCACAACCATGGTTTTACATATTCGAGTGGCAAGGTGCCATCATGCCCCCGAACATCTCTATCGAATATAAATCAGAATTTAATTCATAGAAATAAGTCATATTGTGTGTATAACCTCATAACCCATTAAGTTACTCAATCTCTAGAGTATCATACCACACATTCAGATAAAGCCAACCCTTTTATGGGGCTTCTTTGGAAAAATTCCACTCCATTATTTCCAGTGAAGCTAGGCCCTACCTTTGGGACTAGTAAGAATTATACTCCACTATCCCTAGAGGAGTTGAGCCATGTCTCTAAGGTTGAATGACTTGACACTTCACTATCTTCGGTGAAGCTATGCCTTATCCTGAGGTTAATCAAAATATGCATTATTATCTCCGATGGAGGTTATTCTTATCTCCAGGACCTAGAAGTTTTTACTTTGCAATCTATTGTAAGTTTATGTTATACTGTGCTATCTCTAGCAAAATTGAATGAGTTTATGCTCCATTATATCTGAAAGAGTCATCTTATTTTATACTCCACTATCTCTCATAAAGTTGGATGAGTTTATACCCTGTTGTCTCTAGCAAAGTTGGATGAGATTATACTCCACTATTTTTGACAAAGTTGAGGATTGGTCAATATTTCATTTCAAGCACTTAGCGATGAAAGAGGGCCATAATTTCTAGGTCAGTAAGCATCCAACAAGTTCAACTATTCACTAGTCAAAAGGTTCTTACATCTTTAAGATTGAGAGGCATTCGATGAACCTATTTAGTCACTTGTCAAACGAAAAGGACTTGCGGCTACTTTATGTTCTAAAATTTGCATGGACACGTATTTTTGGATACCTAACGGGAGATGGATTTAGTGCAACATCCATAGGGGATACAATATTGTGCCCTTGGGCACAGCTTATACTCTTTCTCCATGAGGCCTCAAAGGCTTGCGGAATGGAGTTCATGGCAATATCGTTGGAGTTATCGAGTTTCAGACTAAACGGACTTGGGTACATAACATCAACATCTGATCTCTTTTTCTACTCCTCGGTATTCGATTTTTTATCTTAATGACCTGGTCTTCTTTCATTGGAGCGTTTCCTAGGGCTGCTTAGTAGGCAATGTTGTGCCCATGCTCCAAGGATCAACCACCTATGGACCAGTCATTCCAAACTCAGGCGGTTCACTTTCGACAGCCAAGGGTTTAGTATCGACATCAACGTTGACTTCAGGAGGGAAATATTTTGTTAGACTAGAGAAGGATACACCATTCAGTTTGAACTGACATGATCGACATCGAATACAACTAGTTTGGACCCTGACCGGTTCAATTGCGTTAAAGTCCGTATCTTTGTGGCCGCTCCTTACCTTACTCATTCCTTAGTATCCACTTCTGATCGATTTCCAATAGAATCGATAGAATTCCCAATTTGGTCTCTTTAGACCAACATTTGAAACACCACATAAGATTTGGATAATAAAATATATATTAATGAAAGGTAAAATAATAATTTTACTAAAGAGGTTAAAATTGTAATTTGTACAAATAAATTATTCATAAGATGAAACTTGTATTATTACGAAGAGCGTAATTTTTTGATTAAGTTTCATTATAAGAATGTTTAAATCGGATATAGGATTAAGAAATAGGGTTAAATCTAAAGTTGGGTTAGAATTGGCTAAGAGGGCCTTAACTCCCATTAGTACCAAACCGGGTGTTAATATTTGTTTCCTAATTCAGAAAAAGGTAAGTATAGTTACTCATTATCTCTTCTTCTTCCTATAATGAAAAAAGCTTGGAACCAACACCTAGAATTATAAATGCAAGAGAAAATTTCCATCAGTATCAATAAAACTTAAGTCTAAAGAGATCAGAATGAAGAGATAAATAAGAATATTAAGGTGATTCATGGAATTGGAGGTTTGGTCACAATCTGGACAACGAAGAAGAAAAGGAATTCCATTGAGTTTGGGGCTATCATAAGTAAACTGTGAGTAGGATTTATTTACTATGTTATATAATTTCGTATATGCTAGTAATCCATTGTTTCAAGCCTATATTAGTTTAATGGCTAGATTTGAGATGAATCATATGTTAGTATATGCTTATTGATATCCGATTTGGAATAATAAATAGATTATTGACTATGAATATTAAAGTATAAGCCTTGGTTATGAATTGGGGAGAAGGTGACTTGAATATATAAATATGTATGTATGTATTGGGAAGAAGGTAATATATATATACATATATATGAATCACAAGATAGATGACCCTATGAAATTGCGTACGAGTGATACATGAATTTAATGAATATTATGACAAGACTATATTTTCGTATGGCTAATATATTAATGATGACAATGAATGACATAAGAAGAAATATAACTTAAACAATATGATTATAATTAAGATGAATTGGAGACAGAAAAATTATGATAAATTGAAAAAATAACCATAGAAATATTGCAATATGGTCAAATAACATGTAATAAGAGATATGTAAAGTCCAAATGAAGTTTGGTGTAACAAAATAGTAAAGAACTCAATAAAACAGCAAAATATGAATTTATAGTATTTTGGATGTCTGAATTATAAATGAGAATACCAAAATCAAAACAGTTCATTTTTCATCCATTTTAAACGCATGAAAATAAGGTTCAAATATTTGAAATGCTGATGGAAATTTCCATCGGGTTTTCAAAGGTTTGAACATTCTAGTTAGCTATCTAAATTGGGTTCAAAGGTCTAAATGGAAGAAATAGACGTCTAAAAGTTTATGATAAGCACATGCGGAACCAAAACTTCATGAGGCCATTATACATGTGCGCTCTAAGTGGATTATGTGGCAATGCTAGGACGTTGTATGATGTATATAAGTGTATGTAGAGTAATACTCATAGACGATTAGTTGGATAGATACATGTATCAGTACGAGTAGTAGATTATAAAAAAACATTTGGTATATGATTGATAAATGACAAGTTGATTACTATATGTGGCTTAGTTTTCTCACATATAGTGTATGTACCGAGGGAGATAGAAACGTTTATCTAATTCAATACAATGACGACACCTAATCTTAGTTTATGTAGGTCAAATGTAGTAGGGTCATGGTATGGCATATGGTTAGTCCTTCTTACAAATAACATGGTAGAGCGGAATTAAAATATTAGGGTATGTCAATTGATTGTAAAGCGTATGAACAGGGAGGTACAGTCGACCAATGTTGTCTCCTCAATTACCGTTAGTGGGACGTTATTAGCCATTGTCATCATTCTAATGTTGTATGATATATATTGTAGTTATGTGATATAGTCATGGGAATGGTACCATTGAAATGCTATATATGATAGATTAAATTAATAAAGATAAGTGACTCTGAGATTAGTTAGTGTAATATTAGTCTATGACGACATTTTATTTGCATGTCAGCATCGTATACTTAGAGATGTACTCTTGCTCACCGGGCATATGTCTACTCCCCCTCTATATTTCTTCTTTTGTATTTATCTATGACAAGTTTATAAGGGTTTATAGAATGCTTGAGGTGAGCAGGGGACGATGGAGATCTGTTGGAGTCATACTTCTTTGTTTGCTGTCTACTGTTTAGTTTTTTGTATTATGTTAAATTGCATATTGTAGAAGTGTTATCATCTAACTTGTATAATAGCACTTCTAATTATCGTTTAGCTCAATTTCGATATTCCTATTATATGTATTATCATATTTTGTTCCTTTTGTTTTGAGTTCTAAAAGTGTAGTTAAAGTAGATTAGCTCTATGTACTGTTTATATTTTTATATTATCCTAATGATCTTCCATTTACGGTCTTTGGAACTTTAGGAATGTAGAATCAAAAATGTTATGGATGGCAAGTTGTTACATTTAGTATCATAACCTAGGTTATCTAATTCCTTTGGATTATGAGCGTATCAAAAGTGCGTACTTGTATCTTCATATATAAAAATAAATAGGCAAGTAAAGTACATATGATCACAACACTTGTTTTATTTTCATTATTTCTACTATGTTGAGGAGTTTCCAATGAATCCTATTTACATATAGTTGAGATGGATAACAACACTGGGCCAGTACAAGGGATATAGCCTCATAAATCCCTAGCGTGAACATACCACTTTGGTTTTGTAGGTATCTCCAGGCTAGAGAACAAATCAATGTCAATCCAGATGAGTTGATATAACAAAGAAAAGGAATAGTTCTCATGAATCCATATACAATGTGCTTTTCTAAGCTATGTAGAGACTTCCAAAGTATGGGTGGATAGTTGTATGTTGGAACTAAATCTTTTGTTGGTACAAAGGTATCATTATACATATGTGAGTGAAATTTTGGAATGATGGGATTAGATGATGCTGGTAGGTGGCATCTTGCTTTTTGAAATATGCAAGGAGAAGCTTTGTAACGACCCGCCTTTTCGATCCCCAAACATCGATACTAATACATCCACGGTATTCACGTGCAAAGCACTCAAGTGCTAGAATGACATACTTTAGGGTAAAATGAAAAGACAAAGAAACAGAACAAGAAAGAAGGAACATAGTCAAAATATCACAGCAAAACGATAACATATAACATCAGAAGACGGTACAAAACTATCTCTCTAAGATACAAAGCAATTCAGAGTTATAATTCTAAATACTATCATTATCCTAGACAACTTATCCACAAAAATGTCGAACATACATAATAGTAACACGGTGGAAACAAGAATACTATGATAGGTGAAACATCCAGCTCATCTCCTTTAGCTCCAAGAGTATCAATGTAAACCCAACTTTCTTAGACTACTCGAAAGAGCATACGAGGAATTTAGGGAAATAAAAATCCATGCATATAAGTTTGGTATTTGAAACTCAAGAAATATGTTATCGGTATATAATAGTACTTTTGATACCGCATACAATAATGTAACGGTTATTCCTCAAAAGAACCACTCATCTAACAAGTACATGGGCAATATAATTGATAATGTATAGGTTGAAGAATATAAATCAAAAAATAGATGTGCCGCTTGCATCTCACGACACAACAATATTGAAGTACAATCAAAGCCGCTAATGTACGTTTGCATAATGGATTTTCTGTGGAGATCGTTTCAGTTGAGCCAAAATCAAATCTCCTGCAAAAGGGTTGGAAACTACCTCCGAGCGTCAAATGTCTCTAGATAGAATATACCATAAGGTAAACATTTCCTGCCATGTCTAAAACACCATCAAATCCTATGTGCAACATTGATAAGCATATTCTAGATTTGGAGTGATTATACCCTGTCATGGGTTAGCAAAACCCCAGACTATAGTCATATTTGGTTTTCTGTCATTTTTGATTTGAGGTCACATTTGACATCTCTCACATGAATCTTCATTACCCAAACAAAATGTGAACCCTAAATGGATTTCAACGTCTCGAACAGAACATGAATCCTCATATGGATTCGAGTATCTCAAACAGAACTATAATCTCTACATGGATTCCCATATAAGTCTTAAGACGAATGCTAACACTCTCTCTTGGACTTAAACTAAGGATAGAGAGTTAAACTCTATAACATTCCATTTCACAACTGCTTCCAAAACACAGAACTCGTATATTAGTTTTGAAATGGTTTTTGATAAGTAAAACACGTACTGATCTCGATCACTTTAAAACTAATTCGACGAATTTCTGGTCAAGTTCAATAGTTGACTAATGGACTATCAAGTTCAAAATATATGATTGTATATGGAAACCAAGTTTCGTATATTTATCACATTTCCGAACTATTAGTGCTAAGTACATAAATACTTTCCTTAAACGAGTAAACACACAAAGCATGATCAAGTTACACAAAGCAGGATTAAGTCACACAAGAAAATTCTAATCCCTTTTTTATTTAATTAATATTTTATTAATTAAAACCAATTTTATTAATAAGACTTCTTTTATCTAATAAGAATTCTTCTATCAATTCCTACTATTCTTTTGTATTCTTTTCAATACTTTAAAAGGTATTCATATACTTATCCTAAATGGTATAAGTATATTCACAAACCTTCAACAAGATTTCTTATTTTTAACCTTTTCTTTTCTATCTTTTTTTCAAAAGATTCCATATTACAATCTCCTGAAGAATATCCATTTAAGGGTCTAAGTACTTTCACAAATTCATTCAAAAGGTCTAAGACTAATGGTACTTAAATATTGTCACTACAAATCCAAAACCATTTCACTTATGCTTATCTTTAAAACATTCTTTTAAAGATCTATTTACATTCATAAGTATAATAAAAAAGGATTAAAAGCGAATGTTATCAACACATTGCCACAACAAAGCTAAAACTATTCCACACTTCTGTCATCTTTAAACACATTCTTTTAAAAAATCGAAATGAATATTTGGTTTAGTTCGATTTGACTAGTTAACCACCTATTTATAAAGGTGATATTTTATGAAAATAAAGGTTCATATACCTAACTCGTTTTCGACATTCCAACCTATACTATCCCTCATTCTAAAGCGAAACTAGATAAGGTAGAGCACTAGTTGCATATCAAAGCCTTGCCTAGACATTTCATTCTTGACTTTAACAGATAGATAAATCTACCTCATCGGCTTTTAGTCTTAAATGTAGTTTTGATGACTTTCATAAATGAGTAATAAATCAACACGATTAACGTGATTTTGACATTTCCGACTTAACTATTCCTCGGTCAAGAGTAAAGCCAGTAGTTTAGAGCACTATTGCTTCTATCCTTACTCGAACATCAATCTTAACTTTCACAAATAGATAAATTTACTTCGTTTGCTTTTAGTGTTAAGCATATTTGATTACTTTTTCGAACCTTGTATATATAAGTACTTTAAAAATACTTATAAATAGGTTTTAAATATCTATCTAAAATATTACTTGAAAATACTAATTTATAATTTGATGAAAAACATGTTTTATATCATAAAACCGCTTTACTTTGAAAATTCATAAATAAATATTAAAAATATATTTAAACTTCAAACCAACTTTTGAATACTAAAAAATATGTTTGAAAACTCCTCTAAAAGATTAGGGAAAAATAAAAAATTTAAATAACATTTTTAAACATTTAAAACCGTAAGCAACTTATTACAACATTTATAAATGTTGTTAAAAGTCTTTGATAAAGAATAACATAGAAAAGAATGAACTTTATGATCAGTTTTGACCAATTAAACAAATGATTTAAAACCTGAAAATTTTATAGTGAGTAGCATAGGTTACTTAAAAGCCATCGAAAGAAACCCCTAAGGATATTTTTCAATTTATTTAGAATTTTTTTTCAAAAACAATGTATTTACCTAAGTGTTCGTTTAATGACATTTTTACTCCAACTTTAGCTATTTTGTTTGACCAATTTCAAAAACTTATAAACTCCAATTATTTTATAGTAACAAGTACATTTATATTACTTATTAAAAATGTAAAGAAATCCCTAAGGATATCTTTTAATTAATTTATAAAAATTCCTAAAAAAGGAAAGTTTAAAGTGCTCATACAGCGGCCTTCTTCTCGCTATAACTTTTTGCAACTTTGTTTCATAAGCTAATGAATGATTTAAACTTAAATAATTTTCTAGTAATAATTACACTCATAGTGATTATCAAAAAATCAAAGAAGCACCTAGGATGTCTCTCAAAGTTGACTTTGAAAATCGACGAACACAAGAGATTTTCAAAGTGCATCCATTAACGATCTTTTCGCTTCTAAATTTCAGAACTTTGGTTCACAATTTCAATAACTTTCTAGACCAATTATTTACTGTCCCATACACCAAAATATGTGTAAATAATACCCAAATTAAATTATCCCAAGTTAATATCATAAATCTTCCATTTACACAAGTTAAAGTTAAGAGATATCGAAATGCACTTATAACGACTATTCTCGTTTCAAAACTTTCAAACATACTTCAATTTAACACACAAGACCGCCAAATATGTAAATTCAAAGTATAAGCCACACTAAGTGTTATATAATGAGTAGAAGTGATGTTATATAATACAAAATTATCATTTTCTTTCAAAATAAGAGGGTCCAAAATTTGTAACTTTAACTGGTTAATGTCACTTTAACTTTATATTTCAAGCACACGGCATATAAATACAGACATACGCAATATATGCATATAAGATAGTGAGATAACTCACTTAGATCCAAGCCACACACATGCTCAAACACTCACAAATCCAAGAAAACTTCCTACCATGTCCAAAAGGATAATGATCCAACCTTTAGCACTAAAATCACAAAGCAACTCCTCCTCCTCCTTCCCAATGCTCACGGCTAAACCAAGATCCCCTATGCTCTTCACTTTTCTTCCACTTTGAATTTAGATCTAAATTTTCGAAGGTGTTCTAAGGTGTTGGTGAAAGTTTGGTAGAGTTTGGAGAAGTTTCGAACAAATTAGAGAAAGATTAATGAAGAACAAAGTGGATTAGTGCTACACTTCCACCATTTTTATTCTTTTGATTCTTTTCAAGTTTTTTAAGATAATGAAGTGTTTAATTCACCTAGACCTCCATTTATAGGGCCAAGATCCCTCCCATGTTCCTTGCATGCTCTTTTTTTTACTTTACATGAAAATATCTCTTAGCAAAATTACCCTTTTACCCTTACACGCAAAATAGCTTCCCATGACATCACCTATGACATCATCAACACTTTATTTTCCATAAGTAGAAAAATATTTTCATTTCATATTATTGTATCCCTAAGTGTTTTAGTGTGTGTAGAAAATAGTTTGAATAATACCTATTGAGTAAAAAGTTGCCTATCGATAAAACACTTTTTGGTCACATTATCGACGTTTCTTCAAAGTAACTATTTTTGTAAACATTTTTCCAAAACAAGTTTACCATCATTAATTATGATTTATAAGTGGTTTGACAAGGTTATTAAATCACTTTAATCGCATTTAATTCAAAATTCAAATATTTACATAACATATTTAAATACGAAGTGTTCGAAATTCCGGTTGTTTTATGCTTTGAACTAGTGAGATGTAGTGGTGTCTGAAACTAACGAGGAGGAGATAACTTAGGGAAAATTTAAAGGCGTTTTGATGTTAAATTCTTATCTATGGCCAAAGAAGGAGTTCAGCTTAAGAGGTTTATTCACTTACAAAAAGGGGATATGTCTACAAAGGAGTATGTGAACCAATTCAACAATCTTGGTGAGTTTGGATTTGATTTGGCAAACATTCCAACGAAAAAAGCTTTGAAGTTTGGTTAGGAGATGAAACGACTACTTTAAGATTTGACTCTTAGTCACATTTATGGGTGCCACATATGAGAGTTTAGTGGAGATGACACAGTCGAATATAGTTTCTAAGGATTTGTTAAGGAGGAAATGAACAAAGGTGATAGTGGGAACCAATTAGGAAAGTACAAAAAGGGCGGTAAATACGAATAGGGAAAATTCAAAAAGAAAAAGGTGACATGTATGAAATGCTACAAGAAGGGCCATATGGTCATGAACTGTAGATTAAATGATGGAAAGATAAAATGTTATAACTGCAATCAGTTTGGACAAATGAAGTGCTACTGCCTAGTTATAAGCAAGAATGGACATATTATGTAAGCTATGCACCAAAGGCAGTTCCTAATGCCAGCAGGCCGTAGTAGAGGTAGCTAAAGGAAATAAGGTTGTTATGGAAGGTATATTATTGCCTTTTGAATTTCCTATTCCTATTTTATTTAGCACTAGAGCATCTCATACTTTCATATCTAGTATCTAGGTAGATAGTTTGTAGTTAAAGGCTCACATTATGCATGATTCTTTAGTAGTGTCAAATCCTTTTGAGGACACGACCTACTTACATATGATTTATCGAGGTTTAAAATTATTTGTAAATGGTGTGGAATTTTTATATAATAAGTGTGTACTTGGTTTTTAGGCTATGGATTGATATTAGGAATGGACCGGATGTCGCATTATGGGACCATGTTGGATTGTGATAGTAGAGTGATTCGGATGAGGAGCAGTGAAGGGCATGATTTTATGTATATTGTGAGCCCGATAGCTCTATGATGTTGAGTTACTTATATTCATTGGATCTATCATTAACGAGTTAGCTTCCGTCCCTATGGTTTAGGAATTCTTAGATGTATATGTTGAAAAATTCTGATTTATTGCCCCAAAGAGAAATTGAATTTTTTATTGGTCTTGAGAAAGACACTAGGTAGGTTTATGAATTTTTATAGAAAGGTTTTATTCATAGGACTATTTCAAAGTGTGGAGCACCAGTAGTCTTTTCCATTAAGGTGGATTGTTCTTTACGGCTGTGTGTTAATTATCGGGAGTGGAATAAGCTGAAAAAGAAGCAACACTACCCATGGCCTCACATAGTGATTTATTTAATCAGTTAATAGGAGCAAAGATAATTCCTCGGTTTGACTTGCCCATTTGGTTTCGTCAATTGAGAATAACAAGCAACAATATTGCTAAGATTACTTTTCGCACATCAGACGTGATAGAATTAGGGGTATGCTCTATGGGAAATTTTGTAATTTTGTTATATAATCCTAATTCTATAAACAATCTTGTTCGAAAAAATATGTTTTTGGTTTAGATTTATATTGTAGGTGTTTCTCATACTGTGATACAAGTATTAATGAATAAATGAGCATTAAACATATATAAGTGGAAAATCCTTAGAAATAGTGTTTTTTCATCGATTATAATATTGAAATGTTTGTAACCATGATTAATAGATCTATACGAATAATAACACAACTCCTTTAATATCCCAAGTCGAGAAGTATCGAGAAAAAGGATATCAGCACATCTTTTGAGACTGTTGTACGTAATTCTCATGATAGTTGAGGGCGTCAAGAGCTTACGTACTCATGGCTGTTTGGAACAATCATAGAATGACTCAACGAGAGTCTTCGATAAGTTATATAACTTACTCAAAATAGAAGATCTCAGAGTAATGATGTATAGTAGTCTTCTGACTTAGGAGTACTATCGAACATGAGTGCGTAAACTTTATCTTAATTATGGACAACCACAAAGCATAATGATCGTGTTACAAACATAGTTAGATACACGTTAAATCATTTGAAGTGATACACTATTCAAGAGAGGATTCATATCCTGTGTTATAGAAGGTTGGTATCACCATAACAGGTAAGTCAAATTAAAGTCAAAATCCCAGGCTAACGCTAAACAGTTAGCCGACAAATATTATCAGATTGAGCCAAGGACTTCAAAGTTGACCTACGTAATTAGTAAGGATATTATTAGAGTTTTTTTCGAATTTAAACCAAACTCTAGATATCTAAGTGATATAGTGATGAAAAAATGTTACACGTACAAAACATCGTTTCTGGTGAGCTTATATTGGATCAGAAATACGACTTCTCCTAAAAGATCTATAAGCATTGAACTTGACTCAATATCGTACTTCAGCAAAGTCTGCACATACTTTGATATTTAAATTGTTCAAGTATTGACTGTGGATCGAATTCACATCAGTGAGTCAATAAAATTGCGTTGTTGATTATTCCTAAATTTGACTAGTGGTAAAATTAATTTATAATTATTATAAAAAAATAAATTAATACAAATGTTGTATAATATTTTATGAATGTTTTAATTGTTTACTTAGAGCAGAAAATCAACTAAAACAATGTATAAAAGTTAAATGATGGTTCGCTCGATAAATGAGCTGGAATTAATTAATTAAAAGGGGATTCAACTAGGGGTCAAAGGAGTATTTGAATAAAAAAGTATCTCCTCTTAGGGCCAGCCAAACATAGTCAAAAAGAGAGAAAGATCTAATGTAACACTCCATCTTAATACCTATACTATCAAAGAGTATTACTAAAGAATACTATCTAGTAATACAGAGGATGAGGCTTGATAGGAACAACCACACATGAATATTCCCTTGAGCTAGCACCAATACAAATCCCACCTCAGAATATATCAACAATACACGTATCTAGTATTTACGCAAAGCAATAAATACGCTGGCTTACCAGGACAGAATAATATACAATATATACAAATGAACATAGAGTTACATATCGCAACAGAAAAATATAATACATAACAAACTGATATTAACTGTATAGTGTCCCATTACGACAATATATACCAAGTCAAATTCAATATATACAACCCATAGCCATATCATTACAAAAAATACAAGTAGACCTCTAAACGAATATATATATATAGTCATTGACTCAAAACATGATATAACACACACACACACACACACAATCTCCTCTAAAGCTTAATCATCCAAAATGGCTAATATGCATGTACCTGAAAAGTCTCGGACTGACCCGAGCATTATATAAATGATAAGTACACACTTTATATAAATCAAAGGTGAATACATAACGATAAGCATGGTAAAAAAGCAAAGTACGAATACGATACAACATAATATCCATCATAACATCATCATAATATACAATGCCGTATATCTCAAACATCGCCCATCGAATAGATAAAAGCAAGTAAGAATCATGACATCTATAAATCGGGTGATAACAATCAAACTCATCAAAATTTCAGAATATGATAGAAAAAAACACATCATGTCCACTAAAGCCACAGGTAAAGGAATGAATCATTAATCATACCAAATACAAAAGTTAATAACCAAAATATCAATCTTGCTTGTAGTCCTAATAGAAGTGAATACTTCCAACTGTCAAGCCCTAAAAGATAAACCAAGAGATGCAAAATTCAAAATAAATAATCAAAGCGTTAAATCTCGACTTACAGCCCAAATGGAAGTAATAACCTTCGAAAGTTAATCTATAAAAGGCGAATCACGAAATATAGAAAATCCATACAGAATCCAGAAATCAATATCAAGAATTACTATCTCGACTTATGGTCTTGATGGAAGTAAATACTTCCGACCGATGGTCCTAGGAGACAAAAAGAAATACAAATCCCAAATCAAACACAATCCATGCCTAATACCGAAATACAATATTCAAATAATTATCTCGACCTACAGTCCTAATGGAAGTGATAACTTTCAACTGCTAGGCCCTCAAATATTCAGGAAACACAAACTCAATAAACATCAAACCAATCAAATACACAATGTACAAAACCATTTATCTCGATCCGCAACCCTTAAAAAGGAGAAATTATCTACTGAATAATCCTAGGAGATAGAAACAAAAATCATAGAAAAATGAGATCACTCAGCAATAGGCTCTTATAAGAGAATGATAGACAAGTACATAGCAAGTCTCCAATGTCATAGATAGACAATATGTGGCTATTCTGGGTTAGGCTATCTTAAATGATAGACTAACACGCAACTAGTCTTTGATACCATATGATCATCATCTCTAATGAGGTGGTAAAATCAAATATCTCATATATAATGGATCTACCTAAGTCATCCAGATCAGACTCTTGTACCTAGCACTGCACAAGGAAATGCTAATGAGCTCAACCTATTTACTGTAGTCCCTAAGTTACTCTTAGTATCCATCGCACGTCATAAACATGCTATAAGATAATGCTATGCATTGGACATGACTCCTACTTGCCCTTGATAATTAACTGTTGGTCCTTAAGTGACATCGGGGGAATGGTTCTAATGAGAGAAATAACTCTCAGCCTACAAACTCAATAAGGTGACATCATAGATCTGGGGAATGACCCTGCAATCAGGACTGCTAGGATGGATAACTAGCCTATTTGGTGGGTCTAATTAATGCACTCCCTATAGTGGCATGATCCTTATGACGTTGACTCCAAACTTATACTCTCGACTATATAAGTCCTAATGAGAGTAATAACTAATACTTTTGACTCCACGAGTCCTGATGAGTGACAACTAATACTTTCGACTCGATGAGTTATAATGGGAGCGATAAATGATACTCTCAACTCGATGAGTCATAATGAGAGCGATAATAACTGCTCTCGACTATATGGGTCCTGATGAGAGCAGCTCAACATAACAAATCCTTGATTGCTAGCACTAAGAGTAGATAATGATACTCAACTACTTAGTCCTTAAAGGATGCAACGAATACACTCAACGAGAATAGTCCTAATGAGAGAAATAATAAGTGCTCTCGACTCCATATGCTCTAATGAGAGTGTCACCACATAATAATTCCTTGACTACTAGCCCTAGGAGCAAATAATAATATCACTTGGCTAGTTAGTCATAAAAGAGGATAAATATGTAAATCTCATCATATCTCCAGCTTGTATCCCTTGAAGAGTGATATAACTCTCAACCACTAAGCTCTAAATAGTCACATTTAGATGATATCACATGTTCCTAATCCATCTTTGGAATACAGGTGACATCTACTCACCAATAGTAATTGAATAAGCATCACTTGAGCATCCCATACCACCCTCTATTACTCGAATGTTTACTAGAAGCTAATAAACTACACTCATCGAATCAACACTTATTTATTGATATGAGTCAATTAAATAACTGGAAAAATATCAACGAGCGTCCTATACCACCCGGTACATCTAATCCATTTATTCAACGTCCTCATTATATTATAATTAAATCACAAAATCATCAAATATTCTATATAATCATTTTTAATCAAATAATATATGAAAGGGGATTTATATTTCAAAACTTTTAAAATCCATTTAAATGTTTTACAATTTGGCTTTTTCTCAAAATAGATCGCAAACATAATATCCCCCTTTTAAAATACTCTTGAATCCAAAATATTTCAAAATTGGTTTATCTGCAAAATAAGCTTATATACTCAAAATCTATTTTTAAAAATATCCTTGAATCCTTTTTTATTAAATATACACTTTACTAAAGAAATTTCTTTTTTGGAATTATTATTAAAACCATTCAATTTTTACTTTTAAAAATTCTATATGTTCTAATATTATTGAAAATTCTATATTTCTAATTTCAAATAACTTTTATATCCAAGACAATTTGCAATAAATCATTTTATTTTCCAACCAATTTTATTTATTTATTTATAAATATACTTCAACTAAAAGTTTAAAATGCCATAATTAATTTTCCAAATCTTTTAAAAATCTTTTAAAACCAGAAAATCAATCGAACATTTAAAATATAAATCATGGAGCTAAATACTTCAAAATCATACAAATTATCAATATAAATTTTTGACGCATGATCCAAGTCGAATTACATCGAATTTAAGCCATCTATATAATATATGAATAAACTACCTGAATCAAAATGCGATTGGATAGCATCTCCTTTGCAATTTTACGATTCAACATACACAAAACTCCCATATCAAACACAAAATCACATCTAGTATCACATAATCAATCTAATATCCCAATCAAACATTTCAACCAAGCAATTTAATCAATAAACATGATAAATATAACAAGAAACGAGATAGAGATATCGATATAGACATAGACATAGATAAGAGTATGAAAACTCATTGAATCGACCAACAAAAATCTACTACCACAAACCAACTGTTGTTTGCATCTCAGCCAATAACTATCATCACTACCACTTCGCGCTGCCTCTAACTTCATCGCTCTCACACCAGACCGCAGCTCCAATCTCCCATGCCTAAATTGATTGCCTCCATTCCACTGCCACTTCCACAAACTCACACGCACTCCTCCTTCATCGCATGACCTTACAACACCGTTCCTAAATCCACGCTCCACCAGCTGCTACATGCTCGCGGCAACCTCTATCGTCGATGCTGATGTTGCGGAGACCGAGCGCTTTCCGTGGCCAGGATCGTTCACGATTTTCTTCCTTTTCCCCCTTTCTATTATGATTTTAATTGAGAATAATCTGGGGTTAGGGATTAGAGCAACATGATCGGGTTTGGAAATATATGGGTATAAGTTTGAGATTTGCAAATAAAAGTATGGGTTTAGGTCTAGTTGATTTTGGGTTATATTTAATTAATTTACTTTACCCATTTATTCACTTGTTTCTTTTCTTTTAACAACTCTTTTAAATTTATTTGTTAATTTACTCCAGTCTATTTCAAATTAGTTTATACCATATTTTATGAAATATAATTTGACAACTACACAATTCCATTCAACATAATATTGTTCCACATTGTTTAATTATTCAATATATTTGCCATGCCAAAAAAAAATTATTCAATATATTCACATAGATAAATTTATTTTCTCAGTATTTCAATGATATAAAATTTATTTACACTTTAAAATATTTTATATTCACTTAAAACATTTTATTTTGATTTCAATATACTATCCCAAAAGAATTTATTAATTTAATTAAATTTATTAAAAAAACCTTTTGTTAAACAGCCTTCAATTAAAAAAATATTTACTTTAAAAATAATAATCGTCATATATTCAATTCGAACACCTTTGTTTTAATTGAATTTATTTACTTTATGGTATAGAAAGTAGATTGTACGTCTGGACTCCGGATAGGAAAACAAGGAGATATTTATGTGTTGAGATGACTATTAATAGTATGACCTCCCACACAAATTTTTGGCACTTTTTGATTGCCTTTTTCCACCTAGGCCGATCATACTTATAATCATTGGTAGAACCAACTCTTAGCTTTGGAAATTAGAGAGAAGAAGGAGTCAACAAAACTTCAAGAGGAAGTAGTTGACAAATGACGTGCTAGGTTCATGGCTTGGTCAAGTCGAAGTAAGGTAATTCTTCTATATCTTATTCTTATATCATATCGTCATGTCATATATATATTATTAACATCTATATAGTTCGGCCAAAATTTATTTTAAAAAATTCATATATGTAGATATTTAATGTATAAAAAAATTATTTTCAAATAATTATAAAATTATTTAAATATGTATATATATATATATCATATTTAATTTGGCATCAAATTTCTTGATTATGTAAAAATGCCTTTTAAACAAACAAAATATAATTTACGAAATTTCATTTTTGGTTTATAATATATATATATATATATATATATATATATATATATATTCTTAGAAAAAAATAATACATAAATTTTATTTTATTTTTACCAAGTTTAAAGTATTAAATTTAAATTTATTTTGAATTTTAAAACATTTTTAGGCTCAAATTTAATTTATAAAAGAAAATAGCGGTGGCTAAAGAATTTTAATAGACATAGATATATAAATATATATTTTTATTTTTATTATTATTTACATGGTCAGAATTTAATTTATTTATATTTTCTAAATAATTTTTTTGATAGAATCTGTTTCAATAATAACAAAAAATTATGGTGGCCAAAACTTAATAGTAATAAAAATTATAAATAAAATAAGATACACACACGCATTCTATTTTGAATAAGTCAAATATCTATTTTAAACTTTAAATTTTTTGAATTTATTTTTCCATATATATGTGAATTTAAATATGTGTATATATATAATTGATATATGTATTTTATTGATTTTTTTAATAATATATATACACTAAATATAAATGTTAAAAAATGATTTTAAGGCCAAATTATAGTATACCAACAATAATATTTTCACCATTTATTTATCTAGGTTATATTATATATAGATACAATACCACACTAGACATCTTGTTGACTATAGGAGAAAATGGTCAACTCTCTTATGATATATATATATGTATATTGTTTGGATCAAAAATGGTACAAACACCCAATGAATTATCAAACTATGAAAATTAGAAAAGAAAACAAAATAGTAAGAAAGAGCATAAGATTTTTATAGTAGTTCGACGAATACTCCTGCCTACGCCCATTAGTCGATTTCTATTGATTATATTTTGATTTTACAAAGTCGTTATTACAACTCGGTAGTCTCAATTAGGTGAGAATCAAGTAGAGTATTTTTTAGAGTTATAATTTTAGAACTCATCATAGCTAGAAGTTCATAAATGAAGAAAAAGAAGAGAAAGTCCCCTTTCCAAGCACTCTCCACCTCTATAATAGGCAAAGACCTCCATATTTGGCTCCAAAATCTGCTGCACATTATCTCCATATCATAAATGTCTTCCCACACATTCACATGCACAACCCCGAACCAAGCTTTATAACTCGGACCTAAGTTGTGCACTACAACTCGAGGACGAGTTGTGTTAGGCTCGAGCTCTCTTAGGGTTGCTTCAAGTTCATCCTAGGTTGCTTTGCTTTATGCTTTGTTATCTTTTCCACATTTACTTCATGTCTCACTCGAGTTCTTCATGACTTTTCCTAGGTCATAATTGGAAACTGATCCATGGGACCGAGTTGCGAATGTTGACTTGAAGTTTTCCATTCTTCTCTTGCTATATACATTATCTTGCATGTATATGATTCTTCTCAAATACTTAGGTCCATTTCTTTATTTCTCTTTAGTCCAGTTCAATCATTCGAGTCTTTTCAGAGACTATGGAAGATTGCTTTGGATTCACCTACAAATCAAAGGTCGTTTGAAGCCATCTGAGCTAAGGATTTAAGTCATTGCTTAATTAGTCGCAAATTATATATCATGCATCATATATAGAAATCATCTTGTATTATTCGAGGAGTTAATTATCATATATTGAGGTCAATATAATCTCATGCTTGCCTAGGATTAAGTTGTCATATTAAAAATCAATATCAATATCGATGTTATCCTTTGTTCTTCTGGGGGTTTCATTATCACTGGTAAATCAAATGTCGAGTAATCAAGAATCATGAAATCTCATTGCTACTAGTTGGAGTGTCGCTTATAAACCATCTAGTGTCACCTAGCACCCCATTATAAAAATGCCCAACCAAATCATAGTAATGACTTTCATTAATCATTTGGTTATCATAAGTTATCAATCAAGGTAGTATATTGCCACCAATCGGAGCATTATTTACAAATCATCCAAAATTCCCCAACATCCCATCATGAATGAATTTGACCGAATCATGGAAATGATGTATGTTTCAAAGTTAGGCAGCGTTCAAATCCAAAGTCTAGTTTTCGATCTCTCAGGATCGCTCAATCGATGTCTAATCTAAAGTTCAATCTCTCTGGATCATATCCAACCCAAATTAGGTCCAATCCGCTTACTCTCTAGTTAGGGGTCCCAACATTCAAGCAAGTCTAGCCATTCACTCTTCGGTGAAGGGACTTACTATCTCATAAAAGTCCCGCCCACTCGCTTTCCGACAAAAGGTACTTGCACCTTATGGTTCATCATCTTATTTCTCCGGTCGGGAGAACCATATCCAATCATTTTATGAATCAATCTTAGGGGTAACTAATATTCATGGGTGTTTTGTATTCAATATTTGTCATCATGCTCAAAAGACTTTCAAAATCAAACATTCCTTCATAAAATCCAACCCAAAACAACAAATAAATATTCATAAACATCCATCCTATTAGGGATTACTACTAGACATCCAACTCAGAGCATGCCTAGAGACCCATCTAGGTCCCGTACATGTGTAAGTTGTGTGAGAGTAATACTACATCATTCATTTGCAAAAAAAAGTGTGGGAATAGAAACTGTCTCCCTTTTATCCCAATCATGAGATAACCATTCTTGGCCTAGAACAAGACTGTTTCCAAACGCATTTGCTACAGATGGTGTCTCTCTTGCTGCTCTACTATAGTTCGGTTCCCGCGTATTGTTGCATCCAGTTGTTTCGAACTTGTTCCTCAATCAAATCATGAAGTAGTTTGCACCCATTTGTCTCATGCCTATCCAACTCATGGAATAGGAAAAACTTTCCAGACCTTTTCTCAAGATTCATGGAGTCTCCCTTTTATGGTTTTCAGTGGCGAATATTCCCATGGTATCTAATTAAATCCTCTCCGAGGTCTTGTTCAGTTCTATATATGAGAAAAACTTTAGTTCCCTCTTCAGACACTTCGGTCCTCTAAAGTTAACATCAGCATTTCGTTTTCCCTTTTTTCCATATCTTGTTCTAGACAGTCCTCTGTCATCCACAACATTTACTTCAACATTTTCATTCACTTCGGTATCTTCTTGATGCGGGAATCCTTCAGCTTGATAATAGAAATCCATCAAGCCTACTAGTGGATCCATTTCTAAAGTAATCTCGAAATCGGTCTTACTTGCAGCTTTTGAAACTACTGACATCGGTACTATCGATGGTTGCCTTATGAATAGTAGCAACTGCTATGTGGAACTTGGTCAGATAATTTCGTAAGGTCTCTCTGACCCTCTGTTTCATGCTCGAAAGTATCATCACATTCTTCGTTCATGTTATATAACTTTGAATTATTTCATAAACTTATTCACTAACTTGGTCCATGTGCCAATGGACCCATTCTCCAGCTTTCAAAGCCACATTGCTGCTATATTTGCCAAATATTACAAGAAATGCTATTCTATTACCTCCTAAGAAGTACCCAAACCTCCATATGTCAAATATGTTTCATCAGATGAAGGGTTGGATCTGCTTTTCATTAGACATTTCGAGTGTCGGCAGCTTGAAATCGGGTGGATTTTGTGCATATCAGATATTAGGGGTGAATGGATTTCTATTTACCTCATTTAAACTCTAGTCTAACGACCCCCCTTTCAATGCCTGTCTAATCATTTCAGCAATCCTATCATTATCATCCAATGGAACTCTTTGATCCATGGTTTCGTCTTACCCGCCATTCCCATAAGGAACTTCTGGCTCCAACTCTTATTGTCATACCTTCATATTTTGATTCTCATTCCATGGCTCAACTTCATTCCTTGGACATGCTCTGTCCCATCTAACTTTAGCATCCATTATGCCCCCAGGATCCCTAACTCAATGTCGAGTTGGCCCATCGGATCAGTACCGATCTATGAGGTCCACCAAGGTTGATTCCATATCTTCCCGTTTTGTTTCCATTCCATTTATTTCTCTTTCTGCCCTTCGATTTTGGTTCCTGGAGACTCCAACCATTCCTTACTGTTCTATTTTTATGAAAAATCCATTTAGCATTTCCTCATGGTGAGCTATCATCCTATCTTGCATCTACCTCATCATTCTCTCCATCTCATCACTAGTTACATAGATGGGTGAGGTGCTTGATCATGAGGACACCTCCTGGTTGCCTCTTTTTACTTGTTGGCTTCCTCCAACAACAAATTTTTTGTTAAGCCTCTTCATCTTCTTTAAATCACGTTTCAAGTTGTTAAATCTGAATGTTCTCAATGAAAGAGCCAAAATGTTTAGACCTAAAATGGCACAAACATCCAATGAAATATCAAACAATGAAAATTAAAAAAGAAAAGAAAGAAATTGCAAGAAAGAAGATAAGATTTTTATAGTGGATCGGCGAACACTCCAGCCTACGTCCACTTAGTCAATTTCAATTAATTATCCTTTGATTTTACAAAGCTGTCCTTACAACTTGGTAGTCTCAACTCAGTGAGAATCCAACAATGCATTTTTCAGAGTTATAATTTACAACTCATTGTAGCTAGAAGTTCAGAAATGAAGAAGAAGAAAAATTCCCCTTTCCAAGCACTTTCAACCTCTATTTATAGGCAAAGACCTCCGTATTCAGCTCTGAAATCCGCTCCACCCTTTAGTGATTGGTATGATGAATCGACACCGCACGTAACTAAATCTAGGATAGACTTTGGAGAAGATGTACATTCAATACCCGACATAAGGGACATTGGTCACTCAACCTTTCTCTAAACTTTCCCATTGGTCGCATAGTTATATTTCCCTCTGATGATCTATCATCTAATAGATGGAGATGGAATGCAATGGCATGATGAGAGTATTTTCTTTGAAGAGAACCCTTCATACGATCTCCATGTCACACACGTCATCCTACAAAAATTGCAAGCATGACCCCTATTTAATCTTTACAACTCGAACCCGAGTTGTGCACTATAACTCGGTGATGAGCTACGTTTTTCTTGAGTTCTCTTGAGGGTTGCTTCAAGTTCATCCTTGATTGCTTTGCTTCATGTTTTGCTATCTTTTCCATCGTTTACTTTAAGTCTCACTTGAATTATTTATGAATTTTCCTTGTTCACAACTCAGGTCTAGTCCATGGGACCAAGTTGTGAATGTTGACTTGAAGTTTTCCATTCTTCTCTTGCTATATCCATTATCTTGTTTATATATATGATGTTTCTCAAATCCTTGAGGTATATTTATTCATTTTTCTTCTAGGAGCCGGGGATTAGGCATAGATGTAGGATTTCTATACCTTAATGATCTTCACAAATTATTAGAGAACAAAGTAAGAAACCTTGTAATGTGTCTGAAGTAGAGTGGGAAATTTTAGTAAGAAGTTTGTGGCAGTTTTTTGGTTTTTTGGAGAATAGGCGTTTTATATTATTGCCAAGAAACCTTCAGCTTATGCAATTTGGAAGCAACTGCATGGAATCTACGTAAAGAACTCTACAACAAACAAGGTTTTTCTTATGATAAGATTGATGAATTTGAAGCTTAAGAAAGGTGAGTCAACTGGAGAGCATCTTAATCAAGGAATTGTGAATCAACCGATGGTCGTTAATTACAAGGTGGATGATGAAAGTTAGAGTACAATTTACTGTATGTTGTGACGACATCAAGTAATGCCCAACATTACCCTTGACCCAAAATTATGGGTATTGCCATATGACCTATTTATTTTACTACTTCTATTGCATGACATCATAGTCTCTATCGAATATACTATAGCCTGCCATCGTTATTGTGCCTACACAACATGTCATTGGACCATGACAAATAGGCCAGAATGCTATGACTTAGGGTGGTACCATGCAGTTGGCCTGAACTAGGTTGAACTACTCTATGTGGTATCTTACCTTGTCTGGTCAATCCTTATATTTTTCATGTTCTTATTTTCGATAGTAAACCCCCAAAGTTTGTGTAACCCAATATCCCTAAGAGTTGTGATTCAGTATTCATAAAGAATTACATATATTGCTTTTGGCATCAAAATTATATATACGGTGTGCACGTTGCATTATCACAAACATGGCCTAAACATAATATAACTAAAGAAATATATGGATTTGGTAATAACCAATGCACAAATGAAATATTCAATCCATAACAATGTCCAAACTATCGCCGAACTATTGGCCAAAAGTTTCATTTGTAATTTGGGGATTTTCAACTTTATAAAGAACATGCACACACAATGTCAACAGCTATAACCATAACGGCACAATATCAAACTTAGTTCAACACAAATAATCATCAGACAAACAAGCAATGAATATAAAAAATACTTATATGTAAAATATCTTCACTCACTCATACAAATATTTCACATATATCATAACAACAGTTATGATTCATCCCCATATATATATTTTACCTCAGCATAAAACTTTTTATTTATTCATTTAAAAAAAATATTCTTATATGCCCATCATTATTCATTTATTTGTTTTAAACCATCAATTTCAATAGTTAACCACCATTTATCGATTCAATGTATATTTCGATAGTTGGTTCAACTTAATATTGATAGTTTATTACATTACTTGAATTTTACCATCTTATTGTTTATTGTTCAACTTATATAATTTCGTATAATCAATTCAAAGTATACAATTATATAAATACAATTACATAAGTTTCACTTACTCATATGAATATATCTTAATGAGTTAAACCATCAAATTCAACAACTAACAACTATTTGTTAGTTTATTCAATCATTCGATATTTAATTCTAATATCGTTTGGTATATCAATAGATATTTACCATTTTATTTTATAAATCATTTATCTTATTATATCAAACATTAATTTCAAGATAGGTACTAAAAATTTGACATTTAATATCAAATATGTTACTTTAATAATTCTCGTTGAATAAGCATGCATTAAAAATATCCAATATCATATCAACTAATTTTAATAATTCAACTCAAATAATATATTATGATAAAATTTAGTTTTATTACTAGCATACCGGGAGTTGGATTATTACATTGGACTAACCGCTCCTGCTTTTGGGAAGACCCATTTCAAAACATGGTCACTAATCTCAGATGTATGGTTAGAGACCTTGGCTTTGAAATGGCACGCTTCTCTTTGCTGGTAAGCAGCTACCCTCAAATTCGCCTTTTCTTACTTTTCCTCCTCCATGTCAAGGGATGCTAGTAATAGCTCCTTATTCATCCTGGGGTCATAATGGATGCATTGGCGCATATGGACTTTTTCTTTAATTGATATCATCACTTCGGTTCCATAAGCCAATGCGAATGGTGTGTGTTTAATGATAGAATTTTGGGTCATGCAATAATCCCACATTACAAGTGAAAACCCGACTTTTTGCAACCATAAAATCACCGTAGAGTGAAAAGCTAATTTATTTAAGTACAATAGTGAACATGGAGCTAAACTAACTAATTATACCTTTCAGACCTCACAGCGGAATGGATCCAAATATAAAATAGATTAAATAGATAAATCCCATCCATATACAATATAAGTCGTTCATATTCATACATACACACATTGTCACACCATATTATAATATATGCATAAAAGGACAACATATGTAAACGTCTTTATAGTCACGATCTTCAAACACCATACACTCCAAAGCTAGTCTGTCAACCTATAGTGTATGAGGGTGAGTTAGACACACATATCTAGTGAGTAAAAATTCAACCAACATATACTACAAACATGATCTCATAAACATCATATGAGAGCTAACAATTACTACATCTGAATCCTATCTCATCCAGATCTATAGAGTTAGTCCATCTTACTGAACACAGTATGGGGGTCATGATCATAAAACTTAATAGTAGTAAATATACGATGGAGTTAGTTAAACATATACTAACCCATTGATATACACAAGAGAGGGAAAGAGTAAGTTGAACATATATTAAACTGACGGTACATACAAAAGATAGTTAAATAAAGACTAACCCTAAGATATAGTTAAACATGGATTAATCCCGTAAATGTAGACGAGAGCATGAGTTAGATAAATGTGGACCAACTCACGTATATGTAAAGGATTGGTAAAAGCAGCTCGACCCCTTCAAAAATGACTCGAACCAACTGTCACAACACACATCATCAAAGCACATCTCTAGATGTTAAAGACTTCCCTACTATCATTATAAAGCCTCACCTGCAGGCCCTCATTATCAAAGGATATTACTATGCAATATTGTCTACTAATGCGGAGGATAAGGCTAATTAGGAGCGACCACCTCTAATATTGCTTTCGACGAGTGTTGATTTACTGAATTGGATGGATATATTTATTTATTATCTTTCCTTACAAGAGAGGATTCGACATATCCGACCAAGCACAGACCAATAATACAGTGGCCTAAAATAATTTAGAATAATATAAAATATCATAAATCACAGAATCATAGAATACAACAGAGAAATATACATATCTCGTAAAGCTGAAAGGAACATGTTTACAATACATGGAGTAGTCTGCAAAATAGCAGTCATAAGTGATCCACACGGTACACATAATGTACATAAGATGACCCAAACCAATATAAAACAAAATGAGTCTCTGTCTCAACATACATAATAGGCTAACATACAGTACTAGACTACTAATTTACTAAAGTATATATAATTAACACCAAGATAATCCAACTCTAGGGTCATCATACTATAGTACTTGAAACACCTTGGTCTGACCCAAGTATTATAAAATAATAAATGAGCCAGTCTAGTTTAATTCAAATCAATGTGAAATAATGATGATAATGGTATAAAAGATCTCTGAAATAATAAATGGGCCAGTCTAGTATTATATACATATTTATAAACCTTGCTTTGAAATCAATTTTAAACTATTTTTTTTCTTTTCGAAATTATCTGTATTAACAAAATATATATTGAAATTAGTTTGTTTTGAAAATATTTCCTTTACAAATTTGTTTGAAATCAGTGCAATAAAATTGGCATATTGAACTGTATCCATAGAACAGTTTCTGTTGTGGAATATCATCAAAATGAAATCAACAAATCAAGATTTGAAACCCAAAAATTAGCATTTGAAATCATCAGAAACTGGCATCTAAACAACATAAGAAATAATGGAAAACAGTTGAACAAAATGCATGAGAAGAGAGCAGGGAGTGGAGGAAGTTGCACGGCCTAGAGCAAGTTCGCGGTCCATGATCGATCGACCAATCTAAGTGCATCGATCAATCAGTGCCACTGCTTGGAATGCTCAGGCAGTGCTCGATCTTCCAGCTTTGCTTGTTGGCTTTAGTTTGCTTTTCGGCAACTTGTATTTGCATATATGAATCACCAAAACCATTGCATGCATAAAAAAACAACATGTATAGTCATAATCATTAGAAGGAATGATGTATATTGGTTTCAACGGCAATAGATGGATAACAATGCACACAACAAAGGCCAATAGAATGAAATAGTTCAACCATACAATCAATCATTCAATCTCAGCAACATGCAAGAAGAATAAAACTAGAAGTGTGAGTGTTCACTCACCTAAATCTCTAAGATTTGCAGCCGAAAGAAGATGGATTATTGCCACTTCTTATAGCTATAACTTATAATGGCTCATGCAAAAGGAAATGATCGCAAATATATTTAATTAATTGAAATTATTAAAAATCAAAACCCTAGAAGATATTCCTGGTTTAAGATTTATTACTTAGGAACAATATGCTCCTGATTCGGTATTTCATTTTTCAAAATTGAGTGGAGTTAAGATTTTAATTTCTAGGTTTTTGAATGAGGGAAGAAGAAATGGTTTCCTACCTTTGTTTTTACTAAAGGCTATTTATTGGAATAAGAAGTGAGTGGGAGAATAAATGTACTAATGTTTATCTCACTCAACTATAGCTATATTAACCCTAACCACTAATTGGCATTGGGTCATCCCTTTGTATTTAACAAAGAATTTTTCTTTTCTTTTCTTTTATTTCTTACACAAACTATTAATAAATATATTTCATATAAACAATGTTTTCAAACTATGAATTGATTAGCTGCTTAACTTTATTTCATTTAAAATAACACAAATTTATTCATTTTTCAAATTTACAATAAATGGATTAAATTCTCATACTCAAAATTTCAACAATATAATTTGTTCTAATTATTTCAACAAATAAATGAGCTCTTAAATTCCAAAATCTAATTTTAGCAATAAACCACAACCTTGTTGTTTTTAATAAATTTATATTTAGCTCATTGTTATGATTTTAATGATAGAAAAATAGGTTACTAAATTTGTACTTGTAATTAAAAAAATTAAGACAAACCTTATTATTTCTGTTTTTACTTATTTAAATGATTTATTGTACATCCATTTAATTAATGATTTCCAAAATTAAACTTTTATTCCAATTAAAAGAGTAGTTCAACTTAACTCCATATTTTAAATCCTTTTGGATTTATTTTCCATTAGTTTAGTTTCGAATCTTCTTTTATTATATAAATAAAAGAATCTAACCACATATGAATAATATCTCCTTTTAAATTTATCAACTAACAATTTTAGCACTTGAAAAACCATTTATATAAATTCTTCTTCCAATTTTATCCATATTCACATTAATTTTGGAAAAAGAAATAGAATGAAAATCTTCAAATTTCCATTATAAATAACTCTCATGGTTTTAATTATATATTTGACTTAATTCTAGGTATGCATCAAATCCTGGTTGTTACAGTCATTCCACTTATGAAAATTGCATCGCTGCAATTTTCATACAGAGAAAGGTCTGTAATATACATATTTTATTTTTCGTAATACAATCATCCTTAAAATGTAGATGAATAGAGTTTCATAAATATCTTTTTAGTTCAAAATATTTTCAAGATTTAATTTCCTACAAATCATTAGCAGGGAGTATTATAAACCTGTCCTAAAGATATTCAATTTTAACCCACCTCCTGAAAAATCCAACTCCAAAAAGAATCCAATTCTTTTAATGGAAAAACCCATCATAGATATTGGAAAAGTAAGAGCATGTATTAGTTTAGGTCATTTTTTTCTTTTCAAGAAATAAAAATCTAAGTTCAATTCGAGTTTTATATCAATTTTAAAACTAACCATGAGAGTAAGAAGAGAGGATCTTTATCCTCAAATTTAATTCAAAATTTTATTTTATTTCAACTTACACCTCTTAACAAAGTTTTAAATTACTTTCGAAGTTTCAACTATTCCTCTTACATTTTATTCCTAAATTTCTCTTTAAACTTTGCAATTTAAAACCATTATAATTATTTTCTTATTTAACGATACTTACAATTTAAAATTTTATGCTTCAAATTATATATTTCAAAAATTTATTATCCAAAGTCTTCTTCTTTCTCCATATTTAAATAAAACTTACTAATATAAGGATTTTCTTATTTTTTATAAATTAATTTGAAAAATTATTTTTCCTCTAAATATTTTCTTATTTCCCATTTTAAAAATTAGTTAACATAAATATTATACACTTTTCATAACCAATCACTACCTTATATAATTTCAAGATAACAAACATTTTGAGGTGTCTCAACTATTCAACGTTCTCTTTAATATTTTCCTAATAAGGGCGTAAATTATTTTTAAGATTCCATTTGTATCAATATCAACACTTCACTATTTGAAATATTTATCACAAAATTTATTTCTTGAAGAATCTGCTTTCGATAAAAATGAGAGTCAAAAAAATCCAATTTTTGCTTTCTTTCAAGTTAAGTTTTAATTTGAAATTATAACAAATGGAAAAGGCCAACTTCTAATAAGAAGTTGCATAGTTTTGAAACAAGAGGGACTTCCTCTTCTTTTACTTTTCACAAAACTCAAAAGTGGTTTTAATAATTAATATAATATCCTCTTTTGGTATTTATTAATACCAAACCATTTTCATGCAATTTTCCTTTTATTTTAATGTCCATAGACAAAATATAATTTATATGTATGATTTCTCGAAAACCTTTACACAACTTATTTCAATACATCACTTTTGAAATCTTATCCTTTTGGAAAAAATATATTTACAAAAGAATCAAGATGTCAAGGATTTACGTTCTAATTGAACACTGCTTAAATTATGTTTCTTGATCATTTGAGAACGTTCTGCCAAAATATTAATTAATTTCATAATTCTCAAATTGAAATTTTGCTTCATTATTTTTTTCATTCAAAAAATTATAAGTTTCAATCCTACACTTTCCTTTAAATTTATCATTTCATATTTGAAAAGCTTTCCTTTTAAATTCCTGTACCACTCCTATAAAGTATAACTCTTACTTAACTCATACTTTCAAAAATCTCTTAACACTTCACTACAATTTCTTATTCCATTTCGAGCTACATATTTTACCTTTAATTCTTCTCATTGGAAATCTAGTGGTTATAAAATCAAATTCCCTTAATAGACCAAACCTATAAAGTTGAGAATAGTTAAATTTTCTTATATATATACACACTCATCTCTTATTCTATAAATAATAATAACTTTATTTTCTCATAAATTTCTGTTTCTTTGAAATGATTTCAAATAACTTTACATTGCATAAAATGGCATATCATCTATATTTATGAATACCAAACCTCAATTTCACAATCCTCTTTATTTATTGCATGAGGGTAATTCTATATCTCATTATAGATTTCTATAAAGCCTTATAAAACCAAATATTCTTTATAAACCCAAGTTGAGGATTTAGGTAATACATCAGTTTAATTTAATTACCCAAAGTTAGAACTATAGATTTTTCTCTTTCAACAGAAAGACAATTTATATGGTTAGAGAAACTACTTATTTTTAATTTATTCTAATTTCCTTCCACCAAGGTTCTTAGAATGTTTCATTTCTTTTTCAAATAACCTTTTGTAGTTAAATCTATTCAATTCAACCTTTTAATAGTAAAGCAATTATAATGTCCAATGAATTTCATCTGTAATTTTAATCCACTCGCTATGCCTATTCACTTAAATTTTATTTTCAACAATCATTAAAATTTCTCTTTTAAGACATCACAAGAATAGGTGGTGACTTCTCTTTTTTTCCTCTATTATTAAGTTTCAAATTCCAGCAGTTTACTATTAACATAGCCACTTATTAAAATACTCTTTTTGACCAGTCTTAATAAGCTCCACCCACTACAACAAAAATACCCTATTACAACTACCTTTTTACAACGGGCATTTGCTGCCCGTTGTAATAGAAGGCTATTACAACGGTCGATTCAGGACCGTTGTAATAGATGCCCTATACAACACCCTTTTTATAACGGGCATTTGTTGCCTGTTGTAATAGAAGACTGTTACAACGGTCCATTCAGGACCGTTGTAATAGATGCCCTATACAACACCCTTTTTACAACAAGCAATAACTGCCCGTTGTAATAGAATGCTATTACAACGGTCCTTTCATGTTCATTGTAATAGATGTTAATTTTACATCACAAATTTCCCGTTGTAATAGATGCTAATTTTACAACGGTTATATCACTAATTACTAATCATTAATATTTAATAATTAATCATTAATAGTGTTATATTAATCATTTATAACTTATAATAATTAATTATTATTAATAAATATTCACTAATTACTAATTAATTAATCAACAATATTAATAATCATTTATATACATATTAATTAATCAACAATAAACGAATAATAATAAATATTTAATTATTAAATATTAATTTATAAATGAATAGTAATTAAATATTATTACTCAATAATTAATAATTAAGAGTAATATTTAATATTTAAAAATCAATAATTAGTAAGTAATATTTAATAATAAAGAAGTAATATTTTTAACAATCATTATTTTTTATATTTAATCATTTATTATAATTAACTGTTAATAATTAGTAAACTATTATGAATATTTGTTAATTACACTTAATATTTAATTATTATAATTAATATTCAATTATTTAGTAATTATATTTAATATTCAGTATTTAATATTCAATATTAGATAATTAAATTGGTAAAATTTTACACTAAATTTAAAAACAAATTTGAAATTTTCATAAAATTCAAGGATAAAAAAGTAAAATTTTAAGATAACTTAAAATTTTAGAAAGTTTCCAAAATCTTAGAATATTTAATATTTCAAATAATTTAAAATTTGGAAATTTTGTAAAATGAACTTAAAAACATTTGTAAAATTTATAAACAAAAAATTGAAATTTTTGATAAAATTATAAAATAAAGAGATTAAAATTTTATAAAATATATAAAATTTTGAAATATTAAAATAATTTAGAATTCGAGAAATATAAATTTTACGTTGTAAAATTTTTAGTTTCAAATGCATTAGGTTTAGATATATACAAGTTTTTTCTTGGTTCTGAACAATGACATTTTGGCTCCATTTCCAAATTATTCCCTCTAATCTAAATTTTTGGCTCCATCATCAAATTTTTACCCTTTCCCTCATTTTATATTAAATTCACGTGTTAGTCTTCACATCAAAACCCCCAATTTCTCAAATTTGTATCCACATCCAAATTAAAACCCTACCGTCGCCGACCCATCATCCACCACCTCCTGCAATTCTTCCTCCAAGCGGCTTCCTACCGCTAACATGACCTAGTCGCCACCTGCCTAATCTATTCCAAGTCCATACCCGTCATTTGCAGCTCCATCGTTTGCAGCTCCATCGTTTGCAGCTCGAAGACGACTTCGACGTTTGCAGCTCCATCGTTTCCTGACCTAAAATCACCTCCGTCGTTTGCAGCTCGAAGACGACTTCGACGTCTTCACCACGAAGAAGGCGGACGCCCTAGATTTGGAATGAGAGTTGAATGTAGTGGTGATTTGGTCGCTGATTTGCCTAGATCTGGAAATGGTGGATTGGTTGCAGTTGGTGCTTGGATCTTGTCACCGTTATGAAAGGAATCTGGTTTGTGCTCAAGTTAATGTGACTTATATGCACCTGTGTGGGAGTTTTGGTTTGTTGGGATGATCAACAACTGATGCGTAGAGACCGGAGAGTGTGCTATGTCGCTTAAGGTATGTAGTCCGTGTCTAAATGCTGATGCTTGAAGGTCGTGAGTTGGGGAGCGAGGCATTGATTTGATGATGCTCTATATGTTTGTTGTTGTCCGAATTCAGTGATGGGATTAAAAAAGAAAGATTTAACGTGTATGTAGGTGTGTTATTTAGTAGTATATATTTGGTTTGATAAGGGGTATGAATTATGATAGAGACGAGAGTAGAATAAAAATGCAAGTATTGATTAGCATGTATGTATAAGTTTTATTAAGTAAGTAACAGGGTTGTGATACTTGAGTTCCATCCAAAATGGATTAGTGGTAGCAGGCTGGTGAGTATTCAATTTTTATTTTTTATTTCTTAATTTACTATAATCTTCATCTCTCATTGGTCTCAAATAATGAATGAACTGATGATTATATAATAACGTATATTTTGAAATGGAAAGGGGAGGAGCCGCGGAGGACAGACAAGGAAGGAGTAGCTAGGAACTGAAGGGTATCAGGAGATGGGCCGCAAAGGTGGACTAAGCAACACGGATGAATCTGGAGGCGAGAGAGTTTCCCGTGAAGGCGTTGACATCGATGAATCCAAATTTAGGGCTTAGAACTTTACTATGTCTGCGTACTTCTCTGTATCACTGCGTATGTAGTACTATTGCTTACGTATCTAGTATCTAGTGTCTTCGTTGTGCATTGAGTGTTGTATGTGGCAAGCACTCATGGGTAGTTAAGAAATTATATGTTTATGGGTCCTGTATGTATATTATGGGGAATAAAATTATGTTAAATGTATCATTTCTCTCTTGTTTTGTTATCTTTTGGTTTGAATCTTTTGAACGTATGGAATTCTTGGTACTTTGCCTATTGTTTCAATCGATCAATAAGCATGCATGAACACTTTGCATTTATTTTGCAACGGTCAGAAACCGTTGCAATATCATGTATTACAATGGGCATTGCCCGTTGCGAAATCTATATTACAACGGGCATTGGCCGTTGTAAAATATGGTCGACCTATTACAACGAGGCCTAATACAACGGGCGCATGCCCGTTACGAAAACCATGTTACAACGGGCATTCCCCGTTGTAAAATGGCTGTTTTGTTGTAATGATCCTAACTTACCATAGCACTGAAAACCACCATTCTTTTTGTACATTCCTCAGTTACAAGAGCATTTCTTTATTGTATGCTTTCTAAAATTTTGTTTACAAAAATTTTCCCTTAGTATTTATAAAAAATTACTTCTCTTCCAATCTTCCTTAATTTAGGATTTGTATATAAAGTTCTAATGTTTGTTTAAAACACTTCATAACATACACAATCAATTAAAACACTAATGTAATTCATTTTAGCTTATATTTAATAAATGAACATTCTTTCATGTACTTATGTCAAATAATTGTTAATATGTCATCCGCTATTACCGAATTATCTTGTCAATTGGCTGCAATGTTGATAATATGATGAATAATGCCTCTACATTTGACTTTGACTATAGCTAATATTCGATGGTTGCAATTGTTATCTAAAATGCTAGCATATCCATAGTTCACTTTAGGATTTCTTTTAGCCATCAATATTTAATAAATTAGGTATACTTATTTCTATTTTTTTAAATAGATATTTTATTGCCCAATTTACCACCAAAGCATCTTACTAGCGTTATACATTATTTTTCATTAGCAATATTCAAACTAAAATCAATATTTAAGTGTGATTATAAAACTACTTTTTGACACCTTCTTTTCTAATCATAAGTGTATATATAGATAACAATACATATATATATATATATATATATATATATATATATATGTATGTATATATGTATGTATGTATGTATGTATGTATATGTATGTATGTATGTATGTATGTATGTATGTATGCATGTATGTATATATTTTTTCTCTTCTATTCATAATACTCCTTAAACATTCATAAGTTCTATAAAATATTATATCTGAAAGTACCGCGTCAAATTGTCTTGTTTAGGTATTTAGGAATCCTTATCGAGAATGTTGGCCAGACGTCCAAACCGGGATTCTTAAAGCACCTATCGGGCAATTTAACACAAATTATATTTTCCAAGAGTATCCTTATATAGGAATCCTTCAAAAAAATTATTTTCACAAAATTTTATTTTCTAGTGTTAAACGTAATCAAACACTCAATTCATCCATGCATCCATTAAGCAATCACCCAAAATTTAAATTTCATCTTAGTTTTAATAAATCAAAATAGATTAATAAGTTATTTTAATAAAGTCAAACTTCCAATTATGACTTAGGGTAGCTACACCATCGAAGATAACACAAGGTCCTATAATTAATTAATGGTAGGTTTTAAACTCTTAAATGATAGCTCCTACTCAATATCAATCTTAAATGATAACTACAATTTTCTCTTTAAATAATCAAGCATCCAATAGTCAACCAAACAGGTGTGCGTGTATACATACATACATACAAATATATATATATATATATATATATATATTGCAACTAATTACCGAGCTCAGGGAAAGAAGTTCCTTTGCTTCCATCGGACCACTCTGATCACTAAGCATTAGAGCACACAATTCAATTTGAAACCACCTAAGGTCTAGCCTCACATTGGGTTCGAATTTAGGCTCGCTTCATGATACTAATATGGTATACGGGAGAAATCACATAGATACTTCCCATAATTTCTCAAGGTATAACTTATCTTTAATAGGAAGGAATCCCAATATTATTAAAGGAATCCCAATACTACTCCAAGAACCTAGAGGGACGGTCTCTAAGACTTGCCTAGGCCAATATTATCGTCTTTGATATCATATATTATTCAGAACCTCACTATGATACCAAGCTATAATAACCCACCTTTAGCCCCTTAGGAACAAAGGATATTGTTACGCAATATTGTCTTCTAATGAGTGGAATAATATTGGTTAGGATTTCTTTGGGCTAGTATCGATACTTCGAATTGGGTGGATGTATTTACATATTTTCTTTCCTTACAAGAGAGGATTCAATATAGCCGGTCAAGGCACAAAACAATAATATAATAACTTAGAATAATTCAGAACAATATAAAATATCATAGACACAAAATACAATAGAGAAATATACATATCTCATAAAGCTGAAAGGAACATGTATATAATACATGGAGTAGTCTACAAAATAGTGGTTATAAGTGATCCACACGATACATGTAATGTACATAAGTCAACCTAAAACAATATACAAAAAAATTAGTCTCTATCTCAACATACATAATAGGCTAATATATAATATTAGACTGCTAATCTACTAAAGTATATATAACTAGCAACAAGCTTGTGACATCTCGTAAAATAAACCATAAATAAATGAAATAAAATTTAGTTAAATATAACAAGGTAGAATATGGAAATTTTACAAGAGTTGGAATTTGACCATGGAAGTTATTCCATTGCGTTTGTGGCAAAATTCTAATTTGTTTCCATATGTAATATGCTGAAAACAGAGCTCAAACAAAAAAATTATGAGTGTTTGAAGCTTTCAGATTTAAACTAATTTAGTTTGAACTCAAATTCAAATGAGAATTTAAATTTAGGGTAGAATTTCAAAATTTAGCTTAGAACTTAACTAAACGTTTAATTAATGTTAAAGTTAACTAGGTTAATAAATTAATTAAAAAGCAATAGAATCAATAATTACCCAAAGTAACATACCGGCGACCAATTGATGGAGGGCGGTCAACCAGTGGGTCATGAAAATTTACAGCGGTGGCAAGGGTTTGATAGGATGAATGATTTAGATTTTCCCATTTTAAACTATTTTCATCCCACAGCTCTGGTGTGTTTTAACCCCTTTTAATAGAACCATATCCTCTCCGCTTTTTATTCCTATTATTTTGGGGAATTCAATGAAACTCTGCCATTGTTATCTCTCTAAATTAGATTCAAAAACTTCGTAGAGAATTCAATCTATTTTCTATTTAGTTCTTCTTCATCCAACATATTCTTATTTTATTATCCTCCAACTATTCTGAATCTAATAAAAATATATGCATCTTCCCTATTTTGTGTATATATATCAAATGAGAGATTCAGGAAGAGATTGTAAGCCGTACAAATCCAAGGAAGGCGAAGCTAAGGCTATTTTGTGAGTGGAAACCTTAGTATTTCTTTTTCACTAATTGTTTAGTGTATCTCTATTGATTTGAATATGCCTTAGGGATTTTGGAATTTCAATAATAAGAAAGATAAAATCCCTCAAAATTCCTTTTTATTTGGAAATATTAATTCTATGTTGAGATTTTGAATCATTTGTGATGGAATTTATTGTATTTAATTAAATTTTTGATAATTTCATAGTCTATTCCACTTCTCCTTCTTCTTTGGTTCAATTTGTGATTCTTCAAGGAAACAAGGGGTTTAGATTACAGATTTTGTTCATAGTTTACACTACTTATTACACAGAAATTTCCTTCTTATCTATTCCTTTTTAAAAGATGAGTTGAATAGAATATGGAGATTAGATTGGAATTCCTATTGTTTAGGATATTCCATTGAATTGGTGTAATAAATTGAATTTCTATTTTATTTACAACTCTGATATTGCAGTTTTGGTTATGAATATTTACTCCCTACTTTGGGTATTAGAATCCCTTATTTTAGTCTGTTGAAATCTTAGGAATTTGAAGAAAATGGACTTGTAATAGTATTTGGTTAGGGAATAGACATTTAACACTAGTTTAGGATGTAAAATCCATGCGTCGAGAATTTATTATGCGTGAATATTTATTTATCTCCATTAGCATAATTAACGTATAATTATTGCATATGTAGCATAGTTAATTAGGTAATTATTTTCATTTATTTCCTCCATTAGGAATGTAATTGATTGTTAGGCCAAAATAAGAGGAAAATCTTATGTAGCCTAATTATTATTCTAAGGCATAATAAGGAAGATTCCTTATAAGGATTTATTTATGAAACAGTGAGATGAGTATTATTATTTATATGTAGGGTATTTGATTTATGTCTATGTCATAAGGATGCATGGTAAAAAGAATTATATGATGGAAGTCTGCCCTTCACCTTGAGGCTACCAGCAGTTGTGTACACTTCCTATTACTATGAGATATCCTAATGATAAATATTTATAATGATGTGAGGTTAGTCCCAAATTCTATTAGGGAAATCTGCCCAGCTAACCTGACTACCAGTTCCTACGACGAATAGTCAGGCTAATGTGAGACGTCATTATGAGTATGGGCCATAGTACGAGGGGGTCTTAAGGTATTAAGTAATTGTTTCAGGGCTTGCCTCTTTTCCTCAAAGAAAGTATCAAATGGCCTAAAGGAGATGCTAGGTGGTATCTCTATAGGGCTCCGCTTCTAGATAATGTATTAAGTGACCGATTGAGGGTCGGTCTGCCTTTCCAGATAAAGAAGTATTAAGTGACTTAAGATTTCATATGATAACAGCTAGATAGTACTATTGAGGGGCATGCCTTGTAAATAGGTATTAAATGATGAGGTCTGCCTTAATTAAGGTATTAAATGACCAGAGTTTGCCTATTTTCCAATAAAAGGTATTAAGTCGCTTGTGTACTATCTCTTGCATTGCTAGTTATTTACGACGTGGTATTTGGGTTATGAGATTTTAGAAACCTGCTTCTGGAATGGAAGGTATTAAGTGGTTGGTTGAGGACCGCCTTCCTTTCCTTATAAGAAGTATTAACTTGTTGTTCTGATTCTCTCCTCATTACAGCACAGATTAAAGGACGCTGATGCAAAAGATGACGCTTTGAGATGGGGTGGTTTGCTTGTGGTAGTATTTATCATTTTCACTTGCTTTTATGTGTACCCATGTATCTAGACTATTATTGTAACAGATTTATGGTATGATTTGATGGTACTTTGTAGTTTGACATATTTATGATTTTGAAATAAATGGGTACACTTTACTATTATATTTTATTCAATCGTTGTGAGTTCTAAAAGTTTAGTTATGACTCTATTATGTTATTTTCTTAGTTCTACCAATAGAATGGATCTAAGTTTTGATGGGTCTTTTTTGGGTCGAAATTTAAGCCTGCTTCGGGGTGGGTTGTTGCTTTAGTATGAGAGCTTAGGTTACCCGATCCACATGAAAAAATTACGTATAAGAGGTGTATTTGTTATTTTTGAAAGGCGTTTTTCAAAAATCTTACCGCATATGTATATACATGAATTTACCTCTAATTTTATAGATTCCAACTATAAAAATAGTTGCGACTATATTTCGAAAGGATGGATGAGGTGACTAAGAGTTGGAAGAATAAATAGAGATAATTCCTACTCCTACTTTGATTATCCATGGGGTGGCGATCATATCTTTAAGAACATTCTAAGGAGAGCATGATCTCAACTTATGGAAGCATTATAGAAGCTGGATAGTAATTGAGCCCTTGATAGGACCTAGTCTTCCTTATTATTGTAGACCATATAGACATATTTAATAATAGGGGTAACCGTAGATGGAAAGGTTAATAGGTAATAAATTGCATAAATCAATGACCCATTAGGATAATTATGGGAAATGTAACGATCTGCCTTTCTTACACTTAAAGACGACACTTAATATTTCCTTGGTATTCGTGTGCCGATCATTTAAGTGTCTGAAAGATAGGACATTCGGGGTGAAGAAAGAAAAAGATAGATTAGAATCTCACATCATGGTGAGAAATATATAATATACACAAGTCTTTGCAAAAGAAAAGCATCATTATTATATACACAACGTCAGAGTTCACTAACCTATTATAGCCTGGATAGTAATAACAGCCCGTCATTACAATTGCTGATAAATACAGAAAAAGTTAACAAACAAAAAACAATGGAAGATATAAGATATGTGACAAATACGTCTTGGAGGATCTAGCTCATCTCCTAAAAGCTCCAAAGTGTCCAGCTAAATCTAGAAAATATGCTCGGGCTAACCCAAGCATTATAAGAAAATGTCCGGGTTAGTCTGGTAAACCAATATGAGAAAACTCTATCAAATCATATTGATTTCTACATTTGAAAACCTTTTTCAAAATAAAGGTATCAGGTAAGACCATGAAACACGTAAATACGGAGTGGTTTTTACCTTAGTTAACCAAATCATTTTTATTATAAAGTTCAGTGATATTATAATAGTGCCTAGGGTTTTAAAATAAATATTGAATCATAAACAAAATAGTTACATTAATTACATTCTAGCATACTTAGTTCTACAATCAAAACCGTAAGGCTTGCATAAGGAATGGACTCCAATATGGCAAGGTAAGGAACTACCTATCGAAAGTACACCTTAGAAAAATGTACCTGAGGTTGCAATCCATTGCACCTCTGCTACATAGATCTGGCTTCCCCTTTAACATGACAGACTGGATTACATCATCCTTTGACATCGAGGCTGCCTTAATTATCTCCACGGTGCCTGTGCGCATACCAACTTCGAGGAAACCAATCTAGACAGGGGAATGATGCTCCTAATGGAAGACCCCACACAGCTCTGCCACATCCTCTTTTTTCCATTCCGGGTTATGAGGCTTATGAGGTTACGCTTTACCTTTTCCTTTTAGTAATTCCCATTTGGAATGTTAGCACCGCCCTATAGGCGTCAATGCAACGCAAGCATTCATCTATACAAGTTGTTCAGGATAAGTACATACCAAATGCACTATTTCTACTACATTCATTTTTGAATCACCCTCAGGATTAGTAGCAATTAGCCCTTGCACTTCAATAGTTTCATTCCATCAGCTCGAACCTCATCCTAAACGTAGAACGTGCAGATGGTTTTGAAGTGGTTACGATATAGAGACATCTCATATAAGTACACTCTTCCCGCTTACTGATCGCTCCAAAACCAAATCGTTAGTTCCAATAAATTTAGCTCTGATTCTTCAAAAGTAATCAAACAATACATAGGAATAGGGGACCCCTTAACCATTTAAGTGGATGGATCTCCCAATCATTTGTCCTATGAGAACAAAACGAGATTTAATGCACAATACATCATCATCGAAGATAACTATGCCATATAACTTACATGTTTCTCCTAAATATTTCCAGAGTTATATCCTTCGGTGTTAAGCAGGGAAAGAATACATCCCTACCACCAAAATTAAGACGGATTATTTATTTTAAGCCAAATGGTTGATAGTCGGTTATTTAACTATTCTAACAACTCAGAATTTTAGTCATTGGATTTTTTAAATTTAATTAATTATAAAATTTTAAATTATTGGAATTTTGAAATTTCATAACTTATATTCATATATAGGGATTACTTAAATATTTGAATTTGTGAATTAAATATTAAAATGGATTTAATAATTTTATTTAACTCCTTTTACTTAATAAATAATATCGGAAAGTTCAATTTGTAAATTTAACTAGAAAAGGAAAAGATTGGATAAATATCGATAATTGGATCGAAAATATAAAATGATATTTATATATGTGAAGATAACATTCCGGAGCACTTTCTCGGATCTCAATGAGACTAATGCCAAATTTAGAATAATAAATTGTTGTACGCTGACAAGTTTCATGATAGTCATATATACATATGGATTTCTTATTTCTATCTATATATGTATATGTTACCGGATCGGACATACTGTGTGATAGAGCGAGCTCAAAACGTGTATCATTAATTTTAGAAAATTAAAATATTATAATATAATTTAAAAATCTAACTTCTATGTACGATAGAACTAGCTTTCTAAAATAGTTCCATTTAGTTCAAAATATTGGTATTTAGCTAGGAACGCCAGTGAGTACCTCTCGATTAGAGTTCGTAAATTTAAGGACGTAAATAGTACTAGTTAGGGAATCCTATATAAGGACCCCGATTCCTATTCATTTTGCCCAAAACCCTAACACTAAAAGATACTCGTTGTTTTTTAACTAAATCCAACAATCGTCGTCATTCAGGCCGCTAGGGTCGTATTTGTTCGATGGTCTCAACTAGGAAGTTGACCGGGGCATTGACATGAGCTAGATGATTGGTTGGATTGTCAAAAGGAGAAGCGAGGCGGCCTTGATCTGGAGTTTAATGGCGGAGACATGTTTGGCTCGTTCTCGCGCTATAAGTGATAGGAGGAAGCGGCACTGGTTGCAATGGGGACGTCTAAGGCGGAGAGACCTGAGGTGGTGGAGTGGCGGCATGAAAACATGTGAGGCAACGACAGCTTGCATTTGAATATCGACGTGGAATTGGTTTAAGGAGCAACCATGATTTATTAATTAGGGTAATTTAGGGATTAATGATGTAATTAGTAATAAATTATATTATTTAATTCCAAATCTTATTAAACTCCTAACTATTTCATACGAGGTTGGATTTGGACGCTGAGTTACATTTTACTGTATCGTCGTTAGTTACTTCTAAATTTAGATTGAAGGAGATTGGAGCTTGTAGAATTTCAAGCTAAATTGAACGCTATTCGATTTTAGTACAAAATGGAATGCTTCGGTGATAACTGGAATTTCTTTGAGTTTACTCACCTTTAAATTAGCTATATAATATCTATGATGCTATAAATTTATTGTCACATGCTTGGTTGATAGTTTAAATATTATTATTTTTGTTTGATTGATTTTTCAATTGAAAATCCTGGTTTGGAAAACTAATGACATACTAACTTAATTGTTGTGAACCTATATGATGATATATATTGTCCGTAACCATTGTTTAGCAGAGAATATTTATAGAGAGACCCTAAGGAGTTTCTTGCCAATAATAATTATTTATTTTCTTATGTTTCTTATATTGATGTTTAGTTGAAATTAATTGCGATATTCTATTTAAATTTAAGTACCATTATAGCAATTTTCACTATATCGTCAATTATTGAATATCATCTCCTAAAACTTTGTGTTTATTGAACTTGAGCTTGTATTTTCACAAAGTTAGATGTTTAAAATTCATCAATCGTTTTAATTAATGATATTTTAATGAATGATTATTTGAATTTAATAAATTGTTTTAATTAATAGTTAATAAATTATTTTAACTAAAGATGTTTAAATTTAATTAATCATTTTAATTAATGGTGTTTTATATGTAGTAAATCAATTTAATAATAATGTTTTAATCTAATTTATCATTTTAATTAATGATATTTGAATTTAGTTAACTATTTTAAGTAACTGATATTTGAAATTTAGGTAGTCATTCTAACTAATGATATTTGAATGTAATCAATCATTTTAACTAATGATATTTAATGTTAATTAATTAATATAACAAAGGTATTTAAGTTAATTAATTTATGTAATAAAAGTGATTAAAGTTAATTTAGTGAAAGTGTTTTTAAGTGAATTAACTGATTTTGTGTTTTAAAGTTAATTTACCAATTAAGTAAAAGTGTATTAGAAATAATTAACTGTTTAAATAAAGATAATTGATGATTTTGTTAAAAGAGAATATAAATTTAATTAATTATATTTTAGGATAACTAATGTTGGTTTAAATTTATAAAAGGGATTCTAAATTCGATTTATTTTCTTTGGAAAAATTAATGTGATTTTAAAGTTACAAAAGGATGTCATAAATTATCCTTCAGGATTATTAACATTTGTTTTAATTTGTAAAAGTGATTTAATTTATTTACTATCTTTTGGGATAATAAATATTGTTTTAAAATTTAAAAATAATAGTTTATAAACAAGAAGATGTTTTACAAAGAATTATTTGAAATACAGGTAAGTGTAAATCCTTTTGGGTTTATAATAAACAATGTTTTGACATTTGTACTGACCTTGGTTTTAATACACTTAGAAAATTTAATTTTCCTCTTTAAAAGAATATTTTAAAGAGTGATTTGTGACTTTAAAAGCATTATGATTTGAAAATCAAGCGCGGGTGAATACAACCATCTTATCATTTCCAATTGTTGATTTATCGACTATCAACTTTGTTTCTGCTTTCTTCTTTATATTTCGTCACTCTAAGCCGATGTGCTGCTCATTTGAGCCTTGTTATCCTTTATTGGAAATAACTAAACCCAAAGAGCAAATGGGGGCCAAGCTATGTGGAGTTGCTCCCATTAGGATATTTTCATATCCACTTTAGATTGGATTTGTTGTTGCACATTGAGATGTGAAATACTTGGATACTCGGTAATAGTTGGCGGGTTCCGGCTTGGAAGTTTCCAAGAGCCATCGGAGTTCTTAAGTGTATTTTTAAAGGTATACTTTCGGTAAGGGCACCCGCATATTTTACGATTTTGTATTTAAATATTTTATTTAAATATAGCATCGTCAGTCAGATTTAAGTCCGAAAGGTTACTTTTTGCAAACAGTCGAATTAGGACTCGATACCACTTCCGTTGAGTTCAAAATGGCGTTTGCGACCTTTCTGAGTATAAACATTGATATGTTTGGAGTTAGCTTGAAATTTGACCTTTGCACTTTGGACTTTGGGTTTGGGTTAGCCTAAACTATTAACTCTAGCTCCACCCCCACTTCCCTACATTCACTTTCATTTCCTAATACCTTCAAGCTTTGGATAAAAATGGGGTAAGAGAAAAAGAATTAGAATTCCTAAGCCCTAGTTTCATTGCAAATCCAAGCTCTAACTCCAAATTCAAAGGGAAGCTATTGGTAAGCGTCCTCTTCTTCTTCTCCAACTCATTCTACCTTCAATTTCAGAAATTACTAAACCCTAACATAGGAAATGTTTTTCTTTTAAGCTTAGACTCAAGCTTCATGGGTTGGAATTGAAGAGTGATTGTTCTTGCCTTGCTCTATAGCTTCTTCTTCCTTGTTTTTGTGCAAAAGGTGAGATTTTTATCTCACATCTATGTCTATATCTATCATTGTTGTTAGGTATGAATTCCTAGCTTCTATTCTGTGTTCATTGGTTTTACGAATATTCCAATTTTTTGTGTTTTGAAGTTAAATCTTTAAAAATCCTAGCTTTGAGGCTTGAACATGTTTTTGGTGTAAGGCGAAGAGCCTATAGGGCTGGGTGGTCGCGTGGCATAAATCCCTAGTCGCAAGTTGGAATTTTTCCCCTTTGAGGGCTGGGCTGAATACACTGGAATTCCCAGTTTAGTCGACTGAACCAGAGGGTCAGTCGACTGAACCAAACCTAGGAAATTTCCTGGGCCAGTGTCAGTCGACCGACCACTCTAGTCCAGTCGACTGAGCCTGAAAACAGAGAGTTTCCAGGCATGATTCAGTCGACAGACCACTCTGGTTCAGTCCACTGAACCTGGAAACAAAACGCATCCAGGATCTGAGTCAGTCGACTGACCACCCTGGTCCAGTCGACTGAATTTACTGTTTTTGTCCAATTTGCCTTTTGGGTTTGAGTTCCACTGTTTAATCGATTCTTGTTTCTCTGACTAGTTGTTATCACCTTTGCTGGCTTTGATAACATCTTCTTTGGAATTTTTGGGAATATCCATTTTGATGAATTTGGTATCGATTTCTTTGGATTTAATTCACGTCTTCGAATGTGGATTTTGGTGATTGATTGTTTCTACAATCATTTCTTTGACTTGTCACTTTGAAATACAAAGGTTTCTATACTAGTAATAAATATTCAAACTCTTTCACAAAGTTGATTTCAACTCTATTTTCAATAATAAACTCATTTATAAAACCGTTTTCCAATCTATTAATATAAACAAACCTTTACCTCACTCATATGAGAAATCTAATTAAACGGCTTAGTAAAACAAGTGGTATGAAACGCTTGCGTTTACTTCGTCGGTTAATTCTTAGACTTGTTCGATTGAAACTCTTGTGACAACTTTCGAGTGGAGATCAATAATTTGTTCGTAAATATTTAAGTTAAGCCAGTGGTTATGGGACATGAAGCTAAACTCATCTATTTACTAGCTTAGTGTAATTGACACTTCTTGATGATCGATGATGATCATTTTGTGATTTAGACTAGTAATGTGCGATGTCTCTTTGTCTGCGAGGGAGACTAAACCCCGTTTCTGTGGAGCTTTGGATCAAAATTGGTGGGGTAGCGACCCATGGTCTTCGGGCATTTTGTGGAGCTTCGGCTCAAAAAATTAATAGTTAGCAACCATAGAATAGCGTTCCGTTTTGTGATACACATGTTGATGGGCTTTCATGCTCCCGTTTTGTGATAGGCATCCCCCCTTTTGTGATTTCTGGATTTCTATTGATGATTTCTAGAATTTGTGTTCCATCAATTTTCGTAATTTCATTAATAAGTGTTATCAATATTTTTGCATTGGTGAATTTGTGTTTCACTAACTTTTACGATTGACATTGATATATTTGTCAATATTTGTGGTTTGGTGAAAGTGTTAAAGAATATGACATTCTTTTTGGTGCTTTGAAATTTCTTGAGATATTGTATGATTTTAGTTTTTGTTAGATGTATACTTGTCAGTATGGCATTATTGTTATCATATGTTTTTGTCATATCGCTTATTCTATCTCATTTTATCTGATATTTATAGCTAGACTGATCCGTTTATTATTTTCTTATTAAATAATACTCGGGTCAGGCCGAAATGTTACAGGTGCTCCAGCTTGACCCCTTATCAGGGATCGTCATCTGACTTTTGTCTAACTACATTAGATTGGTAGTTTTTGATCTTATACATTTGAGATAGAGACTCCTTAATGTATACATATTCTTTTCTCTAGCAATTGTATCCATTCTTTTGTGTTATTGTGGATCTTTTTGACCACTACTCTGATGTACACTTTCATATGTTATATTCATATCTATTTCCGCCTTTGTGATATGGATATTTGTGACTGATTTTGTTATGTTTATTTCTATATGTGTTTCGAAATATATCATAGCCACCGTGTAGTAGCTTTGAGTTTGTATCGACATGTTGGATTTCCTCTTGAAATGAAATGAATGTTATATTATCTGACATATCGGTGCTCGCACAAAGCAATTACATGGATGGTCGCTCCTCAACAGCCTTATTCTTCACGCTAGTTGATGGCATTACTCCGTAGTGTCCTTGGCTAGCGTGAGTATACAGGCGGGGTGTCGCAGCTTAGTATCAAAGCCAAACTTCGAAACAATGTAGAATGATTTAACAAGGATCATCGTCCTAAGTCCATCTTAGGAGTTGTGCCTTAGGATTTTATTCGTGTCATGAGACCCGTTCTATCCTATTTTCTTTGTGATGCCTTGTTTTATCAATCAAGATTGGTTTGATATTCATTCTTTGATTAACCTTTTTCTTTTTCTTTCTTTCTTTCTTAAAGAAGAGAAATGGTTAGACCAGGCCGTCCCAGCACCGGGCAATCTAGTGCTACTCCCCAGGATGGAGTATTTATGTCTGCCCAACAGCTTCTTGATCTTGTAAAGAATACTCAAGCTGCCGGACCCACTCCAGAGCCTACTCACCCTAAATCTGGTTTGCACGTTTGTGCAGTGATTATACCAACTTGGGTGGGAAGCCATTCAATGGTACCGCTAACATCATTGAAGTCCAAGCTTGGCTTAGAACATGCGATCGCATCTTTTCTCGCATGAACCTTATTGGTCTTCATCGAGTCCAAGTGGCTTCTAGTATGCTCCAAGAAAGAGCATTAGATTGGTATGAACTTCTGATTTCTGAAATTATTGAAGCGGATCTTACTTGGGAGCAATTCCAGGAAAGATTTCAATCGACGTTTGTACCAAAAGCTAAGAAAGTGACTTTAGCCCGTCGTTTTATAGACCTTGTTCAAGGTGAGTCTTCTGTGGCGGAATATGTCGCGTCTTTTGAATCTCTCTCTAAGTATGGGGTTGAGTATGTTAATACCCCATTGAAGAAAAATCAAAGGTTCGTCTATGGGTTGAATAAGAACCTCAAGAAGCCATTACTTCTGAAACTAGAAGTTTCTTTTGATCATCTTACTGATATCACTCTTCGACTTGATGAGGCGGATAATGGGAGTGATGTTAAAGTTTTGTGTGCTAGACAAAACTTCAACAATAGCATGAAGAGGCCTAGTAAGTTCAAAGGCCCCAATCCCAACAAGAAAGGGAAGCAAGAAACTCCGGTAGCAAAGACTCCTACATCTAATCGGGGACAATGCTACAACTATGGTTCCATGGACCACTATGCTAATAGGTGTCTGAAACCTCTCTTTTGTCGTTATTGCAAAAGTTCGGGTCATCTTTTATCTTCATGTCCCAAACTTCCAACCAAGAGAGAGGGAAAGCTAAATGCGCCTAGTAACACTTCTCGTGATCAAGGTATTTCTCATTCAATCCTTGATGACATTTTTTTTGTGATTATCCTTTTCGAGTTCTTGATGATATGGGTTCATCTCATTATTTTATATCAAAAGAACTTGTTGATTCTTTTTCTTTAAAATTTTTAGGCTTGATGCCTTCACTGAGAATTGCTATCCGAATAGTGGATCCGCAACGCTCAGTTTGCTTTGAAAAGATGTGAAGATTATTTTATGTGATTATTCTTTCCGATCTGATTTGCATGTTATGCGTTACTTAGACTTTGGAATTGATTTTTTGAAAAAGGATTGGCTTAATCATTATGAAGCCATATCCTATGTCCCGAGTGACTATTCATCTTCGACATTCTCAATCTGTTAAGCAGATTTCTATTTTTTCTTTGTGATTTTGATTCCAATTTGATGGTATCATTTTATTCTTTAAGCCCACTTGATGAGGAAAATGTTATTTCTCTCGTTCAAATAGTTTGAGAATTTTTCGGTATTTTTGAGCTTGTCTTAGGATTATCACCTAAGAAAATCTATTGAGTGGTGCTAAGGTCATTTTAGTTCGACTTTGCCACCAGTTTTCATTAGCTATAAGTTGCGGACATTGCGTTCCACTAGCCGCATTCCGCACACATTATGATTCTTATGAATTAATTATTATGTCATTCCGTTTATCCAGCTTATTTCATCCATTTTATGAATCGAGTATTCTATGAATATCTCGATGACTCCATTCTTGTATTTATTGATTTTTGATGAAAACAACAATTTAAAAATTTTGCAAATCTTTTTCATAAGATTTATTCATAAGTATGATGGATTTTTGCTCTTGAAATGAACAGAGAATATTCATAAAGTTTTTAAGAGACATTTTTATCCTATAGAAGAAGATTTTGTGATTGTATTGCCCATTGAGTGCTTTAAGAATTCTGGTCAATGCGCTTGATCAACGTTATCGATAGGAATTTCCTAAACGCTTTGATGAGACAATTTGATACGATATATTCACTTGTAAAAATGTAAATTTTTCTAGAAAGATTATTACATAAAGATAATTGTGATTTTCAAAGTTTTAGCTTTTCGGGAAAGAAGATTATTTAAAAAGAACTCTTTTCTGATACTCTTATTCTTGTGATTCCCGAAGGGGAACCAAAACTTTATTGTTTATACCGATGTTAGTCGTATTGGTTTGGGTGCCATTCTCTTGCAAAAGATATCACTTTTGTTTCTAAATAATTTAAGTCGATCGAGATTAGGTATGCCACTCGTGATCTAGTGCTCGTGGCTATTATTGTCGCTTTCAGAGTTTGGCATCATTATTTATTTTTGGGGGAGAAATTCGTTCTCCACTCCGATCATAAATCTTTGAAATGTTTATTTTCTCATAAGGAACTTAATGTTGGCTCGAGTTCCTTGCATCTTATGATCTTGATATTCTTTATACTCCCGAAAGGGGAAATCATGTTGCCAATGTCTTAGTCGTAAGCAACAAGTGGTTGTTTCTTTGATGATGTCCGAATGGAATGATCTTTTTACCAAGTTCATCGGACGTTTCGATGTACTTCCTTTTATTGAGCTTCGTCTCATTTCTTTTATGGACTAGCGTTCGATGTTCTTTTAGGGTGTTCGGTTCAACGGATGTACCGTTATTGTACTACATCGATGTCTCGGGTTTTCGGTTCATTTGACATACCGTTTGTACTGCATTAGTGTTCCGAATTATTTGAGCTTTGGTTCATTTGACGTACCGTTTGTACTGCATTGGTGTTCCGAATTATTTGAGCTTCGGTTCATTTGGTGTACCGTTTGTACTGCGTCGGTGTTCCGAATTATTTGAACTTTGGTTCATTGGGCGTACCGTTGCACCGTGTCAGTGTTTCGAATTATTTGAACTTTGGTTCATTGGACGTACCATTGTACTGCGTCGGTATTCTGAATTATTTAAGCTTTGGTTCATTTGGCGTACCGTTATTGTACTATGCCGCTGTTCCAAATTATTCGAGTTTCTAGTTTCTCGGGCATACCGTTATTGTACTGCGTCGTTGCACTGGCTCAATTTTTCTGCTATTCATGATGTTTTCCATGTCTCTCAACTACGGAACTGTCTTAGGGATTTCGATTTTTATTTTTTAGCCCGATGTTATTGAAGAATTTGAAGTTTCCCCTAATTTGACTTATGAGCAACACCCTATTCGCATCATTGCTTCGAAGGTTGAACTCCTTCAAAATGAAGATTTCCCTTTTGTGAAAGTTCAATGATTCTCAAATCCTAAGGATTGCTCTCGGGAATCCAGAGAATTCATCGAGCAAACATGTTCGGACTTACTCTTTCATGCTCTTTATGGTGAACTTCTTATTTCAAATTTTCTTTTGTGTTGATATACTTTTATGGTTGTTACTCTTTATTTTTCTTCTTAAATATTGCGAGGACGCAATTCCTTTAAGGAGGGGAGTCTGTAACAACCCGCATATTTTACGATTGTATATTTAAATATTTTATTTAAATATAGCATCATTAGTCGGATTTAAGTCCGAAAGGTTACTTTTTGCAAATAGTCGAATTAGAACTCGATACCACTTCCATTGAGTTCAAAATGGCGTTTGCGATCTTTTTGAGTATAAACATTGATATGTTTGGCGTTAGCTTGAAATTTGACCTTTACACTTTGGGTTTGGGTTAGCCTAAACTATTAACTCTAGCTCTGCCCCCACTTCTCTTCATTCACTTTCATTTCCTAATACCTTCAAGCTTTAGATAAAAATGGAGGAAGAGAAAAAGAATTAGAATTCCTAAGCCGTAGTTCCATTGCAAATCCAAGCTATAACTCCAAATTCAAAGAGAAGCTATGGTAAGCGTCCTCTTCCTCTTCTCCAACTCATTCTACCTTCAATTTCAGAAATTACTAAACCCTAACATAGGAAATGTTTTTCTTTTAAGCTTAGATTTAAGCTTCTTGGGTTGGAATTGAAGAGTGATTGTTCTTGCCTTGCTCTATAGCTTCTTCTTCCTTGTTTTTGTGCAAAAGGTGAGATTTTTATCTTACATCTATGTCTATAACTATCATTGTTGTTAGGTATGAATTCCTAACTTCTATTCTGTGTTCATTGGCTTTGGATTGAATTGGTTTTATGAATATTCCAATTTTTTGTGTTTTGAAGTTAAATCTTTAAAAATCCTAGCTTTGATGCTTGAACATGTTTTTGGGGTGAGTTGAAGAGCCTATAGGGCTGGGTGGTCGCATGGCATAAATCCCTAGTCACAAGTGCTCGATCGATATGCTTCGTTTGGAATTTTCCCCTTGGGGGCTGGGCTAAATACACTAGAATTCCCAGTTCAGTTGACTGAACTAGAGGGTCAGTCGACTGAACCAAACCCAGGAAATTTCCTGGGCCGGTGTCAGTCGACTGACCACTCTGGGCCAGTCAACTGAGCCTAGAAACAGAGAGTTTCCAGGCATGATTCAGTCGTCTGACCACTCTGGTTCAGTCGACTGAACCTGAAAATAGAAAGTTTCCAGGATCTGAGTCAGTCGACTGACTACCCTGGTCCAGTCGACTGAATTTTTTGTTTTTGCCCAATTTGCCTTTTGGGTTTGAGTTCCACTTATTAATCGATTCTTGTTTCTCCGACTAGTTTTGTTGGCTTTGATAGCATCTTCTTTGGAATTTTTGGGAATATCCATTTTGATGGATTTGGTATCGATTTCTTTGGATTTAATTCACGTCTTCGAATGTGGATTTTTGGTGATTGATTATTTCTATAATCATTTCTTTGACTTCTCACATTGAAATACAAAGGTTTCTATACTAGTAATAAATATTCAAACTCTTTCACAAAGTTGATTTCAACTCTATTTTCAATAATAAACTCATTTATAAAATCGTTTTCCAATCTATTAGTATAAACAAACCTTTACCTCACTCGTATGAGAAATCTAATTAAACGGCTACGTAAAACAAGTGGTATGAAACACTTGCGTTTACTTCATCGGTTAATTCTTGGACTTGTTCGATTGAAACTCTTGTGACAACTTTCGAGTGGAGATCTACAATTTGTTCGTAAATATTTAAGTTAAGCCAGTGGTTATGGGACATGAAGCTAAACTCATCTATTTACTCGCTTAGTGTAATTGACACTTCTTGATGATCGATGATGATCATTTTGTGATTTAGACTAGTAATGTGTGATGTCTCTTTGTCTGCAAGAGAAACTAAACCCCGTTTCTGTGGAGCTTCGGCTCAAAATTGGTGGGGTAGCGACCCATGGTCTTCGGGCCGTTTTGTGGAACTTCAGCTCAAAAAATTAGTGGTTAGCAACCATGGAATAGCGTTCCGTTTTGTGATGCACGTGTTGGTGGGCTTTCATGCTCCCGTTTTGTGATAGGCCTCCGCCCTTTTGTGATTTCTGGATTTCTATTGATGATTTCTAGAATTTGCGTTTCACCAATTTTCGTAATTTCATTGATAAGTGTTATGCATTGGTGAATTTGTGTTTCACTAACTTTTACGATTGGCATTGATATATTTGTCAATATTTGTGGTTTGGTGAAAGTGTTAAAGAATATGACATTCTTTTTGGTGCTTTGAGATTTCTTGAGATATTGTATGATTTTAGTTGTTATTAGATGTATACTTGTCACAGTATGGCATTATTGTTATCATACTTTTTTGTCATATCTCTTATTCTATCTCATTTATCTGATATTTATAGCTAGACTGATCTGTTTATTATTTTCTTATTAAATAATACTCGGGTCAGGCCGAGATGTTACAGGTGCTCCAGCTTGACTCCTTATCAGGGATCATCATTAGACTTTTGTCTAACTACATTAGATTGGTAGTTTTTTCTGTTATACATTTGAGATAGAGACTCCTTAATGTATACATATTCATTTATCTAGCACTTGTATCCATTCTTTTGTGTTATTGTGGATCTTTTTGACCACTACTCTGATGTACACTTTCATATGTTATATTCATATCTATTTCTGCCTTTGTGATATGGATATTTGTGACTGATTTGTGTTATCTTTATTTCTATATTTGTTTCCGAAGATATCATAGCCACTGTGTAGTAGCTTTGAGTTTGTATCGGCATGTTGGATTTCCTCTTGAAATGAAATGAATGTTATACTATCTGACATATCGATGCTCGCACAAAGCAATTAAATGGATTGTCGCTCCTCAACTGCCTTATTCTTCGCGCTAGTTGATGGCAATACTCCGTAGTGTCCTTGGCTAGCATGAGTATAGAGGTGGGGCGTCACAGGGGGCGACCCTCGTAGTCATTGTTGGAAAAACTTATCTTTTCCCTTGTTGTTAATGCAAGTCTTTGAATTGTTTCCTTAATTGCATTAAGAATTTCCTTATACTCTTCTTTATGTTTAATTATTGTGTCCATTCTTTCAAGTCTGAAATTTGATTCTATTCTGCTCGTTCGTTAGGTATGAGATTTGTTCTTACTAGTAAACACCCTTTTTATTTGAATTGTTTATGTTGTTTATTTCCATTCTTTTTTGATTGGATTGTTGTTCTGATTTGTTCCTATTATTTATCTTCGTGTTTACCGGCATGTTCTCACAGAATTTATATAAGTTCATCATATTACTTGAGTTTTCTCATGTTGGTTTTCCAAACTGACCTGGACGTTATTTTATTATAGTGCTCGGATCAAACTGAGTTTTTTCCAGGTTGGCTTTGGTGATATGGAGTAATTAGAAAGTGCTGGATGTTCACCTATCATAGTGTTTTATTTTCCTATCTGTAATTGTAAAGTCAAAAATTTATAACTCTCCAGTTGATAAGCTTTGTATGTAACTCTAATGTACTCTGTATTTTAGAGTGTCGGTTTTTACTATCTTTGTTATGTTATATATTGTCAATTTCGTTATGAGATTCTGATTTCCCCATTCTTTTTTCTTTTCGTTTTATTTTACCCCAATAATTTGCCCTTCCGGCGATTGGATGTTTGACATTTGAATACTGTGGATGCATTCGGTGTCGACTTTCGATGTTCGAAAAGGCGGGTCGTTACAACTATTAATTAAAAAAATGTTCGAATAGAAATTACGTTTCCCACATAAACCATTAAGCCTCTTAAATTAACCTTTCACTAATTTAAAGTCACATTTCAAAATATTTGTAGAAATATTCACATCTTATCTTGCTGGTATAAGTATATTCACAAAACCATTTCTTTTTCAACTTGGAAACTTTTCCACATACTTGTAAAATGATATAAGTATATTCAGATAACATTAAGAAAGATTTCTTATTTAAAAATCATATTTAAATGATCAAGACTAAAATATCATTAAACAGAGATATTAATAATCCAAAATACAATTCTTCATAAATCTCTTTATTTTATAAATATCTCCTTTATCAATTTCCATATTTATATATAAAGATTCTTCATAAATCTCCAGTTAATTATAAGAATATCCAATACCATTTACAAAACTCTTCTACAAAAATCCAAAATTATTTATAAAACTTCTTTTATAAATTTCCAAAATCATTTATAAAATTTCTTTTCAAATTTCAAGATCTCCTTTCAATTTATAAAACTCCTTTTATAAACTTTCCTTATTTAAAAAAAAACTTCTTTAATAAACTTTAATCAATAAAGTTCCTTTGATAAACAATCAATTATTTAGAACACCTTTGAATAACCAAGTTATTATTTAAACATTCTTCATTAAGTTATATTTAAACTATATTAACAAAATAATGACTTTAAACGATCATTCAAAAGTATTAGATTAATTTCAAACATGTTTAATAAAATAGTTGCTTAATTATCCTTTAAATATTGAAAATGGAATAAACTTTAAACCATTATCAAAAACGATAAAATGAAATACACAAAAATCAGAAAGAGGCTTAGTGACCACAATGGTTCTTATTTAATTGAGTTTAAATTTTCAGTTATAACATAGATATTTACATAAAAAAGATATGTAAAATGGATTAACACATAAACTAATCAGCATATAGTAAATGCTCAAGTTACCAAGTAGAAGAACTGGGTTTAATTTCACCCTAATAGATGTCAAAATATAATCCATTTGGTGAATTATAGTAGAATGATGATTTATTCTGCTAAACAGATGTCAATATAATTTATATAGCAGAACGACGATTTATTCTGCTAAATATATATTAGTTAGTTTCATGTTCATTTGGGATTACTTAAGGATAATCGACAGAGAAATCCTTTGGGTTAAAAAAATTTCTTTAAAAGAGAGTTGCTTTAAAAACAAAACCGATCATTAGAAATAAAGTGGTTTAAAACTTCAAAACTTTAAAACTTTTTTTAATAATAAAATAACATTTAAACTCTTTATTTAATAATGATTAAACCTTTAATTAATAATTAAACAATCATTAACTTTTAAATAAATAAGTAAACAATAATCAACCCTTTAAACCAATAATTAAATAATATTTAATCTTTAAATAAATAATTAAACCATAATAATAATTAAATAATAATTTAAACCTTCATTAACCATTAAATTATTCTTAATCAAGTCTTAATTAAATCTTAACTTAATTAGTTAAACATTAACCCTTTCTTTAATAATAAAATAATAATTAATCCTTAAATAATTTATCAGTTAAAAATTAATCTTCATTTAATTAACTAATTATAATTATCTTACTTAATTCATAATTAAGTATAAATTTCTTTTATTAACAAATGGTTAAGTACTAATTAATTAATTAAATATTACTTAATAATAAATAAATAAATATTATTACTTTTATTACTTAAAATATGTTTGAAAGCACTTTTCAAAAAAAATTCTAAGTGAATACACCTTTTGATTTCGAAAAGAGTTCGATATCACGAACTGCACCCATAGCGACTATTGCTATATGACTCGTAATTTTCAAAGCTTGTTTTTATATTTCAAATGACTTAAATATTCTTATCTTTTAAGCTTTACTACTTTATAAACTTAGTATAAGGTTTTGCAAAACAATAGTAAGGTTTTGAAACTTTATAAAACATCTAGAGAAAGTAAAATAAGGAAAAAAAATTAAACCTAAAGAATCTCGATGTCGTAGTACACAACAAACTCAAATGCTAAATTTTCTTTAGCATACAATACCACATGCATGATCACAATACATATATATATATATATGTGTGTGTGTGTGTGTGTGTGTGTGTCTACATATGTATGTATGTATATGTATAAATATGTATATATATATGTGTGTACATACATACAAACACATCTAAACAACCAGCTTATATACATATACCAAACATCTTTGATTTCATCCAAACAAGTATCATACTTAGCAACAAAGACAAACAATATTTAAAGTTAAAAACTTTAGCTATACGAGTAAGCTTTTCTCACCAAAAGCTTGTTAACTAGACCCGAACCTTCACTAGTACTTAACACGACCTAGGTCCTAGCTTGCTTTTAAAAAGAATGGAGTTTTGGTGGCCTCGGGGTGTCAAAGTGGTTCAACCACTGTTAACCATGGCTCGACCATGGTTTTTTTAAAGGTGGTGGAGTGTTGGTTAAGGAGGACGAAGGTGTAGGAATGAAAGGAGAATTATTAAAAAAAGATTTTGTGGATTTAAGAGTGATAAAATTAAGGTTTTTTGAACTTTAAACACCTAAAAAAGCCATAGAAAAGTTATGAAGAGGATGTAGGAACTTTTTGGCAAGTGAAAATGAGACTGGAAATTAATTATTTAATTTTTTATAAAACCACATAAACAAATTACCTAAATGCCCTAAAAGTACAGGCCTTCCATTCAAACCTTGCCACATCATCTCCATTGTCCCCCTCCACCTCATTTCCCATGAAATTGTTGTCCCCCTTTCTTAATTTTGAGCCAACATATATTAAATGCTAAATGTACTTATGTTTAGACATGTTATGGCATGTTTGTCAACGTATCTTCCATTTAAACAATTTTCTTTTTATTTTAATCTTCATAAAAGGTCATATCAACTTATATACTTAAGCTTATACGCATATACACTCATATAAGCCTAGATTTATTTATAAATGTATGTGTATATATTTACACTAGAGTTCGCAATGTTTCCGACAACTTTTGGCGACGAAAATTCGAAAATTCGGAAGACGAATCCCTGTCACATTTTCAATTTTTCTTCGAACTAATTATTTTTATATATATCACCATTAATAGTTATTATCTAAAAAAATTATTTCAATTATAAAATCTATTGTTAAAATCAATTTAATATTCACAAATCAAAACGTTGAAACTCAGGGTCATTATAGGAAGATAAGGAGGAGTAAATATCCTGGATTTGAATAGGAAATAAATGACCTTAAGGAAACATCTGTTAACTTAAAAACTAATTAATACGAGCAGATTAACATTTATGGAGATAACAAATTAAGATGTTAGGTATTAATAAAATATGAAAGCATGGAAAGGAGCAAACTTCTGTAGGAAGGAAAATATTTATCACCACAAGGAGGAAATTTGATTTTTAAAGGATAGAGTAAAAAGGTTTAAAAGAAAGAACAAATTTTAATGCTACCTCTTGGGACATAATTTAACAAAAAAAATTCTTTGAGTACCCCTTTAAAATTTTGAAAGTTCCATTCAAAATATTTTAAAATGAAAATCTTATGAGTTAGAAATTTGTGATAAAAAGTGTTCTCAGATGACTTTTGAATTATACTACTGTTTGTTTTGTAAAATGTTTGAAAATAAAATTTAAAAAGTGTGGTGAAATATTTTTTTGATAGGTAATTTTAATTTACAAATTTGGCGACTTGAGAAGTTGAAAAAAGTTTCCATTTATTAACTTCTCAACTTAAAAATTGCAGATCAAATTAGGAAAGCTTTCAACTTTTTATTCATAGTTTTTGTATTCTTCTATTTTTCTATATTATATTTCCTACACGATAAATTTGAAAGTTCTTTCTTCTATAACTTCGTAGAGGCTGTATAAGTTGGAAATTTTTGGAAATATACCACTATTAGTTTTAGAAAAGTTTGGAAAGGTAATGCAATTTTTAAAGGCGGTGAATTTCTTTAAAGACAAAATGGTGGATGGTTTTAATTGTAACGACTTGAAAAATTTTCATTTGTTAACTTTTTAATTTGATTAAAAGATTTCAATTTTTGGTTCTTTGATTCTTTTATTTTTCATGCAATTTTTCCTTATTTACAAACCTAAAAGTTCTTTCTTTAAAACTCATTTTAGGGGTTTATAAATAGGAATAACACCTATTTTGGAATAGAAAATAAAAAGAAAGGAATGTCCGATAGGATAGGTAAGAGGGACATTCCCATATAAAATGTTGTAGAGAATAGTGACTAGAATTGAGGTAATAATAGAATCGTTAATTATAGTAGATGAGATATTGAAAGGAGTAATAAAATAAGATGGAAGTTATCTTTGTCCACTCCATCTATTTTTCTGTTGTATAAAGTTATATAGGGTATCTTTAACCATCAATTGGATTCAAATGATGATTAATAAATAAGTTAGATGTTTTAGCATAAGAAGAAACATTTATGTAAAGATGAGAATTTTAAATGTTTTTCCTAATTTGAATACAAAAGTTGTTTAAATAGTAGTATTATTGGTTTGATAAAGAAGCTTTTGCAAGTGATTTTAATAGTCTTTGAGCAAAGTTACGAGATATATTTCATCAAATAACAGTATATTTTGAGTAATAAGGTAGTAAATATTATTGTATGATTTAGAAGGAAATAAATATTATTTTTAAATGATAATCGAGGAAAATGTACTATTTTGTAAACGATAATTCTTGCAGCTAGAAAACTCTTTGAAACGAAAATGGTCTAACGTATCATTTAGAAAGATAAGTAAGTTTTGAATCTTTTGTGTTAAAAATCTTATTTTAAAAAGGTAGCAAATCCTTATTTTAGCAAGCTATTGAAAGGAAAGTTTTTCGTAAGTTCCTTTTTGAAAACTAAGAAAATTTTGAATGCCATAAATTAGAAAGTCTAACTTTTAAGGGAAAAAGTTTTAATAAGGAAAGTTTTATAAAGGAAGATTATTTTATTCTAGTTTGGAAATAAAGGCATTTTGAATCTTTGATAAAGGTTTTTAGAGTTTACATTTTCAAAGATGGAGATATCGAATTTGATACTTCATGTTTAAGTATTGCAACAAAATGAAGTAATAAATGCTTATTTTTAAATAAGTTATTTGTATGAAGATATTTTATTTAGTGTGCGGAAGTTATGATTATATAATTTTCACGGAGTAGATACGGATCATGACCTAAGTAAGATAGACAAAGGATTTAGGATATGAATAAAATAGAAATAGAATGTACAACATGATTTGGAAATTTGAAATCAATTCTGAACCTCTATTTAAAGAAGTTGATAAAGTGTAAAGATTTTTCAAATCTATAATTGGGTTGTGAATTATGTTACCCATAGAATATGAATTTCTATATTTTAATCCATAAATATTCAATTTCCATTTTTTTATAAAAGTGTGTTGTATGAAATAACAAGGAATACACTAAAAAAGGAAAGAGATGTGTAAGAGATGGATATTCTTTTGCATAGTTTACATCATCTATTTCAATAAAAAAAGAAAAGAAAAAATTCCTTATAATTTCAAACAAAATAAAACCCTCACTTGTAGTTAACATATGAGAAATTATGACGGTAATGTTTTTGGAAGGGTAGCTTCGATAGATTAAAATATGAAAATGAGTATTCTAGTTGTAGAATTAGTAGTTAGATATAAATAGCATATAATCATGCTTAACGACTAGAATATATATATATAACATAGGTTATGACTACATGTGTATTAGTTAATAATTGACGGATTAGGATTTATGGACATTAGTTACAAATTTAATAGGTAATAAAATTGTGATTAATGAGTGGAGAAGGAATCGAATGGGAACTGATTAAGGAAATTTGATATGACATCTGTGGAAGAAAGAAATTGGGTAATGAATGTATTTTGGTAACCAAAAGAAGGATAAATTGGAAATGGTCCAATTTTGATGAGTAATGATCAAATACAATGGATATATTGTTTAAGCAATGAATGGACCACATTTATTAGAGATCGAAAAGGGAAAACTAAGAAAAATAGGTAATAATGGATGACATTTCAGAAATACCCATCTTATTTTAGAAATAAGTGTTAGGACTTCAACATTATTTATATCATTTGATAATAAATGGTAGCTTTTAGCAAAATAGAGTTCTTGGGTTATAGCTGCTAGTTGTCTCCCTTAGTTATTGGAAAAGTGGATGATGTGGTATTAGATATATCCCTGTTTTATTCCTATGTTGACTCTATGAATGAGATTAAACTACCTGTCATATGTATGTATGTGTGTGTATGTATATATATGTGTGTGTGTGTGTGTGTGTGTGTGTGTGTGTGTGTTAGGAAGAAAAGTAAATAGGGAAATTTTATAGGGGCACTTAACTAATGATAAATCATAGGTAAGACTGGAAGTTAATTAGGGAATTAGGTTTGCAACCTAAAGTATATGAATGGTCCCATAACTTCAGAGTTTGGAGATAACATAAGGAATTTAGTTCACAGACTGTCCACATTCAAGGAAAAGATAAAATGTATATGAATGTGAATGGAATTTCCTATTGAACAGGGATTAAGGAGAAGGTGGCAGAATTTTTCATTAGAAGTAGTGGAACCACAACATCTCAAACACAGCTTTATGGAGTTATGATTTGCATCGCTAGTGATAGGGACCCTTAGTTTACTAGCAAATTTTAGAGGAGTTTGCTAGTAGCTATGGGGTATTCGTTGAATCTAAACATCGCTTACGAAGTGAAGACCGACGGACAAACTGAAGGAATGGATGAGAACTTGGAGGATTTGTTGAGAGCTTGTATCTTGGACTTTAGAGGACCTTAGGAGTAGCGCTTACCCTTAGTAGAATTCACATAGGATTGTAGTCGTCAGTGGATGATTGATATGGCACCCTTGAAGCATGTTTTTGTAAGGCAATGCAAATTGCCAAATTGTGGGTAGGAAACACTGACAAATTCTACTCGGACCAAATTTATATTGTGAGACTTTGAAAAGTCAAAATTGATTAGGCAGTGCACGAAGGTTGTTTTGGGTAGTTGGAAAGTAGGCAGCAGATTCACTGGGCCTTTTCCCAATATGGGGAAAAAAGAGAAATTTTTTATGTTGGCTAGAGTCCATGACATTTTGGCATTTGACGAAATACCTTTGTGGCGTAGCAATCGTTGTAGAGCCTGATCAGTTGGGGCATTTTTAGATGGAGCCAATAACGTCCCATGCCACTACATGCTTATAGAGCACGACACTCGAAAGATCTGCAACAAAAAATTAGATTGGTCCGAGTACAACGTGGAGAAAATCTGATGGAAGCCATGAAGACTCCTCGTCCTAAGCCTTTCTTTGGAAAATTCCCCAAAATTATGATTTTAGTTGCATCATGTTTGCTAGATTGGATGGTAGGAGATGGTTGCTACACTTTTTCACAACCACTTTACACCCATGTAGAAATTTTTATGCATGTTTTGAGTATTTGCATACATACTTTCATGATACGATTATACAATCACGTAAGGATTGAGCACATTTTAGCATGTCTGTAGTACATAATCACATCGCACTATTGGTTGAGTGGACGGTTATGTAGATAACTTGATTGTATGACATGGATGTTATTGCATGTAACGCTGTTCATCCCTGGAAAGATTTTAGGACAAAATCCGTTTTAAGGAGTAGAATGTAATACCCCGTAAAATGAGCCATAAATAAATGAAATGAAATTTAATTAAGTAGAATAAGCTAGAATATAGAAATTTTATAAAAGTTGGAATATGACTATGGAAATTATTCTATTGCATTCGTGGTGAAATTCTGATCTGTTTCCATATATAATATGCTGAAAATGGAGTTCGAGCGAAGAAGTTATGAGCGTTTGAAGTTTCCATATTTAAATTAATTTAGTTTGAATTCTAATTCGAATGAGAATTTAAAATTAGGGTTTGAATTTCAAAAATTAGCATGGGGGTTAACTAAACGTTTAATTAACGTTTAAGGTTAATGTCAATTAGGTTAAGAAATTAATTAAAAAGCAACGGAATCAATAATTGTCCAAAATAACGTACCGGTCGACCATTTACTGGAACTGGTCAACCGGTTGATGGGGGACAGTCGATCAATCAATCGTGAAAATTTACAGTGGCGGCTAGGGTTTAATAGGACGAACGCTCCAGATTTCTCCATTTCAAACTATTTTCATCCTATGGTTCTGGTGTGTTTCAATCCCTATTGATAAAACCTTATCCTCTCCACATTTTATTTATATTATTTGAAGAATTCAATGAAACTTTGTCATTGTTATCTCTCTAAATTTGATTCAAAAACTCTGTAGAGAATTCATGTAAGAATTCAATCTATTATCTATTTATTTCTTCTTCCTCTAGCTTGTTCTCATTCTATTATGCTCAAACTATTCTGAATCTAATAAAAATATATACATCTTCCTTATTCTGTGTATACATATCAAAAGAGAGATTCTGAAAGAGATTGTAAGGCTTACAAATCTAATGAAGGTGAAGCCAAGGCTATTCTGTGAGTAGAAATCTTACTATTTCTTTTTCAGTAATTGTTTAATATATCTCCTTGGATTTAAATATGTCTTAAAGATTTTGGGATTTCGATAATACGATAGATAAAATCCTCAAAACTTCCTTTCTATTTCGAAACGACAATTCTATCTTGAGATTCTCAGTTATTTACATTAATTTTAAAATGTCTTATCTATTTCTTTGTAAAAGAGGAGTTGAATAGAATGTGGAGTTTAGATTGCAATCCCTATTGTTTAGAATAATCCATTGATTTGGTGTAATAAATTGTGTTTCTATTTTATTTTACAGGTCTGTTATTGCAGTTTGGTTATTGATATTATTTCTTGTTTTGGATATTAGAATCCGTTATTTTGGTATGTTGAAACTTTGGAAATTTGAAGAAAAAGGACTTGTAATAGTATTTGATTAGGGAATTGATATTTAATGCTAGTTTAGGGCATAAAATCCGTACATTTAGAATTTATTAGACGCGAATTTATCTATCTCTATTAGCGTAATTAACGTATAATTATTGCGTATGTAGCGTAGTTATTTTGGTATTTTTTCCATTTATTTCCCCCATTAGGAATGTAATTGAATGTTAGACGAAAATAAGAGGAAACTGTTATATAGCCATATTTATGAGACAACGAGATGAGTATTGTTATATGTATAGGGTATTTAATTTATAGCTAAGTCAAAAGAGTGCAAGGTCAATAGAATTACATGATGGAAGTCTGCCCTTCACTTTGACACTACCAGTAGTTATGTACATTTCCTGTTGATGTGAGATATCCTTATGATAAATTTTATAATGACGTGAGGTTAGTTCCAAATTCTATAGGTGAAATATGCTTAGCTAATTTGGCTACAAGTTCCTACGAATAGTTGGACAAATGTGAGATGCAAATATTAGTATGGCTCATAGTACAAGGGGCCTGCTTTGGGGTCTTGATGTATTAAGTTGTTGTTTGAGTTCCCGCCTCTTTTTCCCAAATGAAGTATTAAATGGCCTAGGGGACACATCAGGTGGTATCTCTACAAAGGTCCGCTTCTGGATAAGGTATTAACTAACTGACCGAGGGCCCGCCATTCCAAATAAAGAAGTATTAAGTGACTTAAGATTCCATATGATGCCGAGTAAATAGTACTATTGAGAAGCGCACCTTGGAAGTAGATATTAAATGATGGGGTCTGCCTTAATTAAGGTATTAAATGACTAGAGTCTACCTATTTTCCAATAAAAGGTATTAAGTGGCTTGGGTACTTTCTCTTGAATTTCTAGCTATTTATGACGTGGGATTTGGGTTATGGGATTTTAGAAACCTGCTTCTGGAATGGAAGGTATTAAGTGGTTAATTGACGACTGCATCCTTTCCTTATAAGAAGTTGTTGAATATGCGCTTATATGATTTTTTTTGATGATAATAAACATACATATATTCGTTTAAATGTATTTGTTAATGTACTATGTTATTTTTCATAGACTAAATAATTATTTGCTGAATAAAAATAAATAACACGGAATTTGAATTCAAACAGAAATTTTATTCAAACAAATATTTATTACAATTTTGAATAGTATAAATTCAAGCTCTCACTATTCACTATACAATTTTAATTACAATACAATTTCTGATTACATCAAAATTCAATTTACATAAATTCCTCACTACATATCACTCACACTCGTAGTTTATCTTCAACTTCATTCCAGTTAGAATCCAGCATCTGAGCAATCTGCAAAAATATTCACTAACGCAGTAAAATTGAAAAGAAATTTTTTTGCAATATAAAATAAAATGTGAATTTTTGAAAATAATATTTGCCTCAATTATTTGGGTTGTTCGTCATGATTTAAATTTGAATTCATCATACACGAACAGCTTGTGACATACACAGTGTATCACTGTATATGCCACAAGGCCGTGCACATCGAAATATACACTTGATTGATTTACAGGGATAGGTAAGCACAGGTCAAACCCAAATAAAAAGATGGGTTCAACTCGTGTGCAACATAAATAAAATCTCGACTTCAGCACAAGGTCAAACCCGAGTTGTAAAACTGGATTCAACTCAAGTGTAATGCACAGTCTACACAAATTCAAGAAGGCGCCAAATAACAAACAAAATGCAAAGGTCAAGCCATTGCTGCCATGACTCAACTCAAATGCAAAACCTCGACCAAAATCAAAATACACCAGTGAAACAAATGCAAAATTGACAAATGCAAAACACATGGAGGCAAAGCTCAAACCAAACAGTCAAGTTCAAGGCATAGCAATGGAAATAGTGTGGCCGAGAACTGATACAAGCAAATCATGGAATGGCAATATCAATGTCAGGTCAGTGCCAAAATCAAACAATTCAAACCAGATAAATGAAACAAAGTATAGACTGGCATCAAAACCAGTTCAGCAATCAAGTACAGTATGCAACAATCATAAACAAAGTCAAAGTCAATAAGACCGAACAAGGTGTAGGAGTAGTTACAAGTGACTCAAGAAAACTTATAGAACAGTGGAAAGTGCACTGCAGATAGGACAACTAGGTCCAACAGAATCACAAAGCAAGTGCACCACCACACAAGTATACACAAGCAACAATGCACTGTAAATCAAGTGATACAAAACCAGAGTATCACAAATACATAAACAATGGAAACACATGAGCTAATGAATTCTACTGATGAAATAGTGAAGCTTCCAGATCAGAGATGCAGACCTTAATGAAAAACAAAGAAAAGGTGTTGTACAGAAGAATAAATGAATCATAATACAAATGCAAATGAAGCTACACAACTATATACATGTACACAAAGCCAAACTGCAACAAGACCAACCCCAGAATGCATTAGAGTGCAAATGAAACATGTGCAGACCAATGAATAGAGGCAACAAAGGTCAGGGAACAGGGCAACATCAAGTGATGCAACATCACATAATCAAATGAAGCCAAAGCAAACAGAGGGATCAATATGGAAATATTGTTGCATCAATGAATTTATAAACATCAACTACTAGCCCAAGTGTACAAAGAAGACAGTGACACAACAAATACAACTTTAAGCCAAAACATATGAAGCAAAGAAATGTATCATGCAAACTACAGATATCAGTGCACAGGATATGGCAATCAAAATATACAAAAGGCAACAACAATGAATCAGAGACCAACAATATCCAAGCGGCCTGAAGAATACATTACAGTGACAATACAAAGACTACAAATTCACGTCCAGAGGATGTAAAGTCGAAGGCCACAGTGGAGGAATGAGTTCAACATTTATGCAAAAGTGACCAAAGTCAAAGCATCAGAAAAATGAAGTTGAATTTACAAATCAATATCGAATTTTAATTAAGTCAGAAATCAACGCAGTATAAAAATGGAAAAAGTCAAAAGTCAAATCCAAATAAAATAGGAAAGTAGCTACCATAACGATCAAGTAACGATCGAACGATTTCAAGCTAAAACCGTGACAGTGAAGAAAAGGAAAGATTCGAATTGAACAAGTCAGTAAAATCTCAAACGTTCAAGCAGTATCAAGTGGCAGAGAAAATGTTTTGACAAATTCAAATAAGAAATATACGATGTAAATTTGGGAATTCGACTCCTGTAAATTACAATCGACATCATCGGCAATTATTGATGGAGTTCAAGCATTAAAACCCCAATCTTCATCATTGGCAATTTAAAAGCATTGAAGTTCAAGCAAGCATCAAACCAAAAAACAAAAGGAGAAAAGTACATACCGAAGTCATAGACGAATTCGATTCAAATTGAAGAGCCGTGAGCTAATCAGAGAAACAAGTGATCGACAAGGGAACTACAAGCATTCAAAAGCGGCGACTTAAATTGAAAAGCCCTAATTTGCACAAGGGAACGAAGCCCTAATTCAGATCGAACAAAGAAAGCAACGGCCGCCATTTTCACAAAGAAACAAATAAAAGAGGATCGGATTAAATTATAATAGGGGGCCGAATATTCGGGTATTAAATATGCTCTATTTTACCTTGCTTCTTACCTAAATTTATTAGTTTATTCATTATTTATAACAGTTCTTTACTTAGGCGGGTGGTCTTTATAGTTGTCCGATCAGGGTATAGTAACCACATCGAACTTATCTTTTAAGTATATAGCAATATGGGACCAAAAATTATCACTTTTGATTTGCTTTGTTGCAAAAATACCGAAATTGTTCGGGTGAGCTTTTCCCTCGGGAAAATGCCTATCCCTTTACAGGGCTTTGTATCTTGTCTCGACAACTTTCATGATTAGGTAGTTTTCTCTCTATTCTTTCTCCCAATCTGGATCCCCAAAGGCGCGGGAAGGAAAGAACCGAACAAAAATTCTTTTTTTTATGAACCCGGGTACTCGAAGAAATTTGAAAAATCTATTTTATATTATTAAGGGCTTTTTTAAGTTTTTAACTAGGTTTTTGTCTTTTATTTTTAAATTGCTTTTTAAATTTGTTTTTAAATTTTAAACCGCTGCATTTACTAGTCGTGTGACTAGGGGACAAACTACGTGGCGTAGTTTGAGAACTCGCAACTCAATGGCTGAGTTGTGGCAGGGTTTTGAGCGTAGAATTAGGTTTAGTCGATAGCGAGTGTCGCGAGTTTACGTGTGTAAGCGTCTGACTATCTAATTTCTAATAGAAACCTTGGGGGCAGCACGTAGACAGGGTTTTGCCGAAGTTGGGTAAATTCTATGTCGTTCTATTTCTGCATTTTATTATTCTGCTATTTTTCTGTGCTGCTATTATTCTGTGTTCTGTGTTGAAATTATTTTATAAGCTTCCACAATTAATTTTTATAATTAATACCATCACCCTATTCAACCCCCCTCTAGGGTGAAATCGATCCTACAGAAGTACTAAATGGTTTTAATGATTTTATGTTTGTAGACATATTCTTATTTGAAATATGTTGTCCATGTACTGAAAAGGTAAGGCTTGAGGTTTATATTCACCACACACTTGCTGCTCGGACTCCCTCTTCATTACAACATATGTTAAAGGACATTGATGGTGAAGATGATGCTTTGAGATGGAGGTGGTTTGCTTGTGGTAGTATTTATCATTTTCACTTGCTTTTATGTGTACCCATGTACCCAGACTATTTTTGTAACAGATGTATGATACGATTTGATGGTACTTTGTATTATGACATATTTATGATTCTGAAATAAAAGGGAACATTTTGTTAATATATTTTTTCCATCCGCTATTAGTTCTGAAAATTTAGTTATGGCTATGTACTGTTATTTTCTTAGTTCTACCAATAGCTTAACTTAGAATGGATCTAAGCTGCAACGGGCCTTTTCTGCGTCGAAATTTATGTGTTTTCCAAGGTGGGTTGTTACAAAGCGAATCCTACTCTAGGGTCATCATGTTATTGTGCCTGAAACACCTCAGTTTGACCTAAGTATTCTAAAGTAATAAATAGGTCAGCTAATTTTAATTCAAATCAATGTGAGATAGTGATGATAATGGTATAAAAGATCCCAATAATTAAACATAGCCATATAGTGTCAAATCTCAAAAGAACACCGTCATTCTTAAAAAAATTCACCAAAACCAAAATCAATTTTTAGCTTGTAAAAAGAAAATCCCAAGAAGTATCTAGTGAAAGACTCGAATATCATAGAACCCAAAAATCAGTAATAGAAATCCAGAAATCAAAGTGGGAGGCGCTTGAAAATAATCCAAGATTGGTGATCTTGTAAACTCACTGAACATGCCTGTAAACATATGCTCATAGATAGGCCTATAAACCCATAAACATGCCTATAAACGTGTAAATATAGGCCTGTAAACCTATCGTACTCGCCTGTAAATGAGTTCTTATATATGGGCCTGTAAACCCATAAGACCCGCCTGTACATGGATTAACATAGAAGAAAAGCCTGTAAGCACGTTAAAGTAAGTGCTATATACTTTCAAATTGTAATCATTTAAGTAACGACCGTGTGTCCCATACCACACGGGTTTACTTGAATAATTACTACAAGTCGGTAAACTCCACTCATTCCTCAAGAGGGGTTCAATCAAATGGGTTCAAGAATCAATCGATGAAGTAAACGTATGCATTCCAAACCACTTGTTTCACTCAATCGTTTAATTCAATTTCTCATTCAACCGAGGGCATGCATTTTTTTCTTTTATAGAAAATAGTTTTGCTTTAAAATACATCTTCGCAAATATTGGTTTATAAAAGCATTAATAGACTTTTGAAAATATAGCTTTCTTTATACTAATATACATATTTATAAACCTTGCTTTGAAATCAATTTTGAGCTATATATATTCGAAATTATCTGTATCAACAAAATATATTTAGAAACCAGTTTATTTACGAAAAAAATTCCTCTACAAATCTTTTTGAAATTAGTGCAAAAAAACAGTATATTGGACTATATCCATAGAACAATTTCTACGTAGGAATATCATCAAAATAAAATAATCAAATCAAGATTTGAAAACCCAGAAATTGGCATTTGAAATCATTAGAAACGTGGCATCAAAACTATAAAAGAAATCATGCAACAATTGAGAAAATGCAGGAGAAGAAAGTAGGGAGTGGAGGAAGTAGCACAGCATAGAGCATTCTATAGGTCCATGACCGATCGACCGGTCTAAGTGCACCGATCGACCGAGGCCACTATCTAGAGTGCTCTAGGAAATGCTCGGTCCTATACCTTTGCTTGTTGGATCCCGTTTGCTTTCCGATGACTTGCATTTGCATATATGAACTACTGAAACCATTGCATGCACAAAAACAACCACATATGCTAACAATCATTATAGGGAATAATATATATTGGTTTTAGCAAATAGAAATAGGGCAAAAGGTGGGTAACAGTGCATACAACGAAGATCAACAGACTGAAATAGTTCAACCATACAATCAATCATTCAATTTTGACAGCATGCAGGAAGATTAAAACTAGAAGTGTGAGTGTTTACTCACATGTATCTCTAAGTTTTGCAGCCCGAACTCGATGGATTAATGCCTCTTCTTATAGCTACAGATTGTAATGGCTTATACAAAAGGAAATGACCACAAATAGATTCAATTTACTGAAATTATTAAAAATCAAAACCCTAAAAGATATTTTTGGTTTGAGATCTATTACCTGAGAACAATATGCTCTTAATTCAATATTTAATTTTTCATGAAGCAGAGTTAGCATTTTAGTTTCTAAGGTTTTGAAAGAGGGAAGAAAAAATGGTTTACTTCTTTTGTTTTTTCTAAAGTCTATTTACTGGAATGAGTAGTGAGTGGGAAAATAAACGTACCAATGTTTATCTCACTCAACCATAGCCATATTAACCCTAACCACTATTGGGCCTTGGGTCATCCCTTTGTATTTAACTAAAGAAAATAAATTGTTTTGTTTTCTTTTATTTAATTCACCAATTATTAATAAATATAATTCATATAAACGATGTTTTCAAATCATGAATTGATTCCCTACTTAACTTTATTTTATTTAAAATAATACGGGTTGATTCATTTTTTTTTAATTTACAATAAATGGATTAAATACTTATACCCAATCTTTTAACAATTAAATTTTTTCTAGTTATTTCAACAAATAAATGAGCTCTTAAATGTCAAAATCAAAATTTGACAATAGATCACAACCCCGTTGTTTCTACTAAGTTTTAATTTAACTCGGTGTTATGATTTTAATGGTAGAAAAATGGATTACTAAATTTTTAATTGTAACTAAAAGAATTAATACAAACCTTATGATTCCCATTTTTACTTGTTTAAATGATTTATCATTCATTCATTTAATCAATGATCTCCAAAATTACACTTTTATTCCAATTAAACGGCTAGTTCAATTTAACTCCTTATTTTAAGTCTTCGATTTATTTTCCATAAATTTAGTTCCTTATCTTCTTTTATTATGTAAATAAAAGAATCCAAGCATATATGAATAACATCTCGCTTTAAATTTTTTAACCAATAATTTTCCCACTTGAAAAACAATTTATATAAATTATTCTTCCAATTGTATCCAAATTCACACTAATTTTGGAAAAGCAAATAGAGTAAAAATCTCCTAATTTACATTATAAAAAACCCTTATGGTTTAAATTATATTTTTGATTTAATTCTGGGTATGCCTCAAACCCGGGTTGTTATAATTGCTAAGAAATCAACACATCGCTCACGTTCCATTTCATACAGGCCTGGCTGAAGTAAAAAACTCTTCATCTCCATTTAGGTTCAACTTGGCATTCTGAATGTCCACTAATGGACCAGTGTACTCTACGTTGGTGGAATGGTGTACCTATCGTTTGCTAAAAACCGATCATCTGAAACTACTTTTTTCCAATTTCAAAGTACAATCATTGTTTACTGTTTTGTTACTTTTCTACTTCTCTTAACCTCATTTGCTACGACTTTAACCTTCCATGCATCATATCATCTACATATCTAAAAAATCAAGCACTAATAATGAATAACTTAACCATTTAATACTAAATTTATATAATATACAATATAATCCTAGTTCAATCCTAAATCAAATGTCGTTGACCTTACTTAAATCTGAAAATAACATCTACATTCAATCCCAAACTCCAATTTGTCCAATTATTATATGATTTACCCTAATTAGCAATCATATAATGTAAACCACTTTCATGTGAGTAGTATATAGCCTACAAACTATTCTTGTTCACCAATTCCCGCTGCTAATCCCTAGAAATCACCTAGTTGGCCCCCAGTCCTTCGCTGTCCAGAATTGACATCCTTTGAAATTCCTCGACTACACAAACAATGGATATCTTCTTGTATTCCTCTTCGCACTTGTCCATTCTTATATATATATATATATATATATATATTTACGTGTGTGTGTTTGTATGTCTGTGTGTGTGTTTGTAAGGGGTTTTGTTTAGAATTGAGGGAGAACTGATGATTATAGAGGGATGGAGGAAGAAGGAGAAGTTAGAATAGAAATGCGAGTGAAAGAGAAATGAATTCAAATTTCTTAGGCTGTGTGTTATAACTCCATGAACCTTCGCTTCATTTAACATGGGATTTGTCCCGTTTAAACCAAACATGTAACGACCCATAATTTTCGACAATTAAATTTATTAACTAAATAAATTTGGAATTTAATGTTGTGGAAAATTAAAATTTAAGAGTTATTAAGGAGAAAATAACTAGAATGAAATGTAATAATGTTAATTTAAGGTAATGGATAACTATGTTAATGTAATTTCAATTGATTGATATAATTGCAAATTTAAATTGGGTAGAAATTGCAGATAAGGAAATAAATTAAATGTTATATAAATGGGTGAAATAATATGTAATTAATTGTAATTGGATAAAATCTGTGTTATGTAAGTAATTATAACATTTTTGTAGATAATAAACTTATATATGTAATTAAACTAAGTATAAAGGTACAATTGTCATTTATCACCTATTTATTTAATCCACTGAATTAAATTGGAAATCACTTGCAATTAAATGTAATCAAATATTACGTTAGTATGAATGAAGATGACAATTATAGAGTATTAATGTAATAAATGGTAAACTAATGTTAACTATGTCCATAAAGTAATGATTGATTGAATAATAAGATTGAAATCAAAATAAACTATTTTATCTAGATTTTAAATTATAATTAATAAATTTATTACAGTTGAGACTAAACACTAAAATTAGTGTAATATTTAATATTGAATTGATATGGAAATTTGTTTCAAAAGAGAAATTACTTAGTAATAAAAAATTGATAAAAAAAATTAGTTATTAAATTTGAATTTGAGGGGTGATTTAATTAATTTAATAATAATTTATTAAGTTAATGTGAAAGTAGCCATTTTCCCTGGCGTCTGTTTTTCCCATGGCGACCGTTTTTTCCCTGGCGCCTGTTTTTTCCATTCCCTGACTTCCCTTTTTCGCTTCGCCCCTGCCATTATGCCCCTCCCCTCTTCGCCCTCTCTTATGCTTGTTTCTCCTCCTCTTCCCCCTTTTGTTTCGCTCCTTCTTTCTCCCTCGTCGACCAGATCTAGATGCATTTTTAAAGACATGCCGGCAATGCTCGTGTGTCCTCTTCCTATCCTTCAATCTGTCTCTAATTTTCCTCCTCTGCTAGCAAACAAACCCTCAATCCATGCTGCTGTAGTTCAACCTAGCTCGAGTCCTGTGGGTTCGATTTCCTCCACGGGTGTTGTTTGTCAATCTGCGATTGGAGTTATGCCTTTGACTACGTCCGGTAAGCAGCCCTCTCTCTGCTTGCAGATATAAGGTGAATATTCTTGTGAAATCGAAATGTGATTTGGGGAAGCATGATTCGAGTGTTGTGATCGACGCTCGTGCTGATGTTGGCCTGTCTGGTTGTGATAAGGGTAATGAATCGGCTGTTAATTCTAGTTTTTTTCAATGCTCATCTGGTGCTTGTGTAAATGCCTCTGTGAATTTTGTTCCTAAATTCAGTGAAAACTGCTCTGGAGTTCCAAACTCTATTACCTCTATTCGTATTCCCATGTTGTGGAGCATTTCGGTCCTTCTATTCCTGCTGCTCCTACGCTGGCATGCCCCAAATCATGGTCTTCACTTTTCACTTCTCTGCCCCGTAATGCAGGTGACTGCATACCGATTGATTTTGATATCATCGAGGAAAATGGAGTGATGATCCCTCCTCCAATTGTTATGCAAGCCAGCATGGAATATTGGTCGGATTATTTGGTTGGTTTCTTTTTGGAACCAAATCACCGTCTTCATGATGCATCTTCAGTTTGTCGAAAGGCTTGGAAGCTTCATAGTAATTTGCATGTTAAGCTGATCGACTCCATGTATTACCTTAAGTTTTCCTCTTTCGAGGAACAACAGCTAATTCTTGAGGCTGAGCCTTTTTTTGATGGGAGGCCTTTTATTATTACTCCTTGGTTTCCATCGGTGGCGATTGCTTATGAAAAAGTTCTTTCAATCCCCGTTTGGGTTTTCTTTTCGCAAATTCCCTCTGCACTTCAGCCTCTTCTTGGTTTGAATTGGCTAGTCTGTAATGTAGGAAAATTGAAATGTTTTAACACTAATACAGTTGCGTGTGAAAAAATGGTGTATGCTAAGGCTCTTATTGAGATATCCCCCTTTAAGCCTCTCCCTTCTTCTATTCCTGTTCAGCTTGCTATTAGGCATGTAGCGGAAGTCTGCGTTCACTATGGTTGGGTTCCAGATATTTGTACCTCCTGTCACTCTTTTGGCCACCTGGCTAACACCTGCGTGCATTCTGAAGCCTCTGCGGCTGCTCCTAAGATCCCTCTGCCTCGCCCCTCGCTCAGGATTTGGGTTCCTAAGGTTTCTTCCTCTGACTCTCAGATTGCCCCTCCTCTTGATGTTCCATTATCTGACCAGGGTCCGCCTCCATTTTCTGTTGCTAGGCCCACCTCTCCTTCTTATTCTGTAGTCCCTTGTGATGTCTCAACAATTCCTTTAGCTACTCCTGATCCAGCTCCGCTGCTTTTGCATGTTGTTTGGGTTGAGTCCGAGAGGTGTTGAGTTGATCTCAAATCTGATGTGAGATTTAAACCCGTGGATGATTCCTTTTTTAGATTTGTTTCCGATGATCATCTGGACCTTAGATGCCTTTATTACAGATCGTTTGATGATTCCCTAGTTCTCGATTTGGACGGTTTGTATGCGAGATCGAATTCTGTTATGCTAGCTGATTCTACCTGGGATCGTTCTTTTATATATTCATCTGATGCTATGGGTTATGATCCTTGTCTTGCTATCCTTTTCCGCCCCTTTGCTGGTCTTTGTGGGAATATCCCTTTGGTATCTTCCTAGGTGTCTGCGGAAGATGTTGATTCTTCCTCTTCGGAGGAGGACTAGTCTTGGTGATATTTATAGTTACTGTGGCATGTCTATCACATACCTGTGTTGTATTTTCCTTTAACTTAGTGGTTAAGGTGCTTTTACCTTACTCATGTACTTCAAGTTTTATTACGTTCGTAAAAAAAAGTGGACAGTCCACTATAAAACCGGCTGGCCTTGCCAAAAAAGAAAGAAAGTAACCATTTCAGCCACTGTCTCATATTTTGACGAACTAATTTCATTGGATCCATAGCGGTTAATTATTGTAAGGTTTCAAGTTTCGTAGCGATCAGATCTGTCGTCTGATTGTGCAGGTTCAAAACGCATAGAAACCAATTTAATTAAATTCAAATGAAATAAGCTAATTTTAAAAGCCAACTTCTTCATACAATGGAATTTGGACTCGAAACCTATTCCATTGAGTTTAATAATATCAAAAACATCTATTTTGATATATAGGATAACATGCTTTCATTATGGAAGCACAACGGGCTTTTCGGATCGTTATTGTTGTTCGTACCGATTCTGTATGTGTTCATTTTTCTTATCGGGATTTGTTCATATAAATAGTTCTGTTCTAACCCTAGCAGCCCTTTTTATTTCTCATTGCTATACGTACTGAAATTCCGTCATTCCTCTCTTCTCAGTGGCTAAAAACCTAAATCCCAAATCCAAATTCAAATCAAAATCAATTTAAAAAAAATTGAAACTCCTCCAAACCTAGACATATTATATACCGTTTTGAAGCTCTCGGTGAGCGTAACTCACTGCAATGATTCGTTTTCGAATCAAATCATCGTTTGGCCAAAAATCAGTGGTTTGTTCTCAGCCTTCCATAGGCCATAACATCGTTTAACGGTGGATTTGCGACAAGGAGTCGGTTGGAGGGATGGGCACGTAGAGGGTGACGAGTAGGTTCGATCGATGCGACTACTTGGGTCTAGAGGTGTATGGATTCACCACGTTTGGCGTTTGATGGTGGGCGCGGCGGTCCGGCTTTGGGGGCGTCATGGTTGACGTCGTGGAGCCCATTAAGGGTGGTGGAGCCTGGAAGGATGAGCGCAGGTCTCTGATCCGGTTGATGATCGACATGGGCGAATGAATTTTGGTGGTCAAACGGCATGTAGCGGCAACTTTTCGATGGAGATCGCGATTCCTGATTAGGGTTTCTATAGCGTGAGCATCTCAGTGATGGTATGACAGTGAAAACATGGTAGATTGTTTGTTTAATTTAAATTTATTTTCAAAACATTCTAACCTTAATAACTTTTTCATACGATGTCGGATTTACGCGTGGTTTCTTGCATTGCAATCGTATGAAAATTCCAGGCATTATGGAACTAGTTTGGATTATTTTGAGACTGTTGAAATTTGGGCCTTTATTTGGATTTCAAATCGATTTGAAATCAAATATAAGTGTTTTGACCCACTCACAACTACTAGATTATCTTATGTTAGTTAAATTGAATTTATGATATGATTATAAATTGATTGGTTGATGTTTGGTATATTTAAATTGTCATCCCAGCTAAATATGACTTTTATTGAATATTATCGCCATTAATTTAATATTATATTCTAAATTTCCAGCTAATACCCGTTACCGATAATCAGTCACTTGTTATTGTTTATTGATTGGTTTGAATGGTGATTGTGATGGATGTTGACTTTTGGATATTGGATGACTAGATGTTATATTTTTATACTGTTATAACACTGCAAGTTTCCTATGGGTTGAAATGATACATACCCGAACGATTTGATAAATTAAAGAGAAATCGTTATGAGTTGAAATGATAGACTCAAGCGATTTCATGGATTTGAAATTAAATTTGGGATTGCGGGTTGAAATAATATATACCCGTAAAATTTAAAATATTTGCAGATTGAAATGATAAATATCTGTATCACTTGGCCATAGGGTAGATAATTATATACGGACACCGGAATGGTTAACTTAAATGATTTTAAATCCTTAAACTTTGAATTTAGATAAATGATATTTTGGAATAGAATTTGATTTATATAAATAGAATTGTTTTTAATGAATTGTTTAAAGGATTTAATTTGAAATCTTGGAATTGTTTAAGTGAATTGCTTAAGGATTTAAATTGAAAGTCTAAAGTTAAATTTGAAGTATTAAACGAAATCTATCGAAATTGAGTTATTGAAAACGTTTGAAATTGCAACTTTGAAATCTATTGAAATTGGGATATCTTAAATTAATACTTTATGATTTGAATTTGGTTTTGAGTTAGAATCTAGATATGTTCCAGATTTTTCGAAATGAAAGAAATAGTTAAATTGATGGTAATTCTAAATTTACTATTTTAATATAAACTATTTTAAGATATATCATTTTAAAATCCTGATTATCATGATTTTCAAACTATTAAACTACTTTAATCTATTTTAAACAATTTAATCAATTTAAACCATTTTATTTGTTTTAATCTATTTAATCCAATTTAGTCTTTTTTAACCTATTTTAAACAAATTAACCCATTTTATCTATTTTAAAACTATTTAATCTATTTTAAATCTATTTAATCAATTTAAACTAATTAATCTATTTTAAATCTATCTAAACTATTTTAACACTATTTAATCAATTTAAACTATTTTAATTTATTTTAGTAATCTATTTAATACAGTTTAATCTATTTTAACCTATTTTAAACTAATTAACCCATTTTATCCATTTTAAATCTATTTAATCTATTTTAAAACTATTTAATCTATTTTAAATCTACTTAATCAATTTAACTTATTTAATCTATTTTAAATCTATTCAATCTATTTTAAACTATTTAATTTATTTTAAATCTTTTAATCCATTTTAAAACTATTTAATCTATTTAGTCTATTTTAGATCTATTTAATCTATTATAAATCTATTTAATCTATTTTAAAACTATTTAATCTATTTTAAATCTATTTAATCTATTTTAAATCTATTTAATCTATTTTAAACCTATTTAAAATATTTTAAATCTATTTAAACTATCTTAAATCCATCAAAACTATTATAATCTATTTTTCTATTTTAGTGTATTTTAACTATTTAAAAAAATATTTTAAACTATGTTAAACTAATTAAACTATTTATAACTATCTAAATTATTTTCTATATTTCAAGACTGTGTAAAGTGGAAGTGTTTATGTTTAAATCTCGATTTAAAAGCAAATACGGTTAAATAGTGTTATAACTTAAGTTTGGATTTAAATGACATATTTGAATGAATATGATGATTTTGAAATGAGGATTTAATTAACCTATCTTATCGATAACTTCAAAAGTTGGTATGATTTAGAAAGTGAATATGATTTCGAAAGTGATATAGTTTGAACTGAATATGATATTTTGATATCAATTATGAATCGGTTTTGAAAATGTAAAAGAACCATCTGGTGTGAAATAAGCGTTTGGTTGTTAAAGAGACCAGGATCATATATTGTCATACTCTCTGCCAATACCCAAAAAACCACTGTAATAATTGTGTATGTAGTGATGATGCCAGAATGAAGTAGGATGGTTTGGCGAACAATTCTGTATAAGGTCTTTACATAGCCTTGACCCCCGTGAGTCAGCTTGATGTGGCTAACACATGAGCTATACCGGGCCAAGTGAGGTCGCTCTTCCTATCGGGCATATTTCTTTGATACCATATTATGACTTCATGATTGATTTGGCGGCCACCCCTCGATTTTGATTATGGGAGCGTGTTTCAAGTTGGGTGGTAGTAGTTGCAAAGCGTTACCACCAGTCCGGGAGTGCAAATGGTAGAATCCTACCCTGACATTGCATCACGTGCCTTGTCACATGCCTTATCGCATCTTCTACGAGTTTGGTTTGTACCATACCAGTGGAGTGCTCCTTGAGTACCCCATCAGTTTGGTGGGCCAGACTACGGGAATATATAAAATGTGTTAAGGGGGGTATGGGTAATGCCTTAACGCCATTTTAATACTTTACTTTACTGTAGACACTATTATAATAGCGCATGTACTATGTATGCAGATTGTTTCACGAATCCTTAGGAGATGGAAATCCTGAACATCTCTTAAGTTATTGCACTAACGTCAGACACTGGATAGGAGATGTCAAACCTCATAAACATCTCTGACGCCATTAGACTCATATTTATTGATTGATGATTATACTTACATAAGATCTTTTAGTTCCGACTCGAATGTTTGTCCTTTCAATTCGCTCGGGTCAGTCTGAGCTTTTTAGTATATCAAAGACCATTTATCTTTAGAGGACGAAGACGAAGATTATATACTATTATTATTTATTATATTATTTTCATTGCATCATGTTGTTCCGCTGCATTTATTTATTTATTCCTATTGTATGTAACTCTGATTTTGTATTGTAAAAGTGTAATCAAATGTTATTTGTAAAGTAGCTTCATGAACTATTTATTTGATTATCATATTTTGTCATTTCGCAGCGAGATTCTATGTTTTGTTTTTCTTTCTTTCTCTGCTTTTCCTTATTTATCCCATAACAATCCTCCCTTTTGAATGGTTTGAGTTTGACATGTGTGGTTTATTGTCGATTTAAACCGTCCAAAAGGGTGGGTCGTTACAGAACCAAAACTCATAACTTAAAATACACGTTCTCCTCTATAAGAACTCCGATCAGGACAAACCAATATACCATCTTGACTAGAAAATGAACTCTATGCAATGTTACGGTTTTCATCGCCTAATTACAACTTTTGTTATATTACTATTTTCCCCTATTAATAAAATATATGTCTAAATTCCACTGGGTATCACAAAACTCATCAACACAGTTTCCTTTGCCTGTTTCAATTACATTTTGATGATAAATGTGATAATCTTGTTCACCACTTCCACTTTCACCTATGCATGTGTTACCATTGAGTAACTCTTTTGAATTCGATACCGAACACATAATTTATAGAGCTCTACATTCCTGAATTAAGTTCAGTCGGCCATAATGATCTTTAGCAGTACTCCAAATCTGCCAAAGATGTTTTTAACTACAAATTTAACCACCTTCATCGAAATGACTATGGCGATTTGCCTCAATTTGACCTATTTTGTGAAATAATCTGTTGCAACAATTGCATATTTTGCTGCTCTACGGCCATTGGTAGCACTCCAGTTATGTCAATTCCCAAACTATGAACGGCCACGAGATAACCATTTGTGTAAGCTCGATTGATAGAGCTCTAGGTATATTTGCGAATCTCAGGCACCTGCCACATCTCTTAAAAATTATGTTGCATCCTGGTTGACAGTTAGCTAAAAATATCTGAAGTACTTTTCCACTAGATTCTATCCACCGATGCCATCTCTACAATTTCGTTGATGAACATCTTCAAGGATTTTCTTCGCTTCATCTTGTTGACATATCTTCGTAATAAGACTAAGAATCCTCTCCAAAATAATACTCCATATTGCATAATGTAACACAGTATTTTATGGTACTGTTTTCATTTCTCATTTTTACTCTTCGAAAGAGTCCCGTTGTTAGATATTCCTTTAAAGCAATCATCCCTGATTCCTTCTTCCTGACCTTAATGATATAATCGGTATCCATGTCATTTATGCATAGAGTCTTATCTACCAAGAGGATCTTCAATAGTTATGCATCTCCAAACATGCATGTCAACGGATACTTTCGGATACGAATGGCGCCATATCTGCATCCACATCCAAAATCATTTTCGGATATCCACATTCTCGGATATAGATGGATATCGGATAATTATCCTATCAGCTAACGACCTATAAATCAAAAAATATAAATGGAAAATTTTAGTTTAACATAAACATTTTCAATCCCATTGAATATAAAAGTGTTAAAAATTAACAAATATAATGACAATAAATAGTTTTGAGCAGTTAATATACATTTAGTGCGTATAATATAAAACGTCTAACTTAATAAAACCGTAAATAAATGTCTTTCACCTTATTAAAATACACTTGATTTAAATTATATTCTTGAAAAATACCGATCGGATAATTTTCGGATGCGAATGTCTTCATATCCGCATCCATTTTTTCGGATATTGGATATTTATCCACTTTTCGAATTTGGATGCGGATGGATTTTGGATTTTTTAGGTATCTACTGACAGCCCTATCTCCAGAGTTAGCTAGTTTAGCTAAAGAAACTACATTTCCTCTATAGGGATGTGCATAATCGTGTAATGTTCGATCTCATCCAGTAGCCCTAACACCTTGGATGGGTAAGGGTTAGTCGTGTACCCTAGCTTGAAGTTCCTTTTTTATCCGAAAACTACCAATTGGGAGTTAGTGAATATATGCGATGACCGCACTCCCAACTCCTTCGTTTTGTTGAGTCCTGCAGTTAATGCCTCATACTCCGCTCCATTGTTTGTAGTACAAAATTAAGGCTTCAAAACATAGCACACTCTCCGACCATCTAGATTTATTAAGGCTACTCCCACTTTAGAATTATGGTCATCGAATGCACCGTCAACATATAACCTCCATAGAAAAAGTTCAACCATCTATTCTTCTATCTCATCATCTTGGATAATAATTTCTGTAATAAAATCAATTAATGCTTGTCCACTAATCACCTTTCTAGGGTGATAAGTTATTTTGTACTAACTTATCTCAACATTCTATTCAATAATCATCACGCAGTCTTGAGTGATGTTGTACTTATCTGAGAAGTTGATCCGTCAACACTGTTGGGTGAGCTTGAAATTATGATCATAACTTCGTCGATGCTATCAGTAACCAGTAGGCTAGCTTCTCTAGTTTATGATAATGTTTTTCCATGCTAGTAAACCACTTGATGATATGATATATTGGCCTTTGGATCCTTGCCTCCTCACATACCACTAATGCACTCAATGTGTGAGTCGGTACTGCTAAGAAAATATACAAATTTTCTCCTTCTAAAGGATTTGATTCAAAGGTGTTCCAACAATCGCCAAAATATAGCTTCACACTCGTCTATCCATTAGAACTTCCCCTATCCTTCTTAAGGGCACCAAAAGAATGGTATACACTTATCTATTGCATTTTAGATGAACCTAATCAAAGCAACAAATTTGCCATTCAAGCTTTATATTTCCCTCTTAATCCTCAAGGTAGTAACCTACTTTAGTGCCTTGATTTTCTCTAGGGTAACTTCTATGCCCCTTGACTTCACAATGACCCCGAAAATTTTCACGAAGCAACTCAAAAGAACATTTCAATGGACTCACTCTCATTCCATACTTTTGGAGTACATCAAACATCTCTAATAGGTCTATTATATAATGTGTCAATCTTCTTGATTTCACTAGCATCGAGTAACCTCCGTTTTAACATTCATTATCCTATGAACAACACTGGGCATACACATAATGTCTAGGCCCACATGCCCTAAAAAACATCGAGTAATCTCTCGTTAGTACTCAATATCCTATTTTCTATGCACCACACCAGTTATACACACAATGCTTAGGCCCATTTGCCTCAAAAGCATTGAGTAACCTCCTGTTAGTGCTCGTAACTATGCACAACACTGGGCAGACATGATAATATCTTGCCTAATTTCTCTAAAAACATCATGTAACCTCCCACTAGTGCCTGTATGCTCCAAGGCATTTAACCGTGGTAGAACCGCATGCCACATCGAGTGCCATGCCTTCAAATTTCAAGAAATGTGAACCTAAGACATCACCAAGTCTGATATTATTCCATCTCAATGCATGCTTCTACTCAGTTTCGTGGACTCCTCAAAGTAAAGAAGTGGAAACAATTCTTCTGATCTGCCATACTTGGCGTACACCAGGTCCAGGTTCAACTAGGCATTTTTGCATCCATTCAGACACCTGACTTTCAATTCAGATGTATGAACCTTTGTAGAAACACTAGACTACATGTATTCAGGCATCTGGTCTTATATTCAGACACTTGACTTTGATTTCAGATGTCTAAAAATAAATCTTGATGCCGAAATCAAATCAGAATTGAATTGATTCCTTTCTTTTTCATGTTTTTTGAAATCTCAACTTCAAAAAAAATTCAAATGCCCAAATTGAGGTTTCTATATATTTTTTATTATTTGTTTTATGTGTCTTCTTTGCGGATTCATATGTAGATGCAAGTGTTCATTTTTAACAGTATTTTGGGTAAAGCTTTCTGTTTTTGTTTACACATGACTTCAACTAGTTAATCTCTATAATTGTAGATAATAATTAAATCAATTATACATGAATGTTTCAATCACCGATTTATTTATATTTCAAGGCTAATGGAACTAACTCAATTAAATGAACCCAATACCATCATATAAAATTGATATCTATAGAATCAGAGGTGAATTCCATTAGCCCACACCTTCCCATGTTTCAATAATTATTTATTAAATTATCACATATGGATTTCCCATCTTTCCTATCCATATAGATTCACAACTAAAATTATCAATTCAGATAGATTCTTGATTGAAATTATCATTCAAGATTCAAAAACCATATTTTAATCCGAGTAGAGTTATAAAGGAAATTAGCTACTTGTTTAACATTATAACACATTGCAATCTATCCACTCATCTGTCCTTGAAGAGATTTTCCCTTAATCCGATTTGAATTAGCATCCCTCTTCCATTGCCTAGATTATTGTTTGATTTTGTTTCCCTTTGCTTCTAATTTGGATTCTCTATCCTCTTTTTTCTTTTCTTTTTAGAAGTTGGGTTTTAATTATATCTGTTCTCAATTTAGAATTTTAAAATGAGTTTTGAATTTATTTTAAGAAGTTTAGAGAATGAAGAAAACGAGAACGTGAAGAATTAGGGAGGCGGCGACTAGGATTTAGAACGAAGAGAGGTGAGGGTTAAACATGTATTTATAGGTGGAAATTAGGTGAAGTTTAGGGTGACTAGTGTTTAGGATGAAGAGAGATGAGGATTAAGCATGTATTTATAGGAAAAAATTAGGTAAAGTTTGGGTCTAAGAAAATTATTTCTTTATTCATATCACTTCCTGTTACGTATACACAAAATCGATTTCCTTTTATTTTTATTTTAAATAATATTGCGTTTACCTTTTCCTAATTAATGTCGTTAATTATAATTCCAATCAATTAATTATAATTTAAATCAGCGTCACTACTTATTCAAATTAATATCAATAACTGGTATCCTACTAATATATATTATTATCCATTGTGGGGAATCGTGAATTAATACTTAAAAACACACATGCGTGCATGTGTGCGCGTGCGCACACACATAAAAAGGAGCATTCAACAGCACCTCAAACAGTGTAGCACCCAAAATGCCCCTGATTTCCACCACAAGCATCAAATTAAATAATAGCACTAGTGGGAAGAGAGAGAAAGTGTTATTATTAAGTTTGGAACTTGTAGTGCAAATCAGAGGGCATTTGGGGTGTTATTGAATGCTCCTCATATACATACATACATACAAACATATATACATATGTATTGTTGGAACCCGACAAGTTAGAAGTGGGTCAAATGGTTGAATTTCATTTTTTTCTTCTGGTTTGTTCTTTGTTAAGTCTATGAACCCTAAAGGGATTTTAGATCTAATCTAAATATTTTAAATAAATAAATTATTTTATTTTATTCAAAAGGTTTTTCTTAAATGTATGAGTGTATCAAATATACCTATGTGTATAACATTACTGGTGAAACTTAATTTAGAGAAGGAAGCATTTCGTTCCTCTCTCTAAAACTTATGTTATTACTTGAGGGAAAGTTTTGCTTTAATTAGAGAGAGAAACCACTCATTTCTCTCTCTTTAATTACATTGAATAATTTATTAAATGTCATCAACGAGCAATTTATAAATAGAGTATATTTAGATATACTATATTATATATCATGAAAGTGCAATAAATAAGAAGTATCACAATTAATGTGACTATATGTAGGTGTTGGGATTTACACCACAATAGACCCGATTCCTCTTCGCATGTGCCTTTATTATCTAGGGTTTTGAATTAAAAACGTACATAATAAAAGACATTCAATAGTTTGCATATACACACAAACACATATTTATTTTATATAGTTTGAAATTTAAATTAACGTTAATAAATTAACTTTCTATTAGGGAAAGATTTGAAATCAAGAACTACATTAATGCGTAGGATGCATTATATTAATTTGAATCAGGGCAACATAAATGTGTTTCCATACACATAAAAAAACGTGTGACATTTTAGATCTTACGTTAACTTATCTATGTATAAAAATTATTATATATGTATGCATGTATGAATCTATGCTTGTGTATGAGTGTATATGTATGTGTGCGCATGCACGTGTGCACATGTGTAGATTTGTTAAAACTTGGAGGTAACAATATTGAGAAAAAAAACATTTAATTTAGAAGAAAAACAATAGATACAAAATTTTACATACTACTTTAAATTTATAAAGGATGTAAACGTAGGAACAAGACTAGCCCACAGCGGAGTTGAAGGGTAAATTTCAAAAAGTTTCCTTTTGGATTCTTATTAAATCTATGAGGTCTAAATTTATGCTAGATCCAATGTAATAACATTTTTAAAAAGAAATCATATTTTATTTAATGTGGTTAAAAGGAATTTTAAATTTAATTTAAGTTTGTATGTAATATAATGAATGCATCAAACACATTCATTTGTTTTAATGGTAAGAGCAACATATAAGCAATATATGTGTGTGCATGTGTGTGTGTGTGTAAATAAGCATGTAGAAGTTTAGACATGGAAACATTTAATTTCTTTCTCTGAACACAAATAATTAGATAAGAAAAGATGAGGCCATAAAGAAGAGAGAGAGAGAAACATTCCTTATCTCTTTAATTAAATTAATTAACATATTAAATGACATTTACTACGGAATTCATACATGCCTTTGCTATCCAATTTTTTTAAACATGCAAGTAATAGTTATCCACATAATTTCAACCTCTAAGAAGATGCAACAAGTGGCAACATCACAAAGAAGTCGATGTCGCCAACCCAACGGTGCCATGCCTAACTAATAAAGTGCCATCTATGACGTATCCAATGCAGCCTTGCTTTCAACCACATCACCACTCTATCAATGCCGCTGCCAATTAGCTTGCCTACAAATGACATCGCACTTCTTCACTATATACCACATACCAAGCAGCGAAGCTCTTTTGCCTACACCATCCATTGCCACCACTGCGCTTTATTGATGTCACACCTCATTAGCCATCGAAGAATACTACTTATAATAATGTTGCCATCAATCAGTATCGATGATAGGCCTTGTCGCAAGTCATCGGTTCCACTTATTATTGATGACATTTCGTCATTGATGCCGAATCTCATTGAAATAAGATGTTATCAACACCTCGCTTTAGGAAGAGTCATCGCAGTCTGTCCTTGTGACGTCAATGATGAACATTATCGACGTCCATGAAGATATGATGATAGTTAATGCCTCATCAATTCAATACTGTGATTACCCAATAAAGAGCACCAATCATCATAATGGAAGTCATCAATGCCGAGAATCGTCAATGTCAACTCTACATTAGATAAAGTCGCTCTTTCACAATACTGCCCTATATCTACGCCACCCTCATCAGTGCTCAGTGCCGCCTTCAACTGATGTCGCTCTTCAACTATATTGATTATATTGGTGTCTCTTCCTATCAAAGCCGTTGATGTATACTGTTAAAACCATCTTGTTTTCGACATTGCCCTAAGCGGTACAACCCAAGATCAATGGCGACGCGATGCATTTCATCAATACTAAAGAGATGCCACGCATTTGAGTACACAATATTGATGGTGAGACACATCAGCATCTGCTAAAATCGTCAAAGCCGACACCATGCAAGATGGTGCCACTCCTTGTTGATGTTAATTCATGTTGAATGCTTCCTCTGTTAGAGTAAGTTCAACTGAATGTCGAAGTAGATTGAAAATCATTTCCCAATGAGGCTCAGCACCGTGCATTAGTATCGTCGAAACTCAAGGTTGCCGACCCCAAGCTACGACACACGTTAAATTCCTACCCCTGTAAAAATGGACCTAGGGGCAAGTTGAAGGGGGCGATCATTTTCTTATCTCAAATCTAAAATCAAGGCATTATAATCCTAAATCAAATTGGGGAAAATTATAAATTGATTGTAAATCTCATAATTTTATGACAAGGAACATGAATAATTTTAAATATAGCCTATTAGACTATGAACGTTGACAAACATAGCCTATTTTTGCCTATGGATAGCATCGAACATGACTTAGTTTGCCTATTAACTAGAATATGCACTTTGAATGTTATTGATAAGGACATGCGTAATTACTACTTCACCTATGAACATTGAACTTCGAACATAAGAGCCAAATCACCTAGTCTATTAACATGCCTAATAGATTATTGCATGAATTTGTTACTTGTTTTATCTATCTCCTTTGGATATATGGCATGAGCCTTTGAGCATATTATTCCAAAAGCTACGTGGATTCCAAGTGATCTTAAGGACTCTAAATATTTTCCTTCGAGTAACCTTAAGGGATCCCAAATATCATATTCTAAGTGGGTATCCAGACTTTTGAATATTTAACATCAAAGGCTCTGTGGCATTATAAATTCATCCTTTAATGACTTCACTATGCATTTGACCTTGAATGATAAACTTGTCCTTGGTGACACTCTTTGGTTGTTCCCAATTAAGCCATTCTTAATTGTAATGTTATAAAGGGTTAGTTTATCACAATTAGCATCATGGGTGTTATGCCAATTCTTGGTTTAACATTTTGATGCTAGAAGGAGGGCCTGAACCTTCGATCATATTTAATTCTTTCCTCAAGATAACAAATCAAGTTGTTGTTTTAGGAAAATGAGATCAAGATGACTTAACACTTTAAGTGAAGAGGTCGTACAGACGACAACAATGGAAGAGAATGTAGTTTCCAACTTCAACTTGGAAAATGTAAAACCCAGACAGCCATCAGAACTAGCCCAATCTACTAGCAATGAAGCTAAGATTGCAGACCTAGAACAACAAATGTTGACGATGAAAGAAATTTTTAAAGGAGTCCTTTCATAAAAATCTTCAAAACTACCAAATTCATTAGGGAAGATGAGGTAGAGTCTCCAAGAAAGGTCACTCTTTGCTTAAAAACAAAAGCAAAAGCAAAAGCAAACTTGTATTAGTTCCATGAAAAAAGAAGTCATCAACAGGCTGAAGCAATTGATCTCTCTCAAAAGTTGTTAGTTGTAACAATCTGCCTTTCATACACCAAAATACGATACTTTAAATATTCTCGGTATTCATATGCCGATCATTTAAGTATCCGAAAGACGGGTCGTTTGGGTGAAGGAAAGGAAAAGAAAGAATAGAATCTCGCAAAACATGATGAGTAATATTAGTATGAGAAAGTTTTTACGAAAAGAAATCATCTTCATATATGTGACATCAGAGTACATTAACCTATTATCCGCCTGGACAGTTATAACAGCCCATCTTGACAATTTCTGATAAATACAACAAACAGTCATCAAGAACAACTAAACAACGAAAGAATATAAGATATGAGAATACGTCTTGGAGAATTTAGCTCGTCTTCTAAAAGCTCCAAAGGATCCAGCTAAATATGGAAAATATGCTCGAGCTGACCCAATCATTATAGAAAAACAATGCCTGGGTCAGTCTTGTAAAACAAAACTGACAAAAGATCAAATAAATCATATGGATTACTACATTTGAAAAACCTTTCAAAAAAAAAGCATCTTGTAAGACCACACCGTACATAAACACGGATGGGTTTTTACCTTACGCTAACTAAAACATTTTATTATAAAGATCCAGCGATATTATTATAATGTCCAGGTTTAAAATAAATATGGAATATAGCTGAAATGCTTACATCTCACATTTCAATATAGTTGGGAACATCTAAATCCGTAAAGGTTCATATTGGAGAATGGGTTCCAACGATGGCAAGGTAAGGGACAACCTTTCGATGATACACCTCTAGAATACGTACCTAAGGGCTACAGATGCATCTGCCCCTCTGTTACACAGAGCTGGCATGCCCCTTTGTTATGACAGGTCATATTACCTCACCTCTTTGACAATGAGGCTGCCTTACTTTTGCCCTTCGATGCCTGTGCGCAAAACAAATCAGCTAACCATATGCTGCATATCTTGTTTTAGCCATTCTTTCGGATTGTGAGGCTTGAGGCTATTCTTTTACCTCTTCTACTAACATACCATCTTGGAATGCTAACGCTTCCCTTAAAGCAGAGATGCAATGCTAGCATATATCCATAGAAGTTGTTCCGGGAACGAACAAGCATTCAAAATTTTACTATCTTCCATTTGGGAATCACCCTCAACAAGAATAGTATAGCTCCATATCATACTTCATCACGAACGTTATTAGTTTGGAGTAGTTTGGATAAATCTGAAAAACCGTTATCTCCAAAACTAAGTGATAATTTTTGGCTAACTTAATTCTGGTTCTTTGGAAGTATGCAATAGGTATTCGAGTCTTCACCAAGGAACTCAAATATACAATCATACTTCCTGAGTCAAAGCAGGTCAAGATTTGATAGTCAGTTATTTAGCTATCAAATAAACAAACAACAACAATTCAGATATTTAATCACCTATAGCAACCACTAAGCCTCAAAATAATTCTTTCATTTATTGCAAATCACTTTTTAAAAGCATTTATCAAAAACATCCATACCCATCTCACTGACATAAGTATATTCTCAAAACATTTGTGAAAGGTTTCTTATTTACAAATCATATCAAAGGATCATAACAAAATGTTATTTAATTTGGAGATAAAGATAACCTCAAATAATATTCCTTTGGTGTTAAATGTGGGATGCATATCCATACCATCAGAATTAAGAAGGCCAGTTAAAGAAAATTCCAAATTAAACTCTTTTATAATTTACCTTTATGAATGCTTTTAACGAATCTCTTTTGTTTATGAAATCTTCTTTACTTAAATTTCAAACCCACTTATAAAAATCTTTATAAACCACCAAGTTAATTTACGAAACTCTTTTATAAGTATCAAAACAATTTATACAACTCTTTATAAATCTCCAAAATCATTATATAGAATTTCTATTATATTTATATAAACTCTTTTATAAATATCCAAATCATTATAAAAACTTGTTTATAAATCATCCTTATTTATAAAAAACTTCTTTAATACATTTAATCAATTAGGTTCCTTTGATAAAATCGCTTATATAAAAAACTTGAAATAAACAAATTATTATTTGAAAATTCTTCTCTTAATCAATCTTTAAACCACATTAGCAAAATAATGATTTTAAACCATCATTTAAAAAGTATAAATTTACTCCAAATACATTTAATAAAATAATTGCTTAGTTATCCTTTAAACATTTTAATAAACTTTAAACCACTATCAAAAAGGGAAAAAAGGAAATATTTGACTTCATAAAAATCAGGAAGAGGCTTAGTGACCACAATGGTTCGTTTAGATGAGTTAGCTTATCCAAGTTATAACATGGGCATTTACATAACAAGCAGATATGTAAAAGGAAACAATACATAACAACCAATCACATATAGGCAAATGTCCAAGTTACTATAATAGTAGATTGGGATTTGTTCTGCTAAACACATGTCTAAGCTAATATAATAGTAGAATGAGTTTTATTATGCCTAAAAGATGTCAACGCATAACCTACTTGGTGAATTATGGCAGAACTGTGATTTCTTCTACCGAACAAATGTCAGATACAAATTAATTAGTACAACGATGATTATTCTGCTAAACAGCAGTTATTGAGTTTCATATTCATATGAGGTTACTTAAGGGTAGTCGACAAAGAAATATCTTGGATAAAAATCTTCTTTTAAAAGAGAGTTGGTTTTTGAAAACAAAATGACCTTTAAAAATAAAGTGGTTTAAACTTTTAAAAATTAATTTAATAATTAAATAGCATTTAAACTTTATTCAATAATGCTTAATCTTGAATTAATAATTAAATGATAATTAGATTTTGAATAAATAATTAAACCCTAATTAATCTTAAATAAATTATTAAATAATAATTTAAAACTTTAAATAATAACTAAATATTAATAAATTCATTTAATTAATTAAATAATCCTTACTTTAAACATAAATAATAAATTAAATCTTTATTTAAAATAATTATATCATAATTAAGTTTTAATTAAATCATAACTTATATTTAACTTGATTAATAATTAATTAATAATTTGACCTTTCTTAAATAAACATTTTAATAAATCTTAATTAAATAGCAATCAATTATTAATTAGTTAGTTAATATTAACCTCTAAAATAATAATTTTGAGAAAAATTAATCCTTAAATAAATTAATAATTAATCTTAAATTAACTAATTGTGATTAACTTACTTAATTTCACTTAAGTAGTAATTCCTTTATTAACAAAAGCTTAAGTGCTAATTACCTTACTTAATTATTAAAATGACCATTAATTAAATAATTTTATAATTACTCATAATTACGCAAAACATGTTTTGAAAACTCTTTTCAAAAACATTAAAGTTGAAAACACTTTTATATTTCAAAAATAGTTCGTTTTACGAACTGCGCCTATAACGACTATCGCTATATGACCCGAAATTTCAAAATTTGAGTTTTATATTACATACTTTAAAATATTATTTTAAATGCTTTAACTACCTCATAAACTTAGGAAAAGTTTCTAGAAACACAAAGCAAGGATTTTTTTTTTGAAACTAAATAAAAACATTTCTAAAGGTAAGTAAGGAAACAAGTTTTGAAACCATAGGATTTCGATGTCGTAACTACGATTCCAAGTACTAATCTCTTCATTTCACATGACATACTCAAGTGCTAACTTACAGCATGTAAGATACAATGTACATCATCATAAATAAACTTTTATGCTATTACATAAACAACATCACAACATTTCCATCCATACACATATTTCACTTTTTATTTCAAAGTCGATCTAAGATCGCATCAAAATATATATTTAAACATATTATTCACATTAATATCTAACCAATAAGTAATGGTTTTTAACAGCAAAGCACACGTCATTAATGAAGTCAGAAACTTTATATAAAAAGGTTAGATAGGATTTTGGAGGCCTTGAAGGTTATATCAATTCGACCATAAAGGGGTATGGGTTCGGCCTAGCATGGAGGATGGAGTATGGGATTGCTTTTGGCCAAGCGGAGTTGTAGAAGTGTAGTGAAATGCTTAAAGCAAGGTTTTTAATTTTTAAAACAATCTACGGAAGCCATGAAAATTTCACATGAAACTTGGAGAAAGTTTTAATAAGAAGGAATGAAAATGAAAAGGTGAAGGGAAGGTCAGGAATTTTTTTATATAACATGAAATCCTAAAGTTACCTAAACATCCTTGTACTTTGCCCTCCTATCTTTGCTTGCCACATCATCTTGACATCTCATCCTAGTCTCCCCTTCTAATTTTCAAAAATTCATGCATTCCCTCCTTGCCCAACATGTTTAAACATGTTTTAGTACTCTGCTGTACTTATGTATCCTAATGATGTGACAAATTCTTTTTAGTAAATTATATTTTTAAACCTTATATACCTAAGTATAAATACATATGTATATATACTAACACACACATATATATCTTAACTTATTTATAAATGTGTACAGTTACACCAAAGAGTCATAATGTTTCCGATAACTTTTAGCTGACAAAAAGTTGAAAATTTGAAAAACGAATTCCGGTCACATTTTCGATTTTTCTTCGAACTATATATTTTTGTAAAAAAAATTTAAAAACTATTTCTCCATTATTTATTTCTTAAAATAGTTTTATTTCAATTTTAAAAACCAATATTTGAATATTTAAAATTAATTAAATATTTATAAAATAAAGTGGTGAAATTCCAAGTCGTTACATCAGTGAATAATAAAGCTAAGATAAATTATCAAGAAAGATTGGACGCAAAATCCAAGGAGCAGTTTGGAAGTCTAACCTCCAAAGGAAACAAATCTAATAGAAGTAATTACTATAGCGATGAAGCCTATTTGAGAGACATAGCCGCAAAAATGGCAAAAGATATGCTCAATAGTAAAGGAAAGAGAACTCTAGATGATAGAGTCAATGATAATCATCGAGAAGCTCCCTTCACAGATGAGTTCGTGTCGACAAAAATTCCTTCTCATATGAAGGTTCCACCATTCAGGTATAATGGAACGACTAATGCAGACGATCACTTACTGGCTTTCGAAAATCAGATAGAATTATACAATGTGTCTGGAGCTTTGGGCTGTAGGATTTTTCCAACCACTTTTAAGGAGCATCGACTAAATAATAACGATGTTACCGAGAGATGGCTATCTATTCCTATAAACAATTTTCTTATGAATTCTCAGCACAATTCTGTATCCGTAAAGATCCTACTGTCTACTACACCGTAGTAGCTAATATCAAACAAAGGCCGGGGGAGTTGTTGGGTGATATCTTAAGAGGTTCAATATAGAGGCCCTGGAGATAAAAATATGACCAATAGGGATAAGGTGGTAGCGGTACATTCAAGGCGGATTGAAAAAACCACATTTTGTCTAGAATTCTATATAGATGGATGTAAGATTTGCAAGATTTTCATTTTCAAGCTGATAAACTCATCGGCATTGACAGAATATATCAGGCCAAAAAGAAGGCCCAAGTCAAAAAGGAACCAAGGAAAAATAGCCACAACTGCAACCTTAAGAAGCCCAGATGGGAAGAACCCCCAAATACTAACCATCTTGCTCTAAACAAGCCAATATTCTATATACACACACGAATATATATATATACACACACACACACACACACATATGCTACAATGAAGGAAAGAAGTGACTTCTCAATTTCATACAAAGCTAAAACTGATCCTGAACTGAGGAAGGGAAAGATTACTACGCTTATCATATGTTGAATGGGCATAAAATAGATGAGTGCCAAATACTGGTAGACATAATTCAACGTATGATCTATGTTGGACATCTGAAGGAATTTGTTAAGGGTAATCAAAAAGCAGAAAATGGCAATCAAAGGCTACCAAACAGTAACGCAAATCTGGTGGAAAGTGACATTCAGCCAATTCCACCTCTTAACTGAATTGACGTTATCCATAGAGGCCCACACCTGGCTGGAAATAGCAAAGGAGCTCGAAGTTGTTATGTTAAGGAAGCGAAAGAAGCGATTTTATCTATTAAAGAGGAGTAGTTGCTCAATAATATAAGATTTCAAATCCGAATGCATAATCTGACCATCACTCCACAAGAGCTGGGAGAGGTTCGCCACTTGCATAATAACTCGCTTATGATTACTGCGCAAATTGGACTTTTGTGATTACTAATTTTGGTTGGATACAGAAAGCATTATCAACATAATTTTCAAACATGAATTTGATCAAATGGGAATTCATGAAAGCTAAGTTTTGAATCTATTTTCCAGTTCAACAATAAGGGGTCAACTCCTATTGGGCAGATAAGACTTCTTGTGCAAATGGGAGTCCCACCGAGTTGTTGGACTTTTGATACTCTCTTTGTTACCATGGCTCAACCTTCATATTATAGCGCCTTTTTTGGAAGACTAGCTTTGGACAAAGTTGATGCTTTTGTTTCACCAAAGTATTTGGTGGTGAAGTTCTGGACCAAAAGTGGGCAAGGAACCATAAGAGGGGAAGAATTCAGTGCTCGTGAGATGTACTTTATAACGATTGAGCAATACTAATAAGACTACCCTTCTTGTTGTGATTCAGAGAAAAATGAATTATCATAACTGGTACTAAAAAGTCTTTGTATGATGATTCTTCAAACTCATCACCTAAAGCGAGAATAGAGTCCATTAAAAAGACTAAACATGTGTTGAGGAAATTTGACTTCTCCATTATGAAAAAGAAAAGGAAGGAAGTAAACTTGGTAGGAGACGAAACATAAGATGAGGAGAATGTCACCGAACTAGACTTTAGAATGAATAAGAAAGAATGGATCCGACTGAAGATCTAAGGGAAGTATGCTTGGATCTAGCCAATGCAACAACAACGGTTAAGATCGGAAAAGAGCTAGACAACAAGCTGAATGAAGATATTGTTCAGTCCTTCAATCTGACAAAGATGTATTCACTTGGACCCATTTAGATATGATTGGAAAAGATCTGACCATTATGTTCCATGTTTTGAATATAGACCCAAGTATCACACCAATCCGATAGAAGAAAAGACAGTTTGATAAAGTTCGGTCCAATGCTTTAAAACGATAAGTCAAAAATTTGCTCGAAGGTAGAATTATTAGTAAGGTTATTTATCAGAAGTGATTAAAAAATCAAGTGCTAATCAAGAAATCAAATGGGAAGTGGAGAACATGAGCCGATTACGTTGATTTGAATGAAGCATGCCCAAAAGACGATTATCCTCTTCCATGGATAGATCAGTTAATTGATGCAACAAGCAGGCACCAACTCTTATCTTTCATGAACGCGTATTCTAGATACAATCAAATTCCAATGTCAAACCAGATGAGGAAAACAGTAGTTTTATAATATATCGGGAAACATGTTGTTACAAAGTAACGCCTTTTTGATCGAAGAATGCTAGAGCAACATACCGGAGACTAACGAATAGTATATTTAAAGAACAAATGAGTCGGAACATGGTAGTGTATGTGGATGATATGTTGATCAAGTCCGAAGAGAGAGGCATTCATTTAAAAGATCTAGAAGAAATGTCTGATGTATTACGAAGATATCAGATGAAGCATAACCCACAAAAATGTGCTTTTGAAATTCAGTCTGGTAAAATCTTCGGATATATCGTCGGTGCAAGAGGAATTGAAGCCAACCCTGACCAAATTCAAGCTATTAGAGATATGGAAAAACCTATGATGAGCAAAGATGTAATGAGCCTAAGTAGGAGAGTGGCAGCATCGAAAAAATTCATTTCCAAAGTCACTAACAAATGCATTCCATTCTTCAATGTAATTAAAAAGAAGAAAAACTTCGAAAGGAGTGAAGATTGTTAGAAAGCTTTTAAGAAGCTGGAAGATCAATCAAAAAAACCACCAATTATCTCTAGCCATATGGATGGGGAAAGTCTTTATATGGCTGTTTCTAAACATGTAGTTAGCTCAATGCTAATAGGGGAAGAGAAGGGAATTCAGCTTCAAATTTATTATACCAGCATAGGACTCAAAGATGGAGAAACCAGATATCCAATTATAGAGAAATTGGCGTACTGTTTGACTCTCACAGTGTGAAAATTAGGAGCTTATTTTTAAGCACATCCAATCAAAGTCCTAAAAATTTTCCACTCAAGAAGGTTTTTAGTAAGCCAAAAACTTCAGGAAGATTAGTTAAATGGGGAGTAGAGCTTAGCCAATATAATATCAGATTCCAACCTCGGGTATTAATTAAAGGAGAGGCTCTAACCGGTTTTGTCAACTAATGTACAAGATTCATTAAAGAGCAATTAGAAAAAGAAAAGGATCTAAAACCTAAGTGGTGACTACTTATGGATAGAGCCTCAAATGAACAAAGATCCGAGGTCGAATATGTGATTATAACCCCTGATGGACATCATTTGCATTATGAATGAAGTTAGGATTTCCAGCCATCAACAATGTGGCCAAATATGAACTTATGATAGCAGGACTTGGCCTAGCCCTTTATATGAAAATCCCTAGATTCACAATTAATGGTAAATTAGCTACACTAGAAATATCAGACGAAGGATGCCAAACTAACTATATATGTTAAAAAAATATTGAAAATGTTAACCCAGTTCGAAGATTTCCCAATACACCAAGTGTCAAGAGGAAAGAACTCCCAAGCCGATTCTTTAGCTAAGTTGGCCAGCTCACGAGGTGCACTAGAAGCCTGAATCGCGCCAATAGCCTACCAAGAGAATCCAAGTATAGAGGAGAAATGCCGTAATCTAGAAAATGAATCCTTAGTGTTGACCAGGTCTCAAGCCTTAACATACAAGGAGAAAGTGGACAAAACTGAGATTCTTCAAGAAAAACCTCCTCATACGAAAGCTAATAATCAATATGAGAATAATTGGATGACGCAATCATCGAATATATAACAAAAGAAAGACAGCCAGTGGATAACAAGGAATCAAGGAGAATAAAACGCAAAGCTCTAACTTTTTATCATGAAAAATGGGATACTTTATAAAAAGGGATATTCGCTCCTTTATCTAAGATGTGTTGATCCAGAAATAGGAGCAAGATTACTAAGGAAAGCCCATGATGGATTCTGCGGAGACCATTCCATTGGTATGAAATTGGGCAAGAAAGTTACGAGACAAAGCTCTATTACCCTCAAATGATTAGTCAAGCCATTGATTATGCAAGAAGATGTGAAAAATCTCAAAAGTTCTCTAAGATCCTGCATCTAACATCAAGCAAATTGACTTCTATCTCAAGCCCAAGGCCTTTCTATGTATGCGGAATTAACCTAATTGGACCACTGCCAACATCTAAAGGAGGAGCTAAGTATGCGGTCGTAGCCATTGATTACTTCGCAAAGTGGGTAGAAGCCGAGCCGCTTTCTAATATCACATCGGGAAAAGTTCTCAAGTTCATAATCAAGAACATCGTTACAAGATTCAAAATTCCATACAAGATAATATCAGAAAATGGAACTAAATTTGAAAGTAAAGAATTCACTTGATTCCGTGATAAGAATGGAATCGTCAAAAGCTTTTCATCTGTAACTCATCTCAAAGAAAATGGAGCTATTGAAGCAGCCAATAAACTGTAAAGACTATCCTAAAGAAGTGGTTGGACAAAGAAAAAGGAAATTAGGTAAAGGAACTACCTCACATCTATGAGCATATAGAACCTCTACTAAAACTGCAATAGGACATACCCATAGTCCATAACATATGGATGTGAATCCATGTAACCAATTGAGGTTGCAGTACCTTCTCACTGAAGGATTTTGTATGCTTTTACTCCGAATCAACAATGAAAGAAAGCGTATCTGGACTTAACCAATGAATTAAGAGATGAAGTGGCCATATGAATGGTTAAATATCAAAGAAGAATATCCAAAAACTATTACTCTAGAGTAAGAGGAAGATCATTTCAAAAATGAGATTTACCACTCCAAATGTATTGATAAATACTAAGAATCCATCAGATGGACCACTTGGGCCAAAGTGGGAAGGGCTTCTAATCATACACAAAGTAATCCCGCTTGGGGCCTATAAACTATGTCGACCTGATGGCAATGCAATAGCAAGAACATGGAATGCTGAACATTTGCGACTGTAATTTTCAACAATTGATGAATAAAGAGGTTGAAGAGGAAGAATTTATTAGCTCATCCATGAGAAGGAGTGAAAATCTTATAAGAAAAAAGACCTGGCCATCAAAGGCTCATGGCTATCAAAGGCCTTGTAATAGAAAAAACTTCAATGTCATCATCAAAGCCGTACTAAAGCGCCTCCTAGAGGAAGAACGGATAAGCCTTTAGTCTGTCCAAAACACCGAACAAGCCTTCAGTGCCGTCATCTAAGGCCTCATTCAAGCGCCTCCTAAAAGGAGGATAGAGTAAGCCTTTAATATCGTCATCAAAGCACCGAATCAGCCTTCAGTGCCATCATCGAAGGCCTCACTGAAGTGCCTCCTTTAAAGAGGACGGGTAAGCCTTTGGCCTATCCAAAGCATCGTACCAGCCTTTAATGCCATCATCAAAGGCCTCATTGAAGCGCCTCATGGAGGGAGGTCGGGTAAGTATTTGTTTCTTCTCAAGATAGCAAACTAAATGCATCAGACAATAGACCTAAATCATTACCTGAGATGGTGATAAGAGGTCCAATCAAAGTAGAGATCATCACCTAAGATGGTGTCAAACAAATCAAACAGAATCAGAGCCAAGTGGTGCTCCAAATCAATCGGTCTACTAGAGGAAGATCTATCAAAAATCAGAACCAAGTAGCGCTCTAAATCAATCAATCTTCTAGAGGAAGATCTATCGAAAATCGAAGCCAGCTAGCGCTCCAAGTCAAACAATCTTTTAGGGAAAGATCCATCGAATATGAGCCATTTGTGCTCCTCAACAAACACAATCTTCAGTTGCCAGATAAGGATTTCTGGTCTTCTATTATTATTGCTAGATATAGATTTTTGGTCTTTTATTATTATTTCCAGATATGGATTTATGGTCTTCTATTATTATTGATAGATTTTGATTTCTAACTTTCTATTATTATGCCAAATATAGATTTCTGGTCTTCTGTTATTATTATCAGATACAAATTTTTGACCTTCTAGTTTTCAATTATTATTGCCAGATATGGATTTATGGTCTTCTATTATTATTGCTAAATATAGATTTCTGGTCTTTTATTATTATTGTCAGATATGAATTAATGGTCTTCTATTGTTAATGCCAGATTCAGATTTCTAGCCTTCTATTATTATCGCCAGATTTGAATTTATGGTCTTCAATTAGTATTATCGGATATGGATTTCTGGTCTTTTATTATTATTGTCGGATATGGATTTCTGATCTTCTATTATTACTACCAGATATGGATTTTCAGTCTTCTATTATTATTGTTAGATTTGGATTTACAATCTTCTATTATAATTGCTAGATTTGGATTTTTTGTCTTTTACTATTATTACCAGATATGGATTTATAGTCTTATATTATTATTGCTAAATTTGGATTTTTGGTCTTCTATTATTATTACCAGATATGCATTTCTAGTCTTCTATTATTATTGCCAGATATGGATTTCTGATCTTCTATTATTATTGTTAGATTTGAATTTCTGATCTTTTATTATTGGCAGATATGAATTTATGGTCTTCTATTATTATTGCCAGATTTGGATTTCTGTTTTTCTATTATTATTGCCAAATATGGATTTCTTGTCTTCTTTTATGCCAGTTTGGATTTCTGGTCTTCTATTATTTCTGGTCTTCTACAATCATCGAATGGATTTTTGTTCTCCTATTAGTGCCTAAGAAAATTTCTAATGCTCCTTCTTATGACATTACCAGATAATCTTCTTGGTTTTCGCTTGAAAACTTATTGTTATTTATTATTCTCTTATAGTAAAATTATAATCTTAACTTACACGGATTGTATAGATTAATAACTCAGTCAAATCCAAAGGAGATTGCTATAAATTGGAATCAAGTTTAAAATTAATAACAAGAGATATCGTTCACTTTATATTTTACAGGAAAACAAGATTAATAAGGAAATATCATTAAAGAGTGGGAAATACAAAGGAATTCTTGGTTTTACCATAAAAAGCAAAAACTTCTTTTATACAGTGGGACCAAGTGTTATCCACATAATTTCAACTTTAAAGATGATGTAACAAGTGATGGTGTCATAAAGAAGTCGATGCTGCCAAGCCAATGGTGGCTCGCCTAACCAATAAAGTGCCATCTATGTCGTATACCATACGGTTTCGCTTTCAACCATATCGCATCTCTATCAATGTCGCTGCCAATCAATGTTGCCTTCAAATGACATCGCACTTCTTCACTATATACCACATACCAAATGGCGAAGCTCTTTTGCCTATGCCATCCATTGCCAACACTGCTCTTTATTAGTGCCGCACTTCATTAGCCATTGAAGGATACTACTTATAATAATGTTGCCATCAACCAGTATCGATGATAGGCTCTGCCGCAAGTCATAATTTCCACTTATTATTGATGCTACCCCTTCAATGATGCCGAATCTCATTAGAATAAATTGTTATCAATATAATGCTTTGGGGAATGTCATCGTAGTATATCCTCGCGATGTCAATGATGAACAACGGCGGTATCTATGAAGATAGGATGATAGTCAATTCCGCTTCAGTTTAATACCGCCGTCAACCAATTAAGAGCGCCAATCATCACAATGGAAGTCATCAACATCTATAATCATCAATGTCAACAATATATTGGATAAAATCGCTCTTTCACAATATCGCCCTATATTGACGCCACCCCTCATCAATGCTCAGTGCCGCCTTCAACTGATATTTTTCTTCAACTATATTTCTTATATTTGTGCCGCTTTTTATTTAAGCCATTATTGTATATTGTTAAAGCCAGTTTGTTGTCGATACTACCCCAAGTGGTGCAACCCAGGATCAGTGGTGACATTATTGCATTTCGTCACTACTAAAGAGACACCATGTATTTGAGTATGCAACGTTGACATCGAGACTCATCAGCATTTGCTAAAATCTTTAAAGTCGACATCATGCCAGATATGCCGCCCCTTATCGATGTTGATTCGTGTTGAATGCTTCCTTTATTAGAGCAATGTCAAAGTTCAACTAAATGCCGAAGTATGTCGAAAATCATGTCCAAATGAGGCTCAGTGTCGCGCATTAGTGTCGTTGAAAGTCAAGACTGCCGACACAAAGATAATACACACGCCGCATTTCTACCCCTATATATATGGACCTAGGGGTAAGTTGAAGGGGGCGATCATTTTCTTTTGTCAAATATAAGATTAAGGCATTTTAACCCTAAATCAAATTGGAAAAAATTACCAATTAATTAAAAATCTCGTAATTTTATGATAGGGAACATGGACAAATTTGAATATGGCCTATTAGACTATGAACGATGATAAGCATAGCCTATTTTTGCTTATGAATAAGATCGAACATGACTTAATTTGCCTATTAATGAGAGTGTGTAGTAACAAGAATATGCACTTTGAATGTTATTTATAAGGACATGCATACTTACTACTTTGCCTATGGACATTGGACTTCAAACATAAGAACCAAATCACCAGCTCTATTAAAATGCTTAATGGACTATTGCACGAATTTGATACTTGTTTTCTCTATCTCCTTTGGACATATGGCATGAGACTTTGAGTATTTTATTACAAAATCCACATGGATTCCAGAACGTGCACTCCTGGTGATCTTAAGAACTCTTGAACATTTCATTTCAAGTGACCTTAAGGGATCTCAAATATCATATTCCAAGTGGATATCCAGACTCTTAAATATTTAACATCAAAGGATCCATGGCATTATAAATCCATCTTTTAATGACTTCACTATGCATTTGACCTTGAATGATAAACTTTTCCTTGGTGGCACTCTTTAGTCATTAAGCCATTCTTAATTGTAGTGTTATCAAGGGTTAGTTTATCACAATTAGCATCATGGGTGTTATGCCAATCTTGGTTTAACAAGTTACATATGTATGCATAAATTCAACTTACCCTTGTACATAATATATTAAAATGTATTTTACTAATAGAAAAAAGCTAACCTAAATTTACAAAAGGAAAATTAATGAGTTAAGGTAGACATTTATGAAGAAGAAAATATGGAGGAATTCCCTCCTTTCTTTACTCATTCAATCAATATCATTTCAAATTAGTAATTAAACTCTCATTCAAATATGCATATAAAATTAATTTTGACCATTCTCATACATTGAAATCAAAAATTAACAAATATATATATCAAACTCTAATTTAGAAAGAATTCTGTTAAAATTGTAAATTTACACAAAAGTAAATTTTATAAACCTTGAATTAAAACAACACTCACATATACATATAATTAATTGTAAGCTAACTTTTAAAATTAAAATAACAAATGAATATGTATAGTTTGTGATTTAACATGTTTTAGAATTTGAAGTTAAAAATTTACATAAAAGTCTGCTTATGTTTTTTTGTAACAACTTTCAAACAAAAGTACACAATAATAAAAAAAAAATTCAAACAACAATCATGTAAAACTTATATTCAATTTTTTAATAATTTCAAATATACAGGATATGTAATTTATTTGAGTTGAAAAAATAAAATCATATAAATAAATAGTTTCTAAAACATGAACAAAGGAGATAACTTAGGCACATATAAATTCAAAATAAAATTTCAGATCTAAACAATATGAACATCATGAACAACTAATTACATGAGGTGTAATATGTCATAGCTCTAATGTTAAGATGATGGACATATAAAGAGATAGCAAAAAATGGATCTAAACCAAATTAATATTATGAACATATATTATTAAAAAATGTGGTAAAAAAGGAATTAGTTCAAGTTAAAAAGATAAAATTATATTCAAATTTGATATGTAAGAGATCTAATTATATTAATAAATAAAATGAAAATTTTACCTTAAGATGTAGCAAATAAATGCACCTTGAATAATGATTGTGACGACCCGCTTTTCTCTTCCCAGAAAGACGCATCATCATTAAGAAAGAAAGGGATAGAAAAGAGAAAAGATAGAGAAGAAAGAAAGGGATAGAAAAGAGAAAAGATAGAGAAGAAAGAAAGAAATAACATCAGAATCTCAACAGTGGAACAAATAAATTATATTAATCACATAAGTATTACATAGTATACAACATCTATCAGAGTTACACGGATTATCCATCACATACTTAGACAGTTATAAACATCTGTCTAGTTATTACAACTCAAGTACAAAACAAACATCGACTCAGAGATCACACAACAGAACTACCTATATATCTACAAACGTTGAAGCTTCCTGCACCATTGCTCCCCCAGAATTCGTCAAAGCTAACCCGAATCCCTTGGCTACTCGTAAAAATTTGAGTACCCAAGAGTTTAAGAAAACAGAAGATAAACTCCGTGTCAGACATGGGTCTGGTGTGAGTAACATGTTAAAGTTGTTTAACTTTGAAAAACCTTTGAAACAAAAGGTATCACGTAAGACTCCCCACACATAAACATGGGTAAGTTTTTACCTTACGCTAACCAAAATATTTGACAGGAAATCCAGTGACATTATAATAGGGTCTAGGGTTTTCAAGTAAAATATAGAAATAGTTGGAATGCTTACATCTCATGTTCCAACATAGTTTGGCAACACTAAAACGTAGGGCACTAGTTGGAGATTGGATTCCATATAACGGCAGTGCTACTAGGGTACCCGCCCGTCACAGTACGTGTCCTAGATCACCTTACCGAGGATCCACCCTAAATCCCCTGCAACACAAGGCCGGAACCATCCCTTACTGAACAGTCCTGAACAAGACAACCCCGGCAGTTGTTGCCATCAGCTGCCCCCACACATCCGAATATAAAGGGACTTCTAGAATGGGGAAAATCTTGTCCTACTTGGGTGCTACCCAATTAGCCTTGCTGCACCTCCCCTGTTTTAGCCATTCCCGGTTGATGAGGCTTGAGGCTACGATTATTTTTAGAGAACACATCTCTTAGAATGCTCATCGCCCATCTGACAATGTTCTGAAAGCATTCAATCCATACAAGTTCGTTCCGGGTTCGAACGAAACCGAAGGCATTATCTCGTTACACTCATTTTGGAATCACCCTTAGAGTTAACGACAATAACCCTTGCACTCTGAATCTTCATCTTCACTTAAGATTCACGACCTGTCGTTAATTTGGATCGATGTAGTTTTCGGATATCCAAATCAAGAAACCCAATCCCGATCTGATCGAAATCCAAAACGCCATCTTTTAAGTCCAAGTTGTTTTAAAGTTAAAACAATTTGATTCAATTCATTATCTATATCTACACAGATAGATAATTCACAATATCACAAATAGATAATCCACATTATCATCACAAATAGATAATCCATATTATTATCACAAATAGATAATCCACATTATCATCATAATTCAACCAAAGCACCCAATATCAAATATCAGTACATATCTCATCAGAGATATCAAACAATCAAGGCATCCAATGTCAATCAGTCATCCATAAGCAAAGATCTATTAATCTCAACAACTATAATTAATTTAAAATGAATTAAATTAATTACTTCATCTCTAATTAATTTAAAATAAATTAAATTAATTACTTTCATCGCATAAATCTTGCTTACTTAACCATTAATTAATTACAAATCAATTAATTAATCATCCTTTCATTATCCATCTTAATTAATCACCCTTGATTAATTATCCTCTAATTACTTTAAGTAATTAGCCTTTAATTACTTACACAAATTAATTATCCTTAACCATTTATAGTAATTAACCTTCAATTACTTTCATTAATTAATTATAATTAATTACATTAATCCTTCATTAATTACAATTAATTAATTACTTTATAATCACTTATCATTGATTAATTAATTTTAATTAATCAACCTGTAATTACATCATTAATTACTTTAATTAATGATCCATAATTACTTCTTAATTAATTATTAATCATATTTAATAATTAATCTTTATTCATTAATCAATCTTGATTAATCACATTTAGTAATTAATTACTCTTAATTAATTACATCACTTAATTAACTTCCAATAACTTTATTAATCAATTCTTAAATCAATTACACTAAAAATAATTAATTATTAATTACTTCCACTAAGTAATTACCCTTGTTATTAGTTAGACAATGTAATTAAACCCAAAACTACTTTCAATCTTCAATTAATTACATTCTGTAATTACCATCATTAATTACTTCACTAAGTAATTATACATTAAGTAATTATACTTATCCCATCATCCAATGATTATTTTAAATTAATTAAACTAATTAATTAACTTAAACTAATCACATTAATTTAATTAATTAAATTGAGCAATTAATTCCTCTAATTACTTCTATTAAGTAATTATACTTAAATAATTTTCCAAAATTATTATCTTTCATTAATTAATAAAATTAATTATTAAAAATTAATCACATTAATTAATTATATAATAATTCTTAGTTAATGATCTTTATTAACTATTATTAATTCTTTAATTACTTTCCTTAAGTAATTATACTTTAATTAACCATCATTAGTTACAAATTAATTAACCTCTGATTACCAATTAATTTATCTCTAATTATAAATTAATCTAAATCATTAATTAATTAATTAATTACTCCTTAATTACCTTTTTAACTTAGTTATTCACTTAAAACCTTAATTATTTTTAAGATAAATAATTTTCTTTATTATTATCTTAATTATCATTGACATGTGTATTAAAACAATTTACACCTTTAAATATATTGTTAAATTCCATTTTTAATTAAGATTTAAAAAAATGATTTAACTTATCAAAATTTTTAAACAATCTATAAACCGCTTAAACAAATGTAAAGAAACATTTATCACTTATAAAAGAACCTTATATAAAAAAGTTTAAAACTAATTTACTTAATTACATTTTAAAATCAAGCTTTAAAAATAACTTAATCATTTAACTTGCAAAATTTAAGTTAAACAAATTTATATAACTTCCACTCCAATATTAAAGAAAACTTTTATAATATAATTTTGTATAAATAAAGTTTTAAACATCTTATTGGGAAACAAATTCATTTTAAAATATATATATACACACACACACACACTTTAAATCTTAAACTTGTTTAAACATTTGATTTTATAAAACTTTATTTATTTCAAAACCAAGATAATAAATTTGAATTGAAACCAAGCTTAAAAACTTGATTTAAAACTTTGTTTAAATTTGACTTTCAAATTTTAAAATTTCATTTTAAAATTTAAAACATTGACAGGTTTTTAAAACCTGTAACAACCATTGACTCGAGCCCATACTTAATAACCCCGATCCAAAACCTATAAAACTTCTAGCAACACTCGAAACTCTCTTGAGAAAAACTCGAGTACCTTACCACCTTCAAACCCATGTTCACCAGATACAAGAATGCACCGTGCATATGCACGGTGGCTCCGACCACCTCTGGTCGATGTCGCGACCTTCCCAAGGTCGGCATCGACCTCCTTTGACCATCCAAACTCCAATTCCATCGATTCCTACTCGAAATCAAATTCGAGTACCCTGAAAAAATCGTGGAACAAAACACTCAAGCCTAAAACCACCCAAAACTCACGCCTCCGACCACCAGCATGACTGAGATTCCGGTCTCGCCTTCGCCAACACTCCAGCTATCATCTCCCTGAGTTCTGTTGAACTCGATCATCCAGGGAAGTCGTGCTGATCAAAATACATGATCAAATCAAAACTAGGGTTATAGGCTTAAAACAATCATCGCCGCCTCTACAGCCACTTGATCGCCACTCAGACATTTTTTCTCACATCTGCGATCGCTCCACTACCCCCACAGAAAATCCCGACCTCCAAGACCACTGAGATCTCCAGAATCACCCAAATTCCATTTTCTGATCAAACAAAAAATGCTCCAATATTCCACTACTAAAAATCGTGATTTTATTTTTAAAAATCAAGTTTTAGTTTAAGTATTCAATTTATATTCCTGAATCGATGAATCAGGATATTTGAATTTTGACTTATATTAAGTTTGCTCTGTTGTTTTTGATTTCCAGAGACAAAAAAAAATTATTTTAACTTAAATAAACTTTTAAACTTTAATCTATGATACAACAAACATATTTTGTTTGAAATTTAAACCCTAACATAGATTAGGGCATGAGAAAATGATTTCTGATTAAAACTTATGCCTGGAAACTAGAATCATGAAAACCCAGATACACAACATACACACACCAATATATTCATTTACCAGATTGAAAATGAAGATGAACAGAGCACCTTCTCTTTTATTTTGAAAAAGATTTTGTACTTTAGTTGCTGGAAAATGTATTTGATTAAAGAACTGCAGTTGCATGCTACTGAAACTGGAATGCTGAAGAATGCTTTGATTTTAAAACTTGAATTACTGATCTGCAAAATGCTTGGAAACAGAGACTGCTTTGATTTCAGGCTTGCTTTTCAAAACAGAATTGGAGAAATGCAGGCTAATGGCTTGCAGGCCTATAAGTTTGATTTTGAAGGTGATGTTACAGGCTTTGTTGATTTGAATCTTAAAAATGGTTTGCAGGCTTATAGAATTGATTTCTTTTCTAGTTTGAGGAGTATAAATTTTCAGATTTTTGTTTTTGGAATTTGTATTCAGTTTTCTTATCTTTTGAAAAAAAAAATAGAAAAAAGATGGAAGGTAAGAAAATATGTTTATATATAGGCTGAACTTTGATTTTATTTAAAATAAAAGAAAAACTAAAATTAAATATGACACTTGTTAAAACATCTTGACATTTGTCATCTTGAATTAATATGTGCTTAACACATGTTATTTAGGTGTCTTAAGGAATTAACACTTGTAATAACATAATTTTTATTTATCTAAATGTCAAAAATAAGCTTTTACTTACTTTATTTATTATTATGTAAATGTATATATGAATTTTTTTTGAAAGAAAATGTAATAAAACTAATTATATATAAATAAAAGCTTATCCAAATATATTTTTAAAATGTCTATCTTTTAAATTTTAAATTAAAATTCAACTTAGATTTGGAAAAATCTAAATTAAAGTCAACTTATTGAATTTGAAAAAATAGTCCCATTTTCTTATTGAAATCTTTTTATGTTTATATATAAAAATAATACATTATTAATATTGTTTAAAAGTAACAAATTTGTCAATTTTAAATAATCTATAAAAGAGATAATGAATTATTTTTATTACTAAATGAATTTATGAATCATATGTTTTATTGTATTTTAAACTTTCATATCTAATTACAAATCATATTTATTAAGCAATATTTAAAAAGAAATAAAACAAACCTTTATGTTAATTTTATTTAAATTTAAATTTAGGCTTAAAATCTATTGTAAACTATTAAACATTTACCTTAAGTATTTCAAAACTATATAGTTATTTATTTAAATAATCTTTGAAAAGTTTTATATTAAATTAATTAGAATTTCCAAATATATTTTAGAATTTAAAAACATGATTTATTTACTATTAAATTCAAACCAAAGGTTTCTATTTACAATATATACAAATATATACATTATAAATAGAAAACCTTTTATTAGCTTTAAAATTTACCAATTTAAATATTTATTTGCTTTTAAAAGAATAATTTGCCACTTTATATTAAAATTATAAAAGAAAATTATCAAATCAATTCAATTATTAATACTGATTATTAAATTTATATTGCCCAAAATCCGGGTCATCGCATTTCCTCTCCCCTTAAAATAATTTCGTCCCCGAAATTTAAAACAAATATAATTTAATAACCCATCAAATATTTAGTTTTAAACCACAAGCATATATTATCAATCATATGCTAACAACCATAGCAACCAATTCATTCAATCAAACAAATCAGATGATCCTGACACAAATCAGGATAGATTTCTTAATACTATCTAGAGTTTCCTAGGTATAAACACTGTAATACTCGCTCTACTGAATCCAAACAATCTACACTACTAAGCTACAGAGCTTCTAATCATCTGGATCTACAAAACTGAATAGGATATCAGACCACAGACAAGTCCTGTTCAACAACCAAACCCCTCAGAACTCCTTGCTCCAAAACCAGAGATGGATCACACACGTACTCCCTCAGAGATACGTGAAACACAATGAATCCCAGTCTTCCAAACTGGCCATTCAATTCTGTAGACCAAACTCTTATCCTTACAAGGACACAGAAGACATCCAATACCTCGGAGCTGGCCACCTAAACTAATCAAAATTTATAGCTCTGTTGATCGGAGAAAACTTATCCAACATCAAATCTCTGATTTCATATCCAAGTTCCTCCGTCTCTTATCCATAAAAATCTTCAACGATCCTGGGCTGCCTTCATCTTTCTCAATCGGCTCAACCTTCGTTGATGACTCTAGAAACAAACTGGACCAAACACAACCCAACAGAATGATCCTATCAAGATCAACCAAAATCAAGATCAAACTCTAAAACTCTACTATCATCAGAGACTTCACAAACCTCTCCCATCTGGACTAGACAAACAAGAGCACTTACCAAACTTGCCTCAGATCCTGAAAAATTCCTATAGGAACCCTCTAATCTAAAACACTACAACTTCCAGTTGCTTTCACTCTAGAGCAGCTGTCGCCTCGCTTCCGCTGCATAACTCTGATCTGAAGTAGATGGGAATGTTGATGATGAACACGAGCACAGACTTCTACGAAGATATCCGAAAAATCTCTGATAACTCCGAAACTCTAAGAGATGCCTCGATCCCAAGCAAAAGATCACCCAAGAGAATACTCAACTATCGCAAGTCACTTTTGCGATCAATCCAGCCAAATATCCAAAGATATTGTTCTCTCTTTACCGATCGGAACAACTTATGCTAGACTAACCAATCCATCGAAGAAATGGATCCACTCTACTGCTTCTGAACTCCACCTCAAGAAAACTGCTTAGCCAGATGACCTTCCTGCTGGCACACAGAACACTCCGAGCTGCAACTCTGCCACTGATGCCAAAGATTTCCTAATCCATAAGCTCCTCGTGAAACTCGAGCCTCAAAGCCAAACACAAACACCCTGCTGAGCCTTAGCCTCGCCGATGCAGACACACTTCCTAAAACTTACTCTAAAGAAACATCTTTGGGAACATCCATAGTCATTGCATCTCATCACGCAGTTGCTCCTTCCTGAAGTTGCCCAGATACTATCACTTTCTTCTGCTTAACTGACAGATCCAAACTCAACTCATCCAAACTTGCACTTCAAAGATGGACTTCGAACCTCAAAAAGAATTTCTTTGGAGATTGGTGCAATCCTTACACCAAGCTTACTCAAGACGGTATTAGGTCTATAGTCTCGACAGATACACTTCCAACCTCAACATTCGGACTACTTCCATTGGTAGTCGTGCTACACACACCACTACCCTCCCTACCTCTAGAACTTATATTGGAAAACCCGAAAAGGTAACCCAATAAATAGGTAGAAATATATATATATATATATATATATATATATATATATATATATATCAATACAAGTATGCTCTCTCAAGAAAGAAATCACTCCAAAGCATAGGTATTCACTCAACCTAGCGCTCTGATACCAACTGTGAGGACCCGCCTTTCTCTCCTCAGAAATACGCATCATCATTAAGAAAGAAAGGGATAGAAAAGCGAAAAGATAGAGAAGAAAGAAAGAAACAACATCAGAGTCTCAACAGCGGAAGGAATAAATTATATTAATCACATAAGTATTACATAATATACAACATCTATCAGAGTTAAACAGATTATACATCACATACTTAGACAGTTGTAACACCTGTCTAGTTATTACAACTTAGGTACAACACAAACATCGACTCAGAGATACACAGAAAAACTACCTATATATCTACAAACGTTGAAGCCTCCTGCTCCATTGCTCCTCTGGAATTCATCAAAGCTAACCTGGATCCCTTGGCTACTCGTAAAAATTTGAGTACCCAAGAGTTTAAGAAAACATAAGATAAACTCCGAGCCAAACATGGGTCTGGTGTAAGTAACAAGTTAAAGTTGCTTAACTTTGAAAACCTTTAAAAACAAAAGGTATCACGTAAGACTCCCCACACATAAACATGGGTAACATTTTACCTTACGCTAACCAAAACATTTGATAGGAAATCCAGTGATATTATAATAGGGTTTAGGGTTTTCAAGTAAAATATAGAAATAGCTGGAATGCTTACATCTCACGTTCCAACATAGTTGGGCACAACTAAAACGTATGACACTTATTGGAGATTGGATTCCATACAATGGCAGGGCTACTAGGGTACCGTCCATCACAGTTCGTGGCCGAGATCACCGTACCGAGGATTCACCTTAAATCCCCTGCAACACAAGGCCGAAACCATCCCTTACTGGACAGTCTCGAACAAGACAACACCGGCAGTTGTTGTTATCAACTGCCCCACACAGTCGAATATAAAGGGACTTCTAGACAGGGGAAGATTTTGTCCTCCTTGGGTGCTACCCACTTAGCTTTGCTACACCTTTCCTGTTTTAGTCATTTCCGGTTGATGAGGCTTGAGGCTACGATTACCTTTGGAGAACACATCTCTTAGAATGCTCATCGTCCACCTGACGATGTTCTGAAAGCATTCAATCCATACAAGTTCGTTTCGGGTTCGAACAAAACCAAAGGCATTATCTCGTTAAACTAATTTTGGAATCACCCTCAGAGTTAACGACAATAACCCTTGCACTTCGAATCTTCATATTCACTTGAGATTCACGACCTATCGTTAATTTGGATCGATGTGGTTTTCGGATATCCAAATCTGGAAACCCGATCTCGGTCTCATCAAAATCCAAGACACCATCTTTTAAGTCCAAGTTGTTTTAAAGTTAAAACAATTTAATTCAATTCATTATCTATATCAACACAGATAGATAATTCGCAATAACACAAATAGATAGTCCACATTATCATCACATATAGATAGTCCACATTATCATCACAAATAGATAGTCCACATTATCATCACAATTCAACCAAAGCACCCAATATCAAATATCATATATCAACACATATCTCATCAGAGATATCAAACAATCAAGGCATCCAATGTCAATCAGTCATCCATAAGCAAAGATCTATTAATCTCATCAACTATAATTAATTTAAAATGAATTAAATTAATTACTTCATCTCTAATTAATTTAAAATAAATTAAATTAATTACTTTCATCACATAAATCTTGCTTACTTAACCATTAATTAATTACAAATAAATAAATAAATCATCCTTTCATTATCCATCTTAATTAATCACCCTTGATTAATTATCCTCTAATTACTTTAAGTAATTAGCCTTTAATTAATTACACAAATTAATTATCCTTAACCATTTATAGTAATTAACCTTTAATTACTTTCATTAATTAATTATAATTAATTACATTAATCCTTAATTAATTACAATCAATTAATTACTTTATAATCACTTATCATTGATTGATTAATTTTAATTAATCAACCATTAGTTACATCATTAATTACTTTAATTAATGATTCATAATTACTTCTTAATTAATTATTAATCATATTTAATAATTAATCTTTAATTAATCTTTATTCATTAATCAACCTTGATTAATCACATTTAGTAATTAATTACCCTTAATTAATTACATCACTTAACTAACTTCCAATAACTTTATTAATCAATTATTAAATTAATCACACTAAATAATTAATTATTAATTAGGTCCACTAAGTAATTACCCTTCTTATTAATTACACAAGGTAATTAAACCCAAACCTACTTTCAATCTTTAACTAATTACCTCCTGTAATTACCATCATTAATTACTTCACTAAGTAATTATACATTAATTAATTATACTTATCCCATCATCCAATGATTATTTTAAATTAATTAAACTAATTAATTAACTTAACTAATCACATTAATTTAATTAACTACATTGAGTAATTAATTCCTCTATTTACTTCCATTAAGTAATTATACTTAAACAATTTTCCACAAATGATTATCTTTAATTAAATAATATAGTTAATGATTAAAAATTAATCACATTAATTAATTATCTAATAATCCTTAGTTAATGATCTTCATTAACTATTATTAATTCTTTAATTACTTTCCTTAAGTAATTATACTTTAATTAACCATCATTAGTTACAAATTAATTAACTTCTGATTACCAATTAATTTATCTCTAATTATAAATTAATCTAAATCATTAATTAATTTAATTAATTACTCCTTAATTACCTTTTCAACTTAATTACTCATTTAAAACCTTAATTATTTTTAAGATAAATCATTTTTTTATTATTATCTTAATTATCATTAACATGTGTATTAAAACAATTTACACCTTTAAATCTATTGTTAAATTCCATTTTTAATTAATATTTAAAAAAAATGATTTAACTTATCAAAAATTTAAAACAATGTAAACCTCTTAAATAATTGTAAAGAAACATTTATCACTTATAAAAGAATCTTATATAAGAAAGTTTAAAATTAATTTACTTAATTACATTTTAAACTCAAGCTTTAAAAATAACTTAATCATTTATCTTGCAAAATTTAAGTTAAACAAATTTATATAACTTCCATTTCGATATTAAAGAAAACTTTTATAACAGAATTTTTTATAAATAAAGTTTTAAACATTTTATTGGGAAACAAATTCATTTTAAAAAATACACTTTAAATCTTAAACTTGTTTAAACATTTGATTTTATAAAACTTTATTTATTTCAAAACCAAGATACCAAATTTGAATTGAAACCAAGCATAAAAACTTGATTTAAAACTTTGTTTAAATTTGGCTTTCAAATTTTAAAATTTAAAACACTGACAGGTTTATAAAACTTGTAACAACCAATTGACTCGAGTCCATAGTTAAAAACCCCGAGCCAAAACATATAAAACTTCGAGCAACACTCAAAACTGTCTCGAGAAAAACTTGAGTACCTTACCACCTTCAAACCCATGTTCACCAGATACAAGAATGCACCGTGCATATGCACGGTGGCTCCAACCACCTCTGGTCGACGTCGCGACCTTCCCAAGGTCGGCGACGACCTCCTCAGACCATCCAAACTCCAATTCCATCGATTCCTACTCGAAATCTAATTCGAGTACACTGAACAAATCCTGGAACAAAACAAGCCTGAAACCACCCCAAACACGCGCCTTCGACCACCAGCATGACTGAGATTCCAGCCTCGCCTTTGCCAACACTCCAGCTATCATCTCCCTGAGTTCTATTGAACTCGATCTTCCAGGGAAGTCGTGCCGATCAAAATACACGACCAAATCAAAACTAAGGCTACAGGCTTAAAACAATCATCGTCGCCGCTACAGCCACTTGATCGCCATTCAGATATTTTTTCCCACATCTCCGATCACTCCACAACCCCAGAGAAAACCCCGACCTCCCCGACACTGAGATCACCAGAAATAACCCAAATTCCATTTTTTTTATCAAACAAGAACTGCTCCAATATTCCAGTACTAAAAATCATGATTTCAGTTTTAAAAATCAAGTTTTAGTTTAAGTATTCAATTTATATTCCTGAATCAATGACTCGGGATATTTGAATTTTGACTTATATTAAGTTTGCTCTGTTGTTTTTGATTTCCAGAGACAAAACAAAATTATTTTAACTTAAATAAACTTTTAGACTTTAATCTATGATACAACAAATATATTTTATTTGAAATTTAAACCCTAATATAGATTAGGTCATGAGAAAATGATTTCTGATTAAAACTTAGGCCTGGAAACTAGAATCAGGAAAACCCAGATACACAGCATGCACACACCAGTATATTCATATTCATATACATATATATATATATAGAAACACACTTATAAATATACAAACAGACATAATTATTTCTAGAGATGAACATGCAATAGATTTCATATACTTAAACTTTTTTTTAATAGTGATGTTACTCACCAAATTGCAAATGAAGATGAACAGAGCACCTTCTCTTTTATTTTGAAAAAGCTTTTGAACTTTAGTTGCTGGAAATTGTCTTTTATTAAAGAACTGTAGTTGCATGCTACTGAAACTGGAATGCTAAAGGATGCTTTGATTTTAAAACTTGAATTACTGATCTGAAAAATGCTTGGAAACATAGACTGCTTTGATTCCAGGCTTGCTTTTCAAAACAGAATTGAAGAAATGCAGGCTAATGGCTTGTAGGCCTATGAATTTGATTATGGAGGTGATGTTACAGGCTTTGTTGATTTGAATCTTAAAAATGGTTTGCAGGCTTATAGAATTAATTTCTTTTCTGGTTTGAGGAGTATAAATTTTCAGATTTTTAGTTTTTGGAAGTTGTATTCAGTTTTCTTAGCTTTTAAAAAAAATAGAAAAAAGATGGAAGGTAAGAAAATATGTTTATATATAGGCTGAACTTTGATTTTATCTAAAATAAAAGAAAAACTAAAATTAAATATGACACTTGTTAAAACATCTTGGCATTTGTCATCTTGAATTAATATTTACTTAACACATGTTATTTAGGTGTCTTAAGGAATTAACACTTGTAATAACATAATTTTTATTTATTTAACTGTTAAAAATAAGCTTTTACTTACTTTATTTATTCTTATGTAAATATATATATGTGTGTGTGAATTTCTTTTTAAAGAAAATGTAATAAAACTAATTATATATAAATAAAAGCTTATCCAAATATATTTTTTAAATGCTATCTTTTAAATTTTAAATTTTAAATTCAAATTCAACTTAGATTTGAAAAATCTAAATTAAAGTCAACTTATTCAATTTGAAATAATGATCCCATTTTCTTATTGAAATCTTTTTATATTTATATTTAAAAATAATACATTATTAATATTGTTTAAAAGTAACAAATTTGTCAATTTTAAATAATTTATAAAAGAGATTATAAATTATTTTTATTACTAAATGAATTTATGAATCATATGTTTTATTGTATTTTAAACTTTCATATCTAATTACAAATCATATTTATTAAGCATTTTTTAAAAAGAAATAAAACAAACCTTTATTTTAATTTTATTTAGTTTAAATTTAAGCTTAAAATCTATTTTAAACCATTGAACATTTACCTTAAGTATTTTAAAACTATATAGTTATTTATTTAAATAATCTTTGAAAAGTTATATATTAAATTAACCAGAATTTCCAAATATATTTTAGAATTTGAAAACATGATTTATTTATTTATTAAATTCAAACCAAAGATTTCTATTTACAATATATACAAATATATACATTAGAAATAGACAACCTATTATTAGCTTTAAAATTTACCAATTTAAATATTTATTTACTTTTAAAAGAATAATTTGCCAATTCATATTAAAATTATAAAAGAAAATTATCAAATCAATTGAATTATCAATATAGATTATTAAATTTATATTGCTCAAAATTCTGGGTCATCACAATGATATCTCCTCAAATACTCAAGATACACTCAATCCTTACAAGAGATGGATGAACCACTTGTGTTTCATTATTATTTTTTATGTTTGCTTTTGATTTGGAGTTGAAAGTCTTGGAAATTTTGTTTTGCTTCTGCCATTGAAGGTTCGAGAGAAGAGAGAAAAAAATGAATGAGAAAGAATGTGTTGTCTATGGAAATGAATTATTGAAAGAATTAAACCTTTCTCATTTTTTAATTTAAAATTCCCTAATTAATTACCTTGATTATCTCTCTCTCCCCACTCCCTTTCTTCACATGATATGGCTAAAATTACATGTCATCAAATGACTTCAAATTTCGTAAATTACTTGATTCTCTCTCTCGACTCCTCCCTCTTCAGATGATGTGGATGAAATTACACGCCATCAAATAATATAAAATTTCCATAGATTACTAAATGCAGCTATCTTCTACTTAAATTACATCGATATGATATATCTATGCATGCAAATTAACTTTTATAAATACCTTTAAATAATTACAAAAAACTCCTAAACATCAACTAAAATAAATAATATTTAATATTTCTTAAATATTAATCTATTTACAACATTTTATAAATTAATTAAATCATGTGGTTTTTTGGAGAATTCATCATTATGATTGTGCGATTCAAAGGTGTAAATTCAATCAGTGACTGATATTGTACAATTTGAATATTAACTATCACACATTAGCTTAGCTAGTGGTGTAACATTTTGGCTGAATTTATCGCTTACACTTCTTTTGGTAAAATCCAATTTACTTATTATAAGCATTACTTGGTAGTAATAATTATTTACATCAATTCTCTTCGTCTAAACTATATCACTTTGGAGTTAAGGAATTTGATAATGGTCAAAATTGCATATTCGTTAGTATTCAACTTTATAGTCCATAAGTAAAGTCCTTAGTTCAATAATAATAATAATAATCAACCGAAATAGTCTGGCCAAAGACTTTGACCTTGACTTGACTTTAGTTGACCATGATACTAACCACAATTAATCGATGAGATGAATCCTATTTTGAATAGTGTTTCAATTTTAATGCTTCCACTCGATCCAACTATAGTCGTTCGTTGGATGTCGTGCTACGATTTAACTATAATCAAAGTAGAGCTTCCAAATTGAAGATCAACAGTGTTCTCAAGTCGAGAGAACTATGTAAATTAGTCACATCAATTTTTTCTATTTGAACAAGTTATACTAGCCAACTTTAAATTATCGAGCAAGTCATTCCACTGTTATTCAATAACTATCAGCATGTAACCTCTTGGTGATCCAACAATCATGAGTATACAATGCCCAACATTTGGATAGCATTATGTACTCTTGTTTCAATGGATATATTGATATCCGGTCTCAATACATGTTGAGCAGGAATATTTAAATTTATACATTTATTTTCATTATGATAAATTACTCATGATTATAGCACTTTGTAATTATTATCACAAAACATACCATTTATGGATTTTCTATTAAATATTCTTTTAGTTAAATTAATTAGTTAATATATAATGAATTATATCAAGCATATAATAGAAAGAAAACACTATATTTTCGAACAAGGAGGGGTAGCCATCCAAACATGGAAAGATGATCAAATAGATTAGACTTGGAGAGGGATTTCATCTGTTATTACTGTGAACAACCTAGCAACCAACTGACATTTTTCAATAAGCTTCAAAGGAACAAGGGAAGGATAAAGGTATTGGAAGAAGACCATAGGCAATCAAAAGGAAGTAGCTATTAATTATGAAGAGCAAAATGCTAAAGTGGAATCTGCTAATAGTGGAGATTCAAATGTAAATGACATAGGTTTAGTTATGTTGAAGATGTATGATGGAAGGTTGGTGGAGCTATCATGAGTTAGGTACACCCTAGAAATTAAGAATAATATTATTTAAATAGGATAGTTAGAGGAAATCATGTGCAACTTTTCAACTCAAAGTGGAGTTACAAGGGTTTGAAAGGGTAAGTAGGAGATGCTGCATGTAAAATGGGGAAGCAGTAACATATACAAATTGCTTGGAAAAAGGTAGAGAATAAAGGAACTTCTTAAAAGGGGTTAGAAAGGAAAAATTTCCTGAATAAAGGGGAAGCCAATAATGGAAAGCCGTAAAGTCGGCACGGAACCCTGCGTTTTTAATTCATTGATCATTTGCATATTCGATCGAGGAGCATGCACAATTAAGTGGTTTTGGTGTTTTGTTAAGTTTTATTTTAGGGATGGATACATTTTTTTCCATAGTGACATTGGAGTATGCTTGGAGCTTAAGATTGTATGTGGAGTTTGAATAGCATTTCGGAAATATACTATCAAGCTAGATATTATTTGGATTTGTGATGCGATATTTCCAAGACGAGCTAGAAATGTCAGGACCCAATTCTTCGTCTTCCGAAAATTCAACATCGATACTCACTTTATCGACTGCCGAGCAATCGAACGACGGAAAACCGAACACTGAGGGTTTAAGAAGAAGAAGAGATAAGAAGATATAAAATAGAGAGAAGAAAATAGAAAATAGAACGGAACAGAAGAAAACAACAGAACAATAAAAGAATCTCACAATTCGCAGCGGAACAACATATAATAAATAAATGAATAATCTTTAAACAAAGAACTATATCAGTTATTACATTACATCACATTTCATTACATCAGAGTGTACAACAACAACAACATCAAACAGCGGAAAAGAAATACTATATACTAGTAATACGCCATGCCATCCAGCTTGCCTCCAGCAACTCCAGAATATCCAGAATATCCTGATAAACCTTAACTCTTGACTGCCCGTTTGGAAATTGGTGGGCACCCAGAGTTTAGGAAGGAAAACAATAAACTCCGAGTCAGTCATGTGACTGGTGTGGGAACTAAAACAGTTTATTTTTTTCTTTAAACTCAAATAGAGGAATATTTTTTTATTCAATTCGCAATGCTTTTAAAAATGAGACTACCATAAGACCTCCCGCCACACACACAATGCAAACGCAGACTTGGAGGAGATTTCTTCTTATGTTAGTCAAAGATGCTTGATACGCATTAAAATCAAATCAATTTTGATATTATTATTAGTGCATAGTGTAGAAGATATTTCGAAAGTAGAATATAAATCTTAGCCAGCGTAGGTACCATTATATTATGCCTACTATAGCTACCTCCTGAGGAAGCAGGTTCTACAACTAAAACCGTACAAGATCGTATTGTTTCTTTGGATTTCCAACGAATGATCAGGCTAAGGAACTTCCCATTGCCACATGAGAATGCCTCTGGATGGACATCCCCGAGAACCAAACCGGATCTCTACCAACACAAGGCCGGGTTACCCCTAACTGAGTAACAACTGACCGAATATGCCATCCCCCGGTCCTTTGGGACCTTTCACCGAGCGCTCGCAATCAATTCACACAATCATAAAGTGTTTTCAACATGAGTAAGTATCTGGGCTCCATACCATGATACCACCCTTTTCCAGAAGGAAATGCACATATCCTAAAGGGCGCTACCCCTCATAACCTTGCTGCATCTTTCCTGTTTTGACCATTCACGGGGTGTGAGGCTCGACGAAGTCACGTCCACAAAAACATACTTTATACGAAAGCCATGCTTTGGGTCAACAAATGATCATAGAAATGATCACCAAGATAGACGATCAAATAAATGATCCTATCACAAATAATCAACACAATGATCATTTCACAGCAACACTCAGCATGTCACATTACCAAATTGGGAATATATCGCTGATAACCTTCAACTACATAACCTCTAAGCTCGTACGTCTCAGAGAAGGGTGTTAAGCTAAAAGAATAAATTCTCCGCCACCAACAGAAATATATTTGAATGAAATCGGCTTTATATCTCAATTTGTAATGTCATACATACAATCCATACAAGTCTGTTCCGGGATCGAACAAAACCGAAGGCACTTACAAAGAAGTCCTTGCAATCCGGATAATCTCTAATCACGTCCGGACTTCCCATCACATAGGGAGTCTCTATACCGTAGCTACTCGGTGCAAAGACAATCGACGAGTTGTCCTTTCGCTTTCAAAAAGATCCGGTCTTTAACACCGGTCTTCAAATGCAATTCATAACGACGTATCACATATTCGGAATGGGTTATACGACCCCATGGTCCTTTCCCGGTTAACCCGAATAGTGAGCGCTTATTCAAAAATAAGTGTGGCATTCAAATTCAAACAAATCACATCAATTACCCATTCAAAGGGAAATATTGATAGTCGGTTATTGAACTATCAATGGATATGCAGATATCACCAGTTTCCAAATAATTTTCCAAATTATTTATTTTCCAAAATATCTTTACAAGATATATTATTTCAATACTTCAAAAATAATCAATATTTATTTTTAAACAAGTTCCCCTTTCTTTTATAAATTCCATAGTGAATTTATATTTCAAAATATCTATGAATATACGATTTCAATTATTCATTTCAATTTATCTTCAAAAAGATAATTTCTCAAAATATTCACTTTATATTGGAAAACATTTCCATACTTATTTAATAAGTAATTCTCAAATCCATTTATTTTCAACACTTGGAAAATATTCAATATACTTTAATCGAGATTAAGTATATATTTCATTCTTTAAGGAAATCATTCTCTTAACCATATTTATTTGGGCCAAAACGAACGTTGCGTAAAACATCGTTACGACGTCCCAAAATCACTAGTATAGGGATTCGAAATTAAAATAGATATATAATCCCAACACTATACAAAACATTTCCTTTCAGAAATCATTTACTATAACAATAGTGCTATAGTCCACCATTTCCTTTTATTTCTCGAAAACGTCTATTTCAACAATGAATGTTGAAATCTATAGTTTCGAATCTTAACACCTTTTAAAACATCGTTAGATCGTTTTAAGTCTGTTTAAAATATCACATCCTAAACATTTTCTTTAACATATTATTCACTATTCAAAAACGTGAATATACTTTGTTAACAAATTTCATCCTTTTATTCATTTTATTTCAAAGGATTATTCACAGTCAAAACGTGAATATAACTCCATTAATAGGTTTCAACAATTTACTTATCAAAATAAGTCATTTGCGAATTTATAAAACAACGTTTATAAATTCCTTTTATTAACCTATTCAATTCATAATTCAATTATAAACCAAAGGTCTATATTTTAAGTTAAACACTTAAAATTTATTTGTTTACTAAATCGTTCCTTTAAACTTCATAATTATAAATCTTATAACTTAATAAGATTCAATTATTTATCCAAAACCATTCTTTAATAACTTCACAAAATTTATAAATCTTATTATTTATAAATTTCACTTATAACTTCACCATTTATAATTCTATAAATTCCATTCATTTATAAAATTCATTCACAATTCATTCTAACACTTATAAAAACTCGTTTTATAATTCAAAATATTCTAATTTATAAATATCCATTTTATAAATCTTATATACAAATCAGTTTGTATTATTATTCTAAAACATCTTTAATCTCCTTTATAACTTCATCCTTTTGATTTATAAAATAATTAAATTTTATAAATCCTATATTTAAACTTTTTATAATAAATTCAAAAATCCCGATTAAACTCTTTTATAAAATCATTAATCCCATATTTTCAAAAATCAACCTTTAACTATATTTCTCAAAAATATCATAATTTTTATAACATTAAAATTATAACGTTTATTTATTTAAAATGAATCAATTCCAAAAATATTTTATAAACGTATACTTTCAAAAATCACTTTGAAATCCTTTTTAAAATTCCAAAATTTGGTCCAATGATGCTACATACCAAATAGCCAATCACGATAACAACGATATCATATATCAATATGATAATCAACGAATATCAAAATATCCATAATCAAATAAATACTGTTGAGGAATCCAGTTGGATCCCTCCAACCCGTTTCCTGCATCCACAAACATTAGCACAATACCAATTTCGCTCCAGTACGAAATTATCGCGGTATATGGGATTTAAAATATTATCCGCTTAATAACGGCGCAATAGGGTCTCATCCGCTATACAATGCGGGAAATCAATAACTCCAATATATACATATGCCAATATATATATATTGCTATTATATATAATACCAATTTCACTGTTTATGAAATATTCGCGGTATATGTTTTTAATAAATAACATCCGCTTAATAACGGCGCATAATGTCTACTTTAACAATCAATAGATAACAATCATCATTCAAACATGCATTCAAATATTTTAAATCTAACTATTTAAAATTAAAATCGAAACTGATTCGATTGAGTGAGAAGTTCTCACCTTGATTTCAATTTCGTTTTAGCGATTTATTTCGAATAAAATTAAACGGACGTTTAATTTTACCCAAAATTCTCACTAACTCCAAACGAATCCAATCCAATTCCATAGCGTAGTGCTCGTCCATACGATTCCAACGCAACTGGTTTCGCGCGTTTTCGACCTCGTATGAAAAAGTTATGATTTTTACAAGTTTTCACGATTTAAACTATATAAATTTTACAACTTAATTTATAATTTTAATACCCTAACTTGCCACAGCCCTTGGATCCAATGCCTTTCCATCTTGGCCGTTCTTTTCCTCTTCCCAAATTCACGTTCCATCTACAGGAAGATAGCCGTGCTTTGAACCCATGAATCACCCACTAGGGTTTAAATTTTCGACCTCCACTTTGAACTTGAACGCGATCAGATAGTTCCATGTTGAAGCCCATTGCAAGAGCTACTTTCGGCTGCGACAAGGTGGAGCTCGGCCACCTGTAGAGCCCTGAAACGCGTGCCGACCTGATGGTAAACGCGAGCAGATAGCTCCCTCCATGGTTGACGAATCGACGAAGTAGCCGTATGGATCTGAAGCTCTCTTCGTGCTCTTCACTTCGTTAGTTGAAATCTCTTGCTAATTCTCTACGGATTGAGAGAGATTAAGAGGAGAAGGATTGGATGATGGTGGCCATTAAAATTTTAGGGCCTGCTGCAGTTTTTAACCCTAAGGGTTTGATAATTTGTGAAAAAATGAAGAAAAGGGGGGGTTTTATAGAAAATTTCACCAATTACTATTCACCCGGAATTTTCGAACTCCAAACGACGCGTGCCGGTTGGCGTTTCTTAGGTTTACCCCGCGTTCTGGACATAATGGAACAGGTTTCGGAAGCTAATTCAGACATCTGTGCGAGTTATGGCAATAAACGTTCAATTTAAATTAAACCGATTTAAACGATTTTCTAGGCGTTTTAATTTGTACCGGACAAACGGTAAATCCAATTGACACGAAATTTGAAACCTTACAATAATATCACATTACGGATCCGATGAAACTGGTTTCGTCGAAATCCTAGACTTTTTGAAAAATGGCTATTTTAACTCGCCAAATTAATATTAAAAACAATTCGATGCGTTTCGAGCTGCCACGATCAAACGATAACTCCGATTGCTACGAAAACTAAAATCCGGTAATAACTAACTATTACGGATCCAATGGAACTGGTCTCGTCCAATTCTGAGACTGTTCAAAAATTGACTATTTTCACTAGTCGATTTTAATATTAAAATATTCAATTTTCACAAATTTACTTTTAATTCGATTTTAAAAGTTCCAAAATATCATTCTAACTTCAATATGATAAAATAAAATTTTACAAATCATTTTCAATCATATTTAACCCAATTTCAATTATTTCCATAATTTAACATATTAAATTATCGATTTAATTATCCAATTAAATCCAATTATTCGAAATAAAATTTATTCGACTTATAAATTCACTTATTAATATTTAAAATTAATTAAATATTCAAATTTTAATTATCAAAAATTCTGGGTCGTTACAATCTTCCCCCCTTAAAAGAATTTCGTCCTCGAAATTAACGAGTAAGAAAGGTTACAGAATCTATTAATTTTCCAAAATCCATAGTTAAACTTCTTACAATAACTTTACGAAGTTTTGAAATCATACTTAGTTATCTTTTCAAAAACAACTACTATTGTTTAACTTTCAACTCTAAATCAAAGTTAAAGTTTTCGGAATTTTTCAATTTTCTCAAAATTTTCTAACGCCTTAAATTTCCGGAAAAATTCGCCATAGTCTCCTTTGCGCGGCTCGATCCGGAAAAAAAATGACAGTATATATATCACAAATATACATCTCATCAAGTAATGAGGCATCCCGAAGGGAAAAAGTATAAAAGTACGGTATGTAATCCGAGATATGTACCTTATTATATTATTAGCGAGCATATACGGCTAATATAGCGCGAAAGCGAGCTCCAAATGCGAAGCAAACGCGATCCGCACCTACTAAACACTCAACAAACAACATGAGAATCATGCATATATGACAATAGTATCGATATATAACATATAGCAACATAATAACTATATATGCCAACATAGCAAATGCAGTAAAAGCAATAAATTCAACCATCAACCAACTATCATCCAACTAACATTCATTTTCAATTAGTTTATATTCACTAATCCATATTCAAGTTGGTTCACTTCCAAATCAAATTCAATTCTATTTAAGATTCATTTAACTTCCAATTGAATTTCAATTTTAATTACTTTAGCTTCCAATTTCATTAATACTTAATGAATTATATACAATCAATTAACAATCATATAACAACCAATGTATATTAATTACAACCAAATTCCTTTGCTTATATTCATTTGGTTTAATTAATTGATTTTTATTCAACTATTCAACTTTCCATAACATTAGATTTTAATGAATTAACTCTTATATTCATTATTCCATATCAATTTGGTTTAACACCATCACTTAACTTTATTAATTTATTTCGATACCAATATCAACATCATTCAACATCTCTTAAGTTATACTCCATTTTACAAACATCACTTGGTTTTTACTTAACTTAAATTCCAACTTATAAATAAATTCAGATTCCAATTCTAAAGTAAATTTCCATTTAACTTTAAATTCATTTTTTATTTATAACTCATATTCATAAATATATTCATATAGTTTCACTTCTTATATATATAAGTTTATTTCATAATTGCAAATCACATTAATTATAATTCAATTCTTATAATTCTTTTGCTTATACAATTATTCTCTTATTAAGATTATTCAAACAACTAAACAATCAATTTATATACACTTTAATTATTCTGAAAAATTATTTCTTTATATATAAAATATAATCAAGGTAAAATTATTTCATTTACCCAATTTAAAATAATACTGTGTCGAATTGTTCTGTACAAGTGTTTAGAGATCCCTATCAACCACATTAATTACTCGTATTAACCAGAATCTATATACCACTCAACAAACCAATCATCACAATATAAAGCAATTTTATATTCACTAACAAATACGCTCTCATAGTTATTATTACACTCAAACTCATTCTAGAGTACTACTGACTCTATCTCTAATGAGTAATACCCAACAGAACCATGGTTGTCGCTTAACCATTTGCTCTGATACCACATTGTCAGGACCCGATTCTTCGTCTTCCGAAAATTCAACATCGATATTCACTTTATCGACTGCCGAGCAATCGAACGACGGAAAACTGAACACTGAGGAGGGTTTAAGAAGAAGAAGAGAAAGAAGAAGAGATAAGAAGATATAAAATAGAGAGAAGAAAATAGAAAATAGAACGGAACAGAAGAAAACAACAGAACAATAAAAGAATCTCACAATTCGCAGCGGAACAACATATAATAAATAAATGAATAATCTTTAAACAAAGAACTATATCAGTTATTACATTACATCACATTTCATTACATCAGAGTGTACAACAACAACAACATCAAACAGCGGAAAAGAAATACTATATACTAGTAATACGCCATGCCATCCAGCTTGCCTCCAGCAACTCCAGATTATCCAGAATATCCTGATAAACCTTAACTCTTGACTGCCCGTGTGGAAATTGGTGGGCACCCAGAGTTTAGGAAGGAAAACAATAAACTCCGAGTCAGTCATGTGATTGGTGTGGGAACTAAAACAGTTTATTTTTTTCTTTAAACTCAAATAGAGGAATATTTTTAAATTCAATTCGCAATGCTTTTAAAAATGAGACTACCATAAGACCTCCCGCCACACACACAATGCAAACGCAGACTTGGAGGAGATTTCTTCTTATGTTAGTCAAAGATGCTTGATACGCATTAAAATCAAATCAATTTTGATATTATTATTAGTGCATAGTGTAGAAGATATTTCGAAAGTAGAATATAAATCTTAGCCAGCATAGGTACCATTATATTATGCCTACTATAGCTACCTCCTGAGGAAGCAGGTTCTACAACTAAAACCGTACAAGATCGTATTGTTTCTTTGGATTTCCAACGAATGATCAGGCCAAGGAACTTCCCATTGCCACATGAGAATGCCTCTGGATGGACATCCCCGAGAACCAAACCGGATCTCTACCAACACAAGGCCGGGTTACCCCTAACTGAGTAACAACTGACCGAATATGCCATCCCCCGGTCCTTTGGGACCTTTCACCGAGCGCTCGCAATCAATTCACACAATCATAAAGTGTTTTCAACATGAGTAAGTATCTGGGCTCCATACCATGATACCACCCTTTTCCAGAAGGAAATGCACATATCCTAAAGGGCGCTACCCCTCATAACCTTGCTGCATCTTTCCTGTTTTGACCATTCACGGGGTGTGAGGCTCGACGAAGTCACGTCCACAAAAACATACTTTATACAAAAGCCATGCTTTGGGTCAACAAATGATCATAGAAATGATCACCAAGATAGACGATCAAATAAATGATCCTATCACAAATAATCAACACAATGATCATTTCACAGCAACACTCAGCATGTCACATTACCAAATTGGGAATATATCGCTGATAACCTTCAACTACATAACCTCTAAGCTCGTACGTCTCAGAGAAGGGTGTTAAGCTAAAAGAATAAATTCTCCGCCACCAACAGAAATATATTTGAATGAAATTGGCTTTATATCTCAATTTGTAATGTCATACATACAATCCATACAAGTCTGTTCCGGGATCGAACAAAACCGAAGGCACTTACAAAGAAGTCCTTGCAATCCGGATAATCTCTAATCACGTCCGGACTTCCCATCACATAGGGAGTCTCTATACCGTAGCTACTCGGTGCAAAGACAATCGACGAGTTGTCCTTTCGCTTTCAAAAAGATCCAGTCTTCAACACCGGTCTTCAAATGCAATTCATAACGACGTATCACATATTCGGAATGGGTTATACGACCCCATGGTCCTTTCCCGGTTAACCCGAATAGTGAGCGCTTATTCAAAAATAAGTGTGGCATTCAAATTCAAACAAATCACATCAATTACCCATTCAAAGGGAAATATTGATAGTCGGTTATTGAACTATCAATGGATATGCACACATCACCAGTTTCCAAATAATTTTCCAAATTATTTATTTTCCAAAATATCTTTACAAGATATATTATTTTCAATACTTCAAAAATAATCAATATTTATTTTTAAACAAGTTCCCCTTTCTTTTATAAATTCCATAGTGAATTTATATTTCAAAATATCTATGAATATACGATTTCAATTATTCATTTCAATTTATCTTCAAAAAGATAATTTCTCAAAATATTCACTTTATATTGGAAAACATTTCCATACTTATTTAACAAGTAATTCTCAAATCCATTTATTTTCAACACTTGGAAAATATTCAATATACTTTAATCGAGATTAAGTATATATTTCATTCTTTAAGGAAATCATTCTCTTAACCATATTTATTTGGGCCAAAACGAATGTTGCGTAAAACATCGTTACGACGTCCCAAAATCACTAGTATAGGGATTCGAAATTAAAATAGATATATAATCCCAATACTATACAAAACATTTCCTTTCGGAAATCATTTACTATAACAATAGTGCTATAGTCCACCATTTCCTTTTATTTCTCGAAAACGTCTATTTCAACAATGAATGTTGAAATCTATGGTTTCGAATCTTAACACCTTTTAAAACATCGTTAGATCGTTTTAAGTCTGTTTAAAATATCACATCCTAAACATTTTCTTTAACATATTATTCACTATTCAAAAACGTGAATATACTTTGTTAACAAATTTCATCCTTTTATTCATTTTATTTCAAAGGATTATTCACAGTCAAAACGTGAATATAACTCCATTAATAGGTTTCAACAATTTACTTATCAAAATAAGTCGTTTGCGAATTTATAAAACAACGTTTATAAATTCCTTTTATTAACCTATTCAATTCATAATTCAATTATAAACCAAAGGTCTATATTTTAAGTTAAACACTTAAAATTTATTTGTTTACTAAATCGTTCCTTTAAACTTCATAATTATAAATCTTATAACTTATAAGATTCAATTATTTATCCAAAACCATTCTTTAATAACTTCACGAAATTTATAAATCTTATTATTTATAAATTTCACTTATAACTTCACCATTTATAATTCTATAAATTCCATTCATTTATAAAATTCATTCACAATTCATTCTAACACTTATAAAAACTCGTTTTATAATTCAAAATATTCTAATTTATAAATATCCATTTTATAAATCTTATATACAAATCAGTTTGTATTATTATTCTAAAACATCTTTAATCTCCTTTATAACTTCATCCTTTTGATTTATAAAATAATTAAATTTTATAAATCCTATATTTAAACTTTTTATAATAAATTCAAAAATCCCGATTAAACTCTTTTATAAAATCATTAATCCCATATTTTCAAAAATCAACCTTTAACTATATTTCTCAAAAATATCATAATTTTTATAACATTAAAATTATAACGTTTATTTATTTAAAATGAATCAATTCCAAAAATATTTTATAAACGTATACTTTCAAAAATCACTTTGAAATCCTTTTTAAAATTCCAAAATTTGGTCCAATGATGCTACATACCAAATAGCCAATCACGATAACAACGATATCATATATCAATATGATAATCAACGAATATCAAAATATCCATAATCAAATAAATACTGTTGAGGAATCCAGTTGGATCCCTCCAACCCGTTTCCTGCATCCACAAACATTAGCACAATACCAATTTCGCTCCAGTACGAAATTATCGCGGTATATGGGATTTAAAATATTATCCGCTTAATAACGGCGCAATAGGGTCTCATCCGCTATACAATGCGGGAAATCAATAACTCCAATATATACATATGCCAATATATATATTGCTATTATATATAATACCAATTTCACTGTTTATGAAATATTCGCGGTATATGTTTTTAATAAATAACATCCGCTTAATAACGGCGCATAATGTCTATTTTAACAATCAATAGATAACAATCATCATTCAAACATGCATTCAAATATTTTAAATCTAACTATTTAAAATTAAAATCGAAACTGATTCGATTGAGTGAGAAGTTCTCACCTTGATTTCAAATTCGTTTTAGCGATTTATTTCGAATAAAATTAAACGGACGTTTAATTTTACCCAAAATTCTCACTAACTCCAAACGACTCCAATCCAATTCCATAGCGTAGTGCTCGTCCATACGATTCCAACGCAACTGGTTTCGCGCGTTTTCGACCTCGTATGAAAAAGTTATGATTTTTACAAGTTTTCACGATTTAAACTATATAAATTTTACAACTTAATTTATAATTTTAATACCCTAACTTGCCACAGCCCTTGGATCCAATGCCTTTCCATCTTGGCCGTTCTTTTCCTCTTCCCAAATTCACATTCCATCTACAGGAAGATAGCCGTGCTTTGAACCCATGAATCACCCACTAGGGTTTAAATTTTCGACCTCCACGTTGAACTTGAACGCGATCAGATAGTTCCATGTTGAAGCCCATTGCAAGAGCTACTTTCGGCTGCGACAAGGTGGAGCTCGGCCACCTGTAGAGCCCTGAAACGCGTGCCGACCTGATGGTAAACGCGAGCAGATAGCTCCCTCCATGGTTGACGAATCGACGAAGTAGCCGTATGGATCTGAAGCTCTCTTCGTGCTCTTCACTTCGTTAGTTGAAATCTCTTGCTAATTCTCTACGGATTGAGAGAGATTAAGAGGAGAAGGATTGGATGATGGTGGCCATTAAAATTTTAGGTCCGGCTGCAGTTTAACCCCTAAGGGTTTGATAATTTGTGAAAAAATGAAGAAAAGGGGGGGTTTTATAGAAAATTTCACCAATTACTATTCACCCGGAATTTTCGAACTCCAAACGACGCGTGCCGGTTGGCATTTCTAAGGTTTACCCCGCGTTCCGGACACAATGAAACAGGTTTCGAAAGCTAATTCGGACATCTGTGCGAGTTATGGCAATAAACGTTCAATTTAAATTAAACCGATTTAAACGATTTTCTAGGCGTTTTAATTTGTACCGGACAAACGGTAAATCCAATTGACACGAAATTTGAAACCTTACAATAATATCACATTACGGATCCGATGAAACTAGTTTCGTCGAAATCCTAGACTTTTTGAAAAATGGCTATTTTAACTCGCCAAATTAATATTAAAAACAATTCGATGCGTTTCGAGCTGCCACGATCAAACGATAACTCCGATTGCTACGAAAATTGAAATCCGGTAATAACTAACTATTACGGATCCAATGGAACTGGTCTCGTCCAATTCTGAGACTGTTCAAAAATTGACTATTTTCACTAGTCGATTTTAATATTAAAATATTCAATTTTCACAAATTTACTTTTAATTCGATTTTAAAAGTTCCAAAATGTCATTCTAACTTCAATATGATAAAATAAAATTTTACAAATCATTTTCAATCATATTTAACCCAATTTTCAATTATTTCCATAATTTAACATATTAAATTATCGATTTAATTATCCAATTAAATCCAATTATTCGAAATAAAATTTATTCGACTTATAAATTCACTTATTAATATTTAAAATTAATTAAATATTCAAATTTTAATTATTAAAAATTCTGGGTCATTACAAGAAATGCGTCATGTGGAGATGTAAAGCAGATGGAGTGGAGAAGAGATGAAGGAGAAAAATGGGACTGAACTCTCTAGCACTAGCTATAGATTTCAAGTCGTCTGTTATTTATATTATTTTGGACCAGAGGGGATCGTTGCTTTTTCAGTCAAATGTAAACCACTTCCAGTCGATTAGCACCAATAAATTGGTGTGTTTCCATTTTATCGGGTAACCATTTTTTGGAGATTCGGGCTTCGAATTTTTGGGGAAATTTGGTCTTTTTAGGATATTTTGGAGTTTAACCGTAGATCTCTTTGTATTTCTGATCCAACGGTTGGGCTACTTTAGACTTCTATAAATACTTGTATAAAGATCATTGTAATGTGTGAGGAAAAGGGTTACTGTATTAGGGTTTGAAAGTTGAGATTTCTTCTCAACCTCTAGGGATTTTCTCTGTAATATTTAGCTCAATTAATAAAATTTTGTTTGAAGAAATTTATTTGCTTATTATTTTTCTTAACTTCTTACCTCTTCTCAAATCTAATTATGTGGGGATCCTTGGGATAACTCTAACATATGACTCCCACTGAGGCTTTCTTCACCGAATGTCGTAAACTCTACGCCGACTACTTATAAGGATCTTTTGATAACTTTAGGAAATACCATTGGGTTTCACTAAATCACATCAACAAACCTAAGCCAAAGGGCAGCCTTGGTCTCTGTGATCTTTGTGATGTTTGTAAGGCTTATACATACAAACTTTGGGTGTGATTCCTTCAAAATAAGTCTCATGTTCTAATTTCTATAGCCATAAATATCGAATAAAAGGTCGCTCCCTTGTTAGAGCTAAGCTAACTCACTATAGCTCGCCTCAAATTATACCTTCTTAAGCTATAACTTCGGTCGTCTCCCGCAATTACAATTCCTTTGATCGAATTTCCTGCAACTCCTACAACTTGCTTTGTTCCTACTGTAGACAGTTTTCCAAAACTTTCACGCTACTCTCTGCTAATACTAGTGGAACATGGAAATGAATGCAAAAACAAAAAAAAATCTTTTTTAATCAAAACATGGATTCACCTAATAATCATGAGAAGACTGATCGCAAGTTTAAACTTTAGCTTGTGAGTCAGCGGAATAGGAACCTTAAAGCTAAATAAACATTAGAGTGGGGTGAATAGTGTTTAATGGATCATATGAATATTTTTCAAATTCTCTAAGCTTCTACTTGGAATGATGTAATTAACAATCACAGAACCAAAGTGCAGATAAAAGAAAATTTAATAAAAGTAAAAAGGAAAGAACACACTGGGATTTTATACTTGTTTCGAGTTGCCCTACATCCGGCCCCGCACAATTCCTTGTATGGATTTCTTTTCAACTAGTAAATGCAAATACAATCTCGATTTCAAGGCTACAAGACACAACCTCCAGAATCCCAACTTCTGGGTAGATTCCCTTGTTCTTAATTTACAAGCACACCCACTAGATTTACGAGCTACTAAGCACACCCAATTGATTTTACAGGCAACAATAACATCTACAAGTATAGAAATATGATATGCTAGATGTTTACAGACTTAGATCTTCGATCTTGATTACAATTGATCCAAAGCTCTTGAATAGCACTTTGATCTTGGTTTGAGTGAGAGAGATGAGTGAAATCAAAGAGTGGATGAAGGAGAATCGAATTAGTGATGATAAAATTTGATTCTGGTTGAATTTTGACAGAGTTTGGGTATGTTTTGATTTAGAAAATGAGAGAGTGGAAGGAGAAGAGATGAACAAGAAAATGATGATAAAAAATTTGTTTGGAGATTTGGTATTTATGGAGGAACAACAGTCATATCCATTTGTGAAGAGATACGAAAAAAAGACACTTCATTTGAGATTTAAATTTTGAAAAAATCTGCCACTACGTCGACATACATACATAGAGTATGTCGACATACTCTTTTTAAAAATTAAAAATACTTTACAACATTATTTTGAAAACTCGTTGTTTTGTAAAATAGTTTGTTAGTTTGTAAAATTATTTAAGCATAGTTTATACATTTTTTTTTAATCATAATAAAACTTTATATAATAATTTTTAAAAAATTAATACAATTTAAATAATATTTATATATATAATCAATATAATTATAACTTATTAAAGTAAAAACAAAAATTCAATATATATATATATATATAAACTTTAAAACACTAATAATATCTTTATAAGTTTAAGAGATTGAAAATCATTTTGGGAAATATTTTGAAAAAATTATTTTAAAACCATAATATTTGAAAAAGAAATTAAAACAAAATTAGAGAAGGAGAGAGAGATCGGGAAAGTTATATCAAGATTTTAACATAAATTCTACGACTCTATAACTTATCTAGAATATTTTTAAATCTTGAACTCTTCAATTCTCATGAATCTTCATTCTCCAACTCTTGAAACTCTATATCTGCATCTTGAATCTACTCTTGAACTGTACAGTCTTCTTAATCAACACCTATCTAATATCTTACACTATATACTATACATAACTTGGTAAAAAATTAGTATCTATATTTTATATAATGTCCTACAATTGTTATAATCGGAACCAATACCTAAGGTACTAATAAAGCTCACATAGAATGTCATTCATGATTAGCATCGTATTAGCCTTCCCCTTAACATGATTTAGGATCTAAATGCAACCATAGTCTCTCTTTTTATGCAGAATCAGAATAATGTGCTAGCACATGACCTAAACATTGTTAATACCTTAGATATTGATTTTGATGACAACAAACATATAAATATTACTACTAATGTACCTTCGAGTCGTGCAGTTTTGTAACAGCCCGACTTTCTATGCTGTATAAACTAATAAATTTCAATAAAATAAAAAGTGTTTGAGTTTGATTTGAGATGATTTATACTTCAAAAAAAAATTATTAGTAAATTAAATATTATTTAATAGAGTATTTCTATTTTTATAAATTGAATTAATTAACTCTTTTCGAATAAATTATTGAAATCAAATATAATGTTTTGATCAGTATAAATTTATATAGGATATTGGAATAACTGAAAAATGAATAAAGCGATGAGTGATTAAATAATAATAAGTGAACGTCGAATTAAATAAAATTGTCCAATTATTGAAATATAATTTATAGACTGTCATGTAAATCAAGCGATACAAGATTGAAATTTATTTCGAGGATTAAAATTCAAATTTGAATGCATTGTGTAACGACCCACTATTTTGGACCATTCAAATCGACAATAATGCACACATGTCAGACTTGAATAATTTAAAATAATAGATTGTAATAAAATTTGGAGCAAATACAATTAATCGTAGAATCACAGACACAGAAATATCAGAATAACTCGCAGCGGAAATTAAAATACCATAGTAGTTCATGAAGCTAAGATAACAAATTCCCAAAACAAATGCATAATATCAGTCTGAAAACAAACACAATAGAAATCCCAAATACATAGAAGTTCACTAATACAAGAGCTGAAATAGAACAACTGAAACTAAAATATATAGATAACTAGATAGGCAGAATCTTTAGCGATTCCTAGCTCCAGAAAGAGAAATCCAAAGCTGTGAATACTCAGGCTGACCTAAGCGTAAAGCAAAACACAAAACACTCGAGTCAGGACATACATACTTATACAGTGTAAACGAACTCAAGTGGACTAACAACTAAAATACAAGTGACTCAAAGGATGCTTGGGACCGCCCATCCTCTAAGGATCCGTTAAACTATTTACTATGTAGCAATATTCGCTATTATAATAACGTCTAATAGTAAAATAAACATACTTTAAAATAGCGTCAAGGGGTTACCTATATAGCCCTTAACACGTAATAGTGCCAGTAGACTACACAGTACCTACATATCTCCTGATTAGGAGACTACGAGAAGATACTCCATAGGTACGACACAAATCAAACTCATAGTAAAGCTCGCTATGGTAGGTGACACGGCATACAAAGTAATGCCAAAGTAGATATACCAATTACACACACGGGCTGGTGGTAACGTAGCAGCCACTACGCCCACCTCGGAACACACTTCTAATCAAAATCGGAGGATTGCCATCAAATCAATCACAAGTAAGAATATAGTATCGAAGAAGTATATAGTATCGAAGAAATGTGTCCGATAGGAGGAATGACCTCACTTGGCCCGAGATCACTCCTGTTTTAGCCACCTTATGCCAACTCACGAGAGTCGGGTCCAAATTCATACCACAATAGGATTGTCGCCATCATCCTACTTCATTCTGGAAATTCCATCGCGTACACAGTTGTTAAAGTGGTTTTCGGTATCAACAGAGAGTATGTCCATATCTGATCCCGGTCTCTTTAACAACCGTTATTATAACCCGTGGTTATAAATTTCAAAAATAGTTTATATTTTAAATCAAAATATTTCATTTAAACCACTTAAAAGTGAATTCATTATATTTACAAATCAAATATTCAATTCCTCAAATTTAGCCTTTTTTCGAGCTCATTTATTCACTTAAATACATTAAAACAGTGAAATTTTAGCTTTTGCAGCACTCAAAAAATGCTACGGTAAGTTACATTTGAAAACAATTCAATTCAGCAAAGACATCATTTAAAAACTGCTGTAACAGTTCAGTTTTAGTTGAAAAATAATTCAATTCAGCAAAGACAGCATTACAAAACTGCTGTAATAGTTCAAGGTTTAAATTAAAAGATTTAATTCAATTCAGCAGAGACGGCTTTTACAAAACTACTGTAATAGTTCAATTATATTCAAAAATCTTATTTCAGCCAACTGTAGCACTTAACAAGTGCTACAATAGCTCTTTAATTAGTTTCAGGTTCAATTTTTAGTTTCTGCAACTACAGCACTTACCAAGTGCTGTAATAACCCTTAGTAAATTTTAGTCTTTTAGTTCGCTTCTGCAACTACAGCACTTACAAAGTGCTGCAGATTCATTTATTCCAGATTTTAGTTCATTTTCAAAAACGATAACATTTCTGAAGTGCTACTAAAAGAATTTCTAGATTTACAATAAAATTTCAGCAACAATTAAACTTCAATTTAAACCATTTTAACTTATAAAATTTCATATTTTCCACTTTAAAATGGTCATTTAAATACCCTTTAACTTATGATTTTTATAAAGTAAATTTCACAAATAAATATCAAATTTCTCATTGCTTCACTCGTTAAAGTCAATGTACAATTTTCCCTAATTTTTTTTTGCATTTACTTTACACTTTAATTTAATTTACCATTTCATAAATTAAACTTAATTTCCATTTTTATTTACTTAACTTAAACTCCATTTTTAAACAAAATCTCAAATTTCAAATTTAAGTTATATTTCAAATTTCAACTTAACCATTCATTTATTTAACATATTTAACTTGTCGAAAAAATCACCAACACTTTATTTAAACATTTTTAAATTCAGTTAAAATCAAATTATCATAAATTTACATTTTCAAAATACTTAAAAATTTCCAAAAAAACTTTATAAATAACCACGGGTCTGTATAAAATTTTATAACCTAAGTCAAGTGATACAGATAATATATCATTTCAATCCATAATTTACAAAGAAAAATCCGGGTTCTATCATTTCAAACCCCCAATCTCAAGTCAATTAAAATAAATAAAAATCACCCAGGCCTATCATTTCAGCCCGTAATGATTTTTCCTTAATTAAAGTCCATTCGAGTATGTATTATTTCAACCTATAGTGATTCTATTCTACAGGGAACTTGCAGTGTGAGAAACAGAAATAAATAAACAGTACGACAGAATATTACATAGCAGATGATGAGACAGGTTTATAACAGGGTTTAACATCATATAATTCACATCGCAGGCAGGTATAACATGATATAACATTTCTACACATTCACTTGTTGTCACTTCACAAATTATATAAGTATAAATGTCATGAGTGAATACTCACCTCTTTACGCTGGAGTTAGTAAATCAAAACACACAAACAAAAATCCAGAACGCACGATAACACGACTTTTGATTCGAGTGGAAAGAGAGCCAAGATATTAATCTTGTGTTCAATAACAAAACAAAGCAAAATATAAATATAAATACAATACCAAAATTTATTGGAACAAAAATGGAAATAGAATTTACAAAAGACATCACCAAGCTTTTCAATCAATTTTGCTTGACTACTAACAACTTTTGCTCGGCCACAATGCTTTATTGGTTTAGCCATGGTGGGTATATAGGTTGAAATGGATCTGGTTTGGACTCATATAGGCACGGCTACAAAGGAGATGAAGAGTTTTGAGTTACTAGTGAAGGAAGGTCAAAGGGAAAGGCAAAAGAGGAGTTTTTGTTTAACATTTTGGCTCGGCCAAAGGTCAAGTAGGCTCTGAATTGGTTAGGTATAGGTCTGGTGATGGCCGAAGTGATGGCCAAAGGTGGGTACTTGCTGGTGGTGGTGGCTAAGGGTGTGGCCGTGGTGAAAAAATGAACGGGATGGGGAAAACTAGGCTCGGCTATGCATTTTTGGAAGGGTTTTGTAGCTTTTTTTTGAAGTTTGCATCATAGGATAATCACGGCCAGTATTGGTCAGAGGAGGAGGAGGTCAGGCCGTGGTTGGTGATGAGGAGGAAGTGATGTGGTGGTCGGTGAAGGTGGTGAAGGGGTTAGGCCGAGCAATCATATAGAAGAGATCAAGCAAAACAGTGGAAAATCAATAGAAAAATGAAGAGAAAACGTAGAAAATGGGAGAAGCCATTTCCTAAAAAATTCACAAATGAAGATAGTCGTGAGTTGAAGTGAAGAGAGGTTTTTTTCACGTGGATAGCAATGAGAAACACACGGCTAAAACAAAGAAATGAAAAGCCATGCACATGAAAAGACAAAGAAAATGAAAGGTCGCAAGAAATGAAAAGGCTTTGTCTCTTCAAATTTCTAAATTATTTTATTCAAAATAAACCAATAGAAAATCAAGTAAATAAAATAGAAAATAAAAAAAAATAAAGTAGAAATGGAAGTAAATAAATGTTTTTATGAAAAATAGAAAATAAATAAGAAAAATAGTTATTTGATTGAAACTAGAATTTGAAATTGTAAACAATATACAATTAACATTGGAAAATTACTACTACACTTTTAAAAATGTTTAAAAAAATAAATTCTTAAAATAAAATTAATTTTAAAAATATTTTCAAAATGAAATAAAATCTAATTTAAAAATATTTTCAATAATCTAGGGTTGTTACACTCTCCCTCACTCAAATCTTTTTGTCCTCGAAAAGAACAAACAAAGACCAACTGGTAAGCCAAAGAACCAACTCTTTCCACAATGCGAAAAGGACCAACGAACCTAGGAGAAAGCTTCCCTCTACGACCAAAGCGAATGACATTACTTAAGGGAGAGACCTTCAGGAAAACCTGATCGCCAATAGCAAACTCTAAATTCCAGCTACGCCTATCATCGCACTTCTTCAACCTATCCTGCGCAACCCTCAACTTCCTTTTAATCCCCTCAACTCTCTCAGTAGCCTCCAAAACCAAATCAGGATGAAGAACCAAACGATTACCGATTTCAATCCAACAAGATGGAGATTTATAAGGTCGTCCGTAAAGAGCAGCAAACAGAGACATTTTAATGCTGGCCTGGATTCAAAGATGGAATGAGATAAATAAAGGATTAAGATAAGCTTAAAACAGAAGATTAGATTATACCTGGTAACTATTATTGTAGGTGAATTCGACGAGATGGAGATGACATTCCCAAGATCCTCCATAATCAAGAACACAAGCACGAAGAAGATCTTCGAGAATTTGATTCACTCTTTCCATTTGACCATCGATCTGTGGATGGTAAGCAGTGCTCAGATTCAGATGAGTACCCAAAGATTCCTGAAAAGCTTTCCAAAACTGACTAGTAAAGATAGGAGCTCGATCACAAACAATAATGAGAGGAACACCATGGAGACAAACAATCTCTCTCATGTAGATCTCAGATAAGCTAGAAGCAGAACGGGTAGACTTGACCGGAATGAAATGAGCGGACTTGGTCAGTTTATCCACAATAACCTAGATGCTCTCATTACCCCTCCTAGTCCTTGGTAATCCATCAATGAAATCCATGGAAACCTGTTCCCACTTCAAATTGGGAATCTCAAGGGGCTGCAATAAACCAGGGGTCTTCAGATGATCGGCGTTGACTTGCTAACAAGTCGCACACCAACTAACAAAGATAGAGATATCTCGCTTCATACCCTTCCACCAATAAAGCCTCTTCATATCCCGATACATCTTCGTCACACCAGGATGAATAGAAAGTCTGGATCGACGATTTCCCCGAAGTAGTTCTTGCCTCAATCCATCAACATTCGGGACACAAATCCTACCATTAATCCTCAAAATCCCTCTACCATCGATCTGAGCTCCACTACCATCCTGGCTACCCCCACCAACTCTATTACGAACACTCTCCTTCATCAATCTAAGCATCTCATCCTCATCCTGCTTAGCCTTGATACGATCCAAAAGAGGAGAAGAAGAAACAACAAGCTGACACAACAAAGCCTTCTTCCGACTCAGAGCATCGGCCACAACATTAGCTTTACCAGGAGTATAGCTAATATCGAGGTCGTAAGAAGCCAGAAACTCAAGCCAACGAACTTGCCTTTGGTTCAAATCTTTCTGGGTGAAGATATATCTCAAAGACTGATGATCGTTGAAAAGCTCAAACTTTTTTCCCATAAGATGATGCCTCCAAAGTTTCAAAGCAAAGACAACAGCAAGCAACTCTAAATCATGAGCAGCATAATTATCCTCATGGGTTTTCAACCAATGGCTGGCATAGGCAATGACCCTACCATCGTGCATGAGAACAGCACCCAATCCCTCACGACTAGCATCAGTGTATACTGTCAATCCCTCACTTCCATTCGGAATGGTAAGAAATGGTGCAGAAGTTAGCTTGCCCTTTAACTCATCAAATGCAGCTTCACACTTCTTATCCCAGATAAATTTAGCATTCTTACGAGTGAAAGCAGTGAGAGGTGCAGCAGTCCGAACAAAATTATCAATGAATCTCCAGTAATAACCGGCAAGGCCCAAAAAACTACGAATCTGAGAAGGTGTCTTAGGAGTTTCCCAATCCTGTAACAGAATAGGGAGAAATAAGAACAACAGAAAAGATAGAATAATCAAATGACGAAGGAAAAAGAGAAAGAAAGGAAGACTTACATTAATCGCAGCGATCTTGACTGGATCAATAGAAACTCCACTACTAGGAACAATATGTCCAAGGAATCGGACTACATCCTTCCAGAAATGGCATTTAAAAATTTAGCCTTCAATTGATGATTTCTAAGAGTCTCCAGAACAGATTTCAAATGCGACTCATGCTCTTTCTTGGCCTTAGAAAAGACAAGGATATCATCAACAAAGACTAGAACAAATTTATTAAGCACATCACAAAAAACACGATTCATCAAATCAACGAAGAAAGCAGGAGCATTAGTCAAACCAAAAGGCATGACTAACCATTCATAGAACCCATTCTCAGTATGGAAAGAAGTCTTAGGAATACTTTCCTCGGCAACTCTGAGCTGGTGAAAACCTGTGGCAAGATCAAGCTGAGAGAAAATAGTGGCACCATAAATCTGATCAAACATATCATTGATACGAGGCATTGGATATCTGTTTTTCATAGTGAGCTTGTTCAGCTCCCTATAATCAACACACATACTCAAGGATCCATCAGACTTAGTGACAAAAACCACTGTTGCTCCCCATTCTGAATGGCTAGGTCTGATCAGACCTTTGGAGAACAAGTCCTCAATTTGCTTTCCCAACTCAACTTTCTTGCGGGTTGTCATTCTTCTAGGAGGAAGAACTACAGGTCGAGCTCCAGGAATAAGATCAATACGGAAATCAATTTCCTACTTAGGAGGTAAAGCAGTGACTTCACCAAATACATCGGGATAGAATCTGACCACACAGGTCGAATGAAGATCACCAGGAGAAGAATCCAGAGAATAAATAAAATTGCCAGCAAAATCCTGAGGCATATTGCATTGAATAATCAAGGGATTTTCATGATCATCAACAAGATAAGCAGACCGGGCTTTACAAGAGATATGGGCATCATGCTTACGAAGGCAATCACTTCCAAGTAATAAATCAAAAGCATCGAAGCCTAGAACATAGAAATCACTACTAAAGCGATGATCAGAATAGAGAACTTTCACTTGCTTACAAATCCTATTAAGGCTTGTGGGGCCTCCAATGGGATTTGAAACACATAAAGGTACAGAAGCATACTCAGGAGAAAGGAGATGCTCGAACTTATCACACAAATTAACAGAAATAAAACTATGGGAAGCTCCAGAGTCAAATAAAACACGAATAGGATGCTGAAATAAAGAAAAGGTGTCCTGAAGAGTACCTTTTTCATCACTAGGAGTAGGAGAAGGAGAAGATGTAGAGGTGACAGCGAATATACCGGAAGGCTTACCCTTCTGCTGGGTAGGGCAATCCTTTTTGAAATGGACAGGCTGAAGACAGATACGACAGAGATCACGCCTCGTCAACTAAGCTAGAGGAGGAACAGCAGCACTAGGTAAAGTAGGTAAACTATTGGCATAGTGTCCCTTCTGATCACATTTGAAGCAGATGATGGTAGAAAGGTCAACAGGCTGCCTTTGAGAAGGAGAAGATGATGAAGTTCCAAATCCGTATTCTTGAGCCAATTCTTCTTCTGCTGCTGGAAATTAGGCTTTCTCTTTCTAGAGTTAGCAGAGAAGGATTGAGATAAAGGAGCACCAACAACAACAGGACCCTTAGAAGTAGGGTTCTCATAACAAATAGCCATATCCATAAGTTCAGTGAAAGGTCTATGAACATGGGCAATAAGACGATCATAGTACTCAGGACGAGCACCAGCAATGAACTTCTCATTCTTTTTGAGAGAAGTGTCAATCAGGCTAGGACCGAACTTAGAAAGTTCGTTGAACTTCCTCTCATACTCAGATAAAGACATGCTTCCCTGCTTGAGATCCATGAACTCCCTATAAAGCTGGGATTTTCCGGCCTCGAGCATCCACTTAGCAACGAAAGAATCCCTGAAAAGATGATAAATAAGCTTAGAAAAGGCATGAAAGAGATAGAAAAATAGAATTCAAAGAAACACAAGAAGATACCTAAACTTCTCCCAAGTAAGATCAGCCTCGACGGTGTTAGCCGTAACAGACTCCCACCAATATAGGGAAGCCTCCTGCAACTTCCATGATGCTAACTAACACTTCTGAGCATCAGTAATCTCAAGACCGGTAAATATCCTCTCTAAACTCCGTAATCATTGCTAGGCTTCAATAATGCTCTCTGAACCGGTAAACTTGGTTCCACCAAGTTGAGAGAATTCCTTACAAAGAATAGTACAGGTTGCAACAAGCTGAGGAGTTGGGGCAATACCATGACCCCCACCTTTGGCATTTCCATGATTCATCCTGAAAAGATCAAGAATGAATTTAGGACAAGGTAAAGAGAAGACAAAGATAGATATGAAAGGAAGGAAGTTTAAAAAAAATTACTTTAAAACAAGAAAAATTTATATCAAAATAATCTTTGAAAAATCCTTTGAAAAAACATTTTAAAATCAGTTTATACTTTGAAAATACGTTCTCTCACAAAGAATGATTCTGAGGTTGATTTCACTCATTCTAGGGTATTTCTACCTTATCTTTAATGAGTTTTTGCTCCGCAGGCTATGGTTTGCCTAAAAACCAGAGCTCTGGTATCAACTGTAACGACCCACTATTTTGGACCATTCAAATCGATAATAATCCATACACGTCAGACTTGAATAATTCAAAACAACAGATTGTAATAAAATTTTAAGAAAATACAATCAATCACAGACAGAAATATCAAAATAACTCGCAGCGGAAATTAAAATACCATACTAGTTCATGAAGCTACAATAACAAAGTCTCAAAAAAAATTCATAATATAAGTCTGAAATCAAACACAATAGAAATCACAAATACATAGAAGTTCACTAATACAAGAACTGAAATAGAACATCTGAAACTAAAATATGTAGATATCTAAATAGGTAGAATCTCCGGCGATTCCTAGCTCCAGAAAGCGAAATCCAAAGCTGTGAATACTCAAGCTGACCCGAGCGTAAACCAAAACACAAAAAAACACTCGAGTCAGGACATACATACACATACAATGTAAACCAACTCAAGTGAACTAACAACTGAAATACAAGTAACCCAAAGGATGCTTCAGACCGCCCATCCTCTAAGTATCCATTAAACTATTTACTATGTGGTTATATTCGCTATTATAATAATGTCTAATAGTAAAATAAACATACTTTAAAATAGCGTCAAGGGGTTACCTATATAGCCCTTAACACGCAATAGTGTCAATAGACTACATAGTACCTGCATATCTCCTGATCGGAGACTATGAGAAGATACTCCATATGTACGACACAAATCAAACTCATAGTAAAGCTCGCTATGGTAGGTGAAACGGCACACAAGGCAATGCCATGATAGATATACCAATTACGCACATAGGCTAGTGGTAACATAGCAGCCACTACGCCCACTCGGAACACACTTCCAATCAAAATTGGAGGATGGTCATCAAATCAATCACAAGTAAGAGTATTATCGAAGAAATGTGTCCGGTAGGAGTAATGACCTCACTTGGCCCGAGATCGCTCCTGTTTTAGCCACCTTATGCCAACTCACGGGAGTCGGGTCCACGTTCATACCACAATGGGATCGTCGCCACCATCCTACTTCATTCTGAAAACTCCACCATGTACACAGTTGTTAAAGTGGCTTTCGGTATCGACAGAGAGTATGTACATGTCCGATCCCGGTCTCTTTAACAACCAATCGTTATTATAACCCATGGTTATAAATTCCAAAAATAGTTTATATTTCAAATCAAAATACTTCATTTTAACCATTTAAAAGTGAAGTCATTATATTTACAAATCAAATATTCGATTCCTAAAATTTAGCCTTTTCCGAGCTCATTTATTCACTTAAATACATTAAAATAGTGAAATTTCAGCTTTCGCAGCACTTAGAAAATGCTACGGTAAGTTACATTTTAAAACAATTCAATTCAGCAAAGACAACAATTAAAAACTGTTGTAATAGTTCAGTTTTAGTTGAAAAATAGTTCAATTTAGCAAAGACAGCATTTACAAAACTGCTGCAATAGTTCAAGGTTCAAATTAAAAGATTAATTCAATTCAACAAAGACAGCTTTTACAAAACTGCTGCAGTAGTTCAATTATATTCAAAATCTCATTTCAGCCAACTGCAGCACTTAACAAGTGCTACGATAGCTCTTTCATTAGTTTCAAGTTCAAGTTTTAGTTTCTACAACTACGGCACTTACCAAGTGCTGCAATAACCCTTAGTAAATTATAGTCTTTTAGTTCATTTCTGCAACCACAGCACTTACAAAGTGCTGTAGATTGATTTATTCCAGTTTTTAGTTCATTTTCAGAAACGATAACATTTCTGAAGTGCTACTAAAAGAATTTTCAGATTTACAATAAAATTTCAGCAACAATTAAACTTCACTTTAAACCATTTTAACTTATAAAATTTCATATTTTCCACTTTAAAATGGTCATTTAAATTTAACTTATGATTTTTATAAAGTAAATTTCACAAATAAATATCAAATTTCTCAATGCTTCACTTATCAAAGTCAATGTACCATTTTCCCTTAAAAAATTGCATTTACTTTACACTTTAATTTAATTTACCATTTCACAAATTAAACTTAATTTCCATTTTTATTTACTTAACTTAAACTCCATTTTTAAACAAAGTCTCAAATTTCAAATTTAAGTTATATTTCAAATTTCAACTTAACCATTCATTTATTTAACATATTTAACTTGTCGAAAAAATCACTAACACTTTATTTAAACATTTTTAAATTCAGTTTAAATCAAATTATTATATATTTACATTTTTAAAATAGTTAAAATTTTCTAGAAAAACTTTATAAATAACCACGGGTCTATACAAAATTTTTTAACCTAAGTCAAGTGATACGGATAATATATCATTTCAATCCGTAATTTACAAAGAAAAATCTAGTATCTATCATTTCAAACCCGCAATCGCAAGTCAATTAAAATAAATAAAAATCACTCAGGCCTATTGTTTCAGCCCATAATGATTTTTCCTTATTCTAAAGTCCATTTAGGTATGTATTATTTCAACCCATAGTGATTCTATTTTACAGGGAACTTGCAGTGTGAGAAACAGAAATAATAAACAATATGATAGAATATAACATAGCAGATGATGTGACGAGTTTATAACAGGGTTTAACATCATATAATTCACATCACAGGCAGGTATAACACGATATAACAATTCTACACATTCACTTGTTGTTACTTCGCAAATTATATAAGTATAAATGTCATGAGTGAATACTCACCTCTTTATGCTGGAGTTAGCAAATCAAAACACACAAACAAAAATCCAAAACGCACGATAGCACGACTTCTGATTCGAGTGGAGAGAGAGCAAAGATATTAATCTTGTATTCAACAACAAAACAAAGCAGTATATAAATATAATACCAAAATTTATTGGAAAAAAATGGAAATAGAATTTACAAAAGACATCACCAAGCTTGTCAATCAATTTTGATTGACCATTAACAACTTTTGCTCGGCCACAATGCTTTATTGGTTCGACCACAGTGGGTTTATAGGTTTAAATGGATCTGGTTTGGACTCATATAGGAATGCTACAAAGGAGATGAAGAGTTTTTGAGTTACTAGTGAATGAAGGTCAAAGGGCAAGGCAAAAGAGGAGTTTTTGTTCGACATTTTGGCTCGACCAAAAGTCAAGTGGGATCGGCCTTGGTCAAGTACAGGTCTGGTGATGGCTGAAGTGATGGCCGAAGGTGGTGTACTTGCTGGTGGTCGTGGCTAAGGGTGTGGCCGTGGTGAAAAAATGAAGGGGATGGGGAAAACTAGGCTCGGCTATGCATTTTTGGAAGGGTTTTGCAACTTTTTTCTTTGAAGTTTGCATCATTGGATGATCATGGCCAGTATTGGTCAAAGGAGGAGGAGGTCAAGCCAAGGATGGTGATGAGGAGGAAGTGATGTGGTGGTTGGTGAAGGTGGTGAAGGGGTTAGGCCGAGCAATCATATAGAAGAGATCAAGCAAAACAATGGAAAATCAATAGAAAAATGAAGAGAAAAGTAGAAAATGGAAGAAGCCATTACCTAAAAAATTCAGAAATGAAGATAGTCGTGAGTTGGAGTGAAGAGAAGTTTTTTTTTCACGTGAATAGCAATGAGAAACACACGGCTAAAACAAAGAAATGAAAAGGCAAGCACACGAAAAGACAAAGAAAATAAAAGGTCGCAAGAAATGAAAAGGCTTTGTCTCTTCAAATTTCTAATTTCTTTTATTAAAAATAAACCAATAGAAAATCAAGTAAATAAAATAAAAAATAAAAGCCAAATAAAGTAGAAATGAGAATAAATAAATATTTTTAGGAAAAATAGAAAATAAATAAGAATAATAGTTATTTAATTGAAAGTAGAATTTAAAATTGTAAACAATATACAATTAACATTGGAAAATTAATACTACACTTTTAAAAATGTTTAAAAAATAAAATTTTGAAATAAAATAAATTTTAAAAATATTTCTAAAATGAAATAAAATCTAACTTAAAAATATTTACAAAAATCTAGGGTTGTTACACATTGGAAATTTTGAAAAAAATTAAATTGAATTAAATTAAGTCCCAAAACTGATTTAGGCCCAAACCCATGTTTATTATCTCTGTGCTTCTCGAATCCTCTACCAACTTCTTCACAAGGCCTGAACCCCGTATTATCTTATTTTCGTTATTATAACCTAAATCTCAATAATCAACACAGGCGGTAGTTTAACAAAAAAGATATCAAGTTGCACATGTGACTAAGGATGGCGCTTGATGAAATCAGCGATGCAATATGGATCAACATCGATTGGGCTCGTGTTGGTAGAGGAGACACCGACCTGAGCGAATATGAGAGGGAAGGAGCGACATTGACTAGCGGCTAGGGAATGGCACAAGCAATGTCATGTTTGGGTAATGGTGGCACGCAAGCAGAAGTTTGGGCCTGACCAGGAAGGCATGGAGTGGCGATAGTTGGCGGTGCTGGAGGATGTTTGCAGCAGCGTTTAGATCATAGTGCCAATTCGAAGTGTGCGGTTGTAATAACCCACCACAGAACACGCCTAAATTTTAATCCAGAAAAGACCTATCGAAACTTAGATCCATTCTAAGGTAAGCTGTTGATAGTACTAAGAGAAAAACAATATAGAGTCATAACTAAACTTTTAGAAATCACAACGGATGAAATAAAATCTAATAGCAAAGTGTACCCATTTATTTGAAAATCATAAATATTTTAAAATACAAAGTACCATCAAATCATATCATAAATCTTTTACAACAATAGTCTAGATACATGGGTACATATAAAAGCAAATGAAAATGATAATACTGCCATAAGCAAACCACCTTCATCTCTAAGCATCATCTTCGCCATCAACACCCTTTAACTTGTGTTGTAATGAGAAGGGAATTGGAACAACAAGTGTTTGGTAAATAAAAACCTCGAGTCTTGCCTTTTTAGTACTTGGGCAGTATATTTCAGAAAAAAATGCCTACGAATATAAAACCATTAAAATCATTTAACACTACTTTTTATGGAAAGAACAGGTCTCCAAAATCACATAACCTAAATCCTACATTATAATTAACTGGCAATGTGAGAGATAGTACCCAAGCCACTTAATACCATTTATTTGAGAATAGGCAGACCCTGGTCGTTTAATACCTTAATAAAGGCAGACCCCATCATTTAATATGTATTTCCAAGGTGTGCTCCTCAATGGTACTATCTAGCTGGCATCATATGGAATCTAAAGTCAATTAATACTTCTTTATTTAGAAAGGCGGATCCTCAATCAATCATTTAATACCTTATCCAGAAGCGGACCGCTGTAGAGATACCACCTAACATGTCCCCTAGGCCATTTAATACTTCATTTGGGAAAAGGTATAGGCTCTCAAACAACCACTTAATACCTCAAAACCCTGAAGCAAGCACCTCGTACTATGGCCCATACTCATAATGACGTCTCAAATTAGTCCGACTATCTATAGAAATTGGTAGTCGGATTAGCTGGGCAGATTTCTCCCATAGAATTTTGGAATAATCTCGCATCATTATAAATATTTATCATAAGGATATCTCACATCAATAGGAAGTGTGCACAACTACTAATGGCCTAAAAATGAAGGTCAGACTTTCATCATGTAACTCCATTAACCTTGCATCCTTATGACTTTGCCATAAACTAAATAAACTCCACGTAACGACCTGGAATTTCGCTACTGTGATTTGTGAATTTTAAATTAATTTTAAATATTCAATATATAAGTTTTATATTGAAAAATAAAACTCTTTTAAACAATGATTAATGATGGTAAAATAGTTTTTCAAATTTGTTTACAAAAATATTAATTTTAAGAAAGATCGAAAGTGTGACAGAAATTCATTTTTCGAATTTTCGACTTTTCGCCGACTTAAAGTTATCAAGAACATTGTGAACTCTTTTGCATAAGTATACATATTTATAGATATGTCAGAGTATATATGTGTTTGTGTATTAGTATATGTATATGTTTATTTAAACCTAAGTATACTTAGTTTAAAATAAAAATGAAAAAAAAGTCACATCATAGGGGACATTTAAGTACAAAAGGGTACATCAAAAATGTTTAAACATGTCTTATACTTGTTGGCTTTGATGATAAGGATAGTGTGATGCTCCCGGGGATGGTGTGGATGTGAGGTGAAGGCTAGGTGAGGTGAAAATAAGGTAGTGGAGGGTATAAGGCAAGGGTAGATAGGTAATTTCCTTTCTCTTTTATTCATAAATAGCCTTCCATTTGCTCAATTTTTCCTCCTCTTTCTTTGGCCATACCTTCCTCATTTCCAGTTCAAATGGAGATTTACTTTTCTCGAAACCATGTCAAATTTTAGTGGCTACAACTTTTATGTAGATTATTTTTAAAATTTTTAAGTGTACCTATGTCAAAAATACATTTATTTCAGACATGTTTCTGGACTCAAATTTACCACTCTAAGAAAACACCCCTTCTTATATTGTCCCTATCTCCCTCAAAAATAGTTAAAACTAAGTGATTATTTTTTTGAAAGTGTATAGAAAAGAATTTCCTTAAACTTCTCTTCTGGGTACTTTATCAAAATCTAAGAATTACATGTCCAAAGGTCGAGGGGAAGTTGACCTATTTTCAAGTGGATTTTGTGATTTTTCAAGTTTTCCAAACTCCAAAATGTATCAAGTTTTCAAAGGATTTTTGGTGAGTAAATTCTTTAAATTAATATTGGATGGTAAAATAAGTTGGTTATTTGGTCGGAATATTATATGGTTTGATTATATATGTATGTTACTAGTTGCGGTTTGGATATTGACTTGTGAATCGAAAGCTAAAGCATTGTGTTTCATTATAAAGATATGATTTTTGGGTTTGTGCTATGATGTTGATATGTTTATGGATGCTTAGGCATGTGTATGTGATGTTATGCTAAGGAAGTGGAACGTTGATATGGTATTGACGATTGGATTTCTTAGTGGAAAAACTAGTGTTTGGTTTAGAAGAAATGGAAAATCATTCCAAAATTTTCAACTTTGTTTTCTTATGAAACGCTTTTGCTATGTTATGATAAGTTGGTAAGTATTTAAGTGCTGAGGTTTCAATGAGGAAAGTCAAAACATTTTCACATTATGGTGTCCATAGCGATAGTCGCTATGGATGTAGTTTCGCTTTAAAAATCCAAAATTTTCAAATTTAAGTTTCATACTTAAAATTAATTTGTAAATGTTTTATAAGCTTAATAATAAAATTTTAAAAGTTAATTAAGGATTTAATAAATATTAATTAATTAATTAAGTTTTAATAATTATTAATTAATTACGTGTTAATAAGGTTTATTAACTTTAATTAAGTGAAGGTCAATTACTAATTAATTACCTTTTAAAGGATAAGATTAATTGTAATTAATAAATTATCAAGTATGATTAATTTTTAGTTAATTTTAAGCTAAGTATGTGATTTACATTTAATTAATTACTAATTAAATATAGGGCTAATTATTAATTAATTATTAACCATGTGTTTAATTTTAAATTAATTAAGGTTTTAATGTATAAATTATTTATATTATTTAATACTTAATTAAAGATTATTTAATTGAGATTATTTAATATTAAATTATTAATTAAGGACTAAATGATTATTTAATAATTAATAAAGGATTAATTAGTGTTTAATTAATTATTTAATAATTAATTCTTGTTTAATCATTTATTCAAAGGTTTGATTATTTCTTAATTTATTTATTTAATTAAATTAAGCTTCAATAAAGATTAATTATGATATATAATAAGGGTTTAATTTATAGTTAATTATTTTAAAGGGGAGTTTAAGTTTTAAAACCTTTGATTTTCTAAGAATCAATTTATTTAAAAAGGGAATTCTTTTACAAAGGATAATTTTATGCACAAGGGATTCAAATGTCGATACCATTAAGTAGATAAATGACCGTGTATGAGTTATGATGTGATTGTTTGTGTTTGTGTGGGCAACTATTAGCAGAATAAAATCTCGTTCAGCCATAAATTGATTGTTTGATTGTGTGGACATTTGATAGCAGAATAAATCCCCGTTCTGCTATAATGTAATATATTTGATTATTGTGGACATATAATAAATCCTTGTTCTGTTATAGATTGGTTGTTTGATTATATGGATATATATGTTCTAGAATAAATCCACGTTTTGCTCCGAATGGAATGAATTGTTTGGACATCTATTTAGTAGGACAAATCACCATCTTGCTATTATGTTATTTGGACATGTATATGCTAGTTAGCTTGTATTGACATGTTACTCCCGGATTTAGATGTGAGTTATATTTACATAGATGTTAACCTATGTAAATAACAGTTAAAGTGAATTGGAATTCAAATTGAAATAAAATGGTAACTTAAATTAATACCATTGGGATTGCTAAACCTCATTTTGAAGTTATGAAGTTCGATTTTGAATTAACTTCAATTCTTTAATCAGTCAAGGTTTTAAAGTTTATAATTTTCACGTTATATAATTATTTTATAAAGGTATTTATAAATAATAACTTATTATAATAAAAGATTTTTCTAAATAAAAGGGTTTATTTAAAGTAATTTAAAATGAGATTTTGTAAAGGATATTTTGTAATGTCAAAGATATTTTACAAAAGAAATTTTAAAGAGTTTTATACATGGAAAAAGATTTTATAAATCAATTAGAGATTTTAAAAAGGAAGTTTAAATCTAGTTTGAAAATTTATAAGGAGGTTTGAAATATGAAGTGAACTTATAAAAAGAATTTTTATAAGGGATAAGCAAATGAGTTTTACAAAGTGAATGGGTTTTATAGTAAGTGATATTTTGAAAAGGTAATTTCTTGGCCATTTAATATGAAATTTGAGAAAATGGAATTTTCCAATTTTTTTGGTAAATACTTATATTTTTGAGATAAATAAAAAAGTTTTTCAAGTATAAAGGGATGTAAGGGGTTTGAGATAATTGTTTTAGAAAATATCTTTTGATCAAGTTTTATAAAGAGGATTTTATTAATTAGAGGTTATTTAATAAAGGCTTAGTGGTTACCATGAGGAATTAAATTAATGTTTGATATTTTTTATTTGATAGTTAAATAATCGACTATCAAATCTGGACCAAAATGTAACTTTGCAAATATCTGGAAGAAACATGAGAATTATATGGTACAGGTAACGTCAGTGGTGCTATACTATGCGCACAAATCTCATTTCGTTCTTCTAGGAAAATGATAAGGAAATTCATGCACAAACGGTTAGGAGATGAACTCCGTTTTAATCTTTTGTCTGCTTATTTCTTAAAGAACCGAGGTTGAGTTTACCGAAAACTATCGAAAGTTGTTTCGAAGAGAATGGAACCGGATAAGTACAAGTCATCCAAAAACCACTTCGATCCAATTAAAGTGTTCCAAAATGAAGATATCTTGAAGAGGATTGAAGATGGAGCCTTTGAAGTGCAAGGGCTATTTGCTAATAATCCCAAGGGTGATTCCAAAATGGATGTAGTAGAGTTTGTGCCTTCGGTTTCATTCAGACCCATAACAAACTTGTATAGATGAATGCTAACATTGCATTTCTACCAGAGGGCAGTTCTAGCACTCCAAGATGGTCTGCTAAGAAAAAAGGTAAAAGTGTTTCCTCAAGCCTCACAACTAGGGAAATAGCTAAACATGGTAGATGCAACAGGGCTATGTGGGTTGCTCCCATTAGGGTGTGTCATCACCTTTCTAGATTACCATATTATGGATTTGGTTATGCATGAGAGATCTCGATAAAGGTTCGGAACAACCAGGGTGATGACATATTCAGTACTATCCAAGTTCAGGCGTAGCTCGTTCTGTGTTGGCAGGGGTTGACCAATATCAGGGTCTGACCCCAGGTATATTTTACCTAGAGATGTACTGTATGGAAGCAAGTCTCTTACCTTGCCATTGTTGGAATCTATTCTCCAATAAGCGCCATGCGGACTTGATTGTACACCTATTATGCTGGAATTTAATAATGTAAAAATTTCGGCTATTTTCATATATTTATTTTGAACGTTCAAACATTATCATATTATCAAAGGATTTCCTATAAAAATGCTTGGTTATCATATGGTAAAACCCGTCCGTGTTTATATGCGGCGTGGTCATATGAGTTATCTTTGATTTTAAAAGTGTTTTACAAGTTATAATAAATTTCCTTGTAATTTGTCTTTCTCATGCTGGTTTTACCAGACTGACCAGGGTGTTGTTTTCCTATAATGCTCGGGGTCAGCCCAAGCATATTTTCCAAATTTAGCTGGATTTTTTGGAGCTTTCAGGTGACGAGCTGGATTTTCCCAAACGTATTCACGTATCTTATATTCTTCCGCTATTCTATTTTGTTTTGTTATTATCTATATTTTTTAGCAATTGTAAGGACGGTCTGTTATAATTGTCCAAGCTAATAATAGGTTAGTGTACTCTGATGTTGTGTATAATAAAGATGATTTCTTTTTGTAAAGACTTGTTCATATTATATATTACTCGTCATGTTTTGTGAGATTCTGTTTTTTTCCACCCCAAATGACCTTTCTTTCGAACACTTAAATAATCAAAACATGAATAAGAAGGATGTATTTGGTGTCATCTTTAGGTGTAAGAAAGGAAGATCGTTACACTATATATATATATATATATATATATATATATATATATATATATATATTCATCTCACGATTCCATAAATAAGGCCTTATAAGGAATCTTCCTTATTATGCCTTAGAATAATAGTTAGGCTATATAAGAGTTTCTTTTGTCTTCGCCTAAAAGTCAATTACATTTCTAATATGAGAAATAGAAGAAAATAAATGCCTAACTAACTACGCCATATACATAATATTATATGTTAATTACGTCAGTAGAGATAAACAAATATTCGTGCCTGATAAATTCTATACACACGGATTTTACGTCCTAAACTAGCATTAAAAATCAATTCCCGGATCAAAGTATTACAAGTCCTTTTCTTCCAAATTCCTAAGATTTCAGCATACAAAAAATTCTAATATCCAAAACATGGAATAAATATTCATCACTAAAAGTGCAATAACGGACTAAAATGGAAACTCAAATTATTGCACCAATTCAATGGAATATCTTGAACAATAGGAATTGCAATCTGAACTTCATATTATATTTAACTCCTTTTTTACAAAGAAACGGAAGGAAATTTGTTTGGAATAAGTGGTGTAAACTATGAATAGAATTTGTAATCTAAACCCTTATTTTATTAAAGAATCGCAATTTGAATCAAAGAAGTAGAACAAGTGAATAGCTATGAAATTATCAAAAATTGCATAAACAATATAAATTCCATCAAGTTAACATAAATAATTGAGAATCTCTTTGTAGAATTGACATTTTGTAGTACAAAGGAATTTTTGGAGGAATTTATCTATTGTATTTTTGCAATCCCAAAATTCCTAAGGCATATTTAAATCCATAGAGATACATTAAACAATTACCAAAAAAGAAATACTCAGATTTCCACTCACAGAATAGCCTTGGCTTCGCCTTCCTTGGATTTGCATACCTTACAATCTCTTCCAAAATCTCTCTCTTTTGACACACACACACATACATACAGAATAGGGAAGATGTATATATTTTTATCAGATCCAGAATAGTTGGAGGATAATATAATAAGAATAGGTTGGAGGAAGAAGAAATAAATAGAAAATAGATTGAATTCTTACATGAATTCTCTATGGAGTTTCTGAATCTAATTAGAAGAGATAACAATGGCAGTGTTTCGTTGAATTCCGTAAAATAATATGAATAAAAAGTGGAGATGATAGGGTTCTATTTATAGGAGTTGAAACGCACCAAAACCATATCATGAAAATAATTCAAAACGGGGAAATCTAGAGTGTTCATCTCATCAAACATTGGCCGCCACATCAAATTTTCACGACCGACCGGTCGATCGCCCCCATCAACCGGTCAACCGTCCCCCATCAGCCGATCGACCGATAGGGTCGATAGGTCCTAGTAAAGGGGTCGACCGGTTTTAATTTGGGTAATTATTGATTCAGAAGCTTTTAAATTAAATTCTTAATCTAGTTAACTTTAACATTAAATGTTAATTAAACGTTTACTTAACTCCCAAGCTAATTTTTGAAATTCAAACCCTAAATTTAAATTTTCATTTGAATTTGAATTCAAAATAAACTAACTTAAACTGAGAACTTCAAACGCTCATAATTTCTTTGTTTGAGCTCCGTTTTCAACATTTATATGTGGACGCAGATTAGAATTTCGTCACGAATGCAATGTAACAACTTTCATGGTCAAAGTCTAACTTTTATATAAAAAATTCATATTCTACCTTATTAAATTTTATTTCATTTATTTATTGTTCTTTTTACCAAGTGTTGTATTTTCCTCCCTAAAAAGGATTTCATCCCGAAATCTTTTAAGAGGCGAACAATGTAACGTGCAATAACATCCATGTTATACAACCAAGTTATCTACATAACCATCCAGTCAACCACTAGAGAATGTGATTATGTACTACAAACATACTAAAATGAGCTCAATGCTAGAATGAGTGAGTAATGTGTCTTGAAAGTATGTATGCAATTACCCAAAACATGCACAAAAAATTTCTACATGAATACAAAGTGGTTGTAAAAAAGTGTAGCAATAATCTCCTACCATCCATTCTTACAACCATGATGCAACCAAAATCCTAATTTTGTACTCGGACCAATCTAATACTTTGTTGCGGAGCTTTCGAGTTTCGTACTCTACAATTCATGCAGTGGCAAGAGATGCTATTGGCTTCATCTTAAAATCCCTCAATTGATTAGGCTCTACAACAATTGCTATGCTACGAAGGTATTTCCTCTAATGCAAAAATGTCATGGACTCTAGATAACATAAAAGTTTATTGTTTTTCCCCATATTAGGAAATGACCCAATAAATCTAGCGCCCATTCCAACTACCCAAATCGTACGACCTTCGCATGCTGCCAAATCAATTTTGACTCTTCAAAGTCTTGCAATACAAATCTGGTCCATGTAGAATTTGTCAATGGTTTCCCACCCATAATTTTGCGATTTGCATGGCCTCCTAAAAAAATGCTTCAAGGGTTCCATACCAATCATCTATTGATGACTATAATCCTACATGAAGGGTAAACGCTACTCCTAAGATCCTTCAAAGTCCAAGATGCAAGCTCCCAACAAATCCCTCAAGTTATCATCCATTTTTTAGTTTGTCCGTCGGTCTTTAGTTTGTAAGCAATTCTCAAATCCAATGAAGTCCCAAAAGCTAGTTCCTAAAGCTACTAGCAAACTCCTCCAAAATTTTATAGTAAATTAAGGTCCCTGTCACTAACGATGCGAAGCATAATTCCATGAAGCTGTGTTAGAGATGATGTGGTTCCACTGCTTCTAATGGAAAGATTCTGCCATCTTCTCTTTAATGCTTGTTTAATAGGAAATTATATTCACATTCCTATACATATCATCTTTTCCTTGAATGGTGACAATCTATGAGCTAAATTCCTTATGCTTACCCAGATTCTAAAGTTATAGGACAATTCATATACCTTAGGTTGTAAACCTAATTCCCTCATTAATTTCCAGTCTTACCTATTGTTTATCGCAAGCTGATTTTCCCCATAAAATTTTCTTATTTACCTTGCTTCTTTGCATATATATTAAGTGGTTCAAATATCATTCATAGAGTCAACATATAAATAAAATAGGGATACATCCAACACCTCATCGTCCACTTTTCCCATAACTAATGGGGATAACTAGCGACTATAACGCAAGAACTCTAAAAGAAAGTTTTGTTTAAAGCTTCCATTTATTATAACTGATATAAATGGTGTCAAGCTCGTAACACTTCTTTCTAAATTAAGACGAGTATTTATAAAATGTCATTCCACCCTTACCCATTTTCCTTACTTTCACCTTTTGGTCTCTAATAAATGTGGTTCGTTCATTTCTTCAATCAATATATCAATTATAGTTAATCATTACTCGTCAAAATCGGACATTTCCAATTTACCCTTCTTTAGGTAACCAATACATTCATTACTCAAATTTCTTTCTTCACAAATGTCATATCAAGTTCCCTTAATTACTCCTTATTAGATTCCTTCTCCTCTCATTAATCACAAATTTATTTCCCGTTAAATTTGTAATTAATGTCCATAAATCCTAATCCATCGATTACTAACTAATAAGCATGTATCATAACCTATGCTATCTATATATATTCTAGTCGTTAAGTGTGACTACATGATATCTATATCTAACTGCTAATTCTACAACTAGGATACTCATTTTCGTATTTTAATTTATCTAAGCTATCCTTCCAATAAGATTACCGTCATAATTCTCATAAATTAACCATAAGTGAGTGTTTTGCTTTGTTCGAAATTACAAGGAATTTTTTTTCTTTTTCGTTGAAATGGATGGTGTAAACTATGGAAAAGAATATCCATCTCTTACACATCTTTTTCCTTTTAGTGTATTCCTTGTTACTTCAAACAACGCCCATTTTATAAAAATAATAATTGGGAATTGGATAATTTATGGAAATTACATGGAAACTGTTCCAAAATTAAAATATAGAAATTCAGATTCTATGGTAAACCTAATTTACAATAAAACTAAAGATTTGGAATATCTTTATATTTTATCAACTTCTTCAAATAAAGGTTTGGGATTGATTTCAAATTTCCAGATCAAACTGTAAATTCTATTCCTATTTTATTCATATCCTAAAATCTTTAATCCATCCTACCTTGGTCATGATATGTATCTAGTCCATAAAAATATAAAATCGTAATTTCACACACAAAATAAAATATCTTCATACAAATAAACTTATTTAAGCATTTATCACTTCATTTCTTGCAATACTTAAAACACGAAGTGTCAAGTTAAATATCTCCATCTTTGAAAATATAAAATTTAAAAACCACTTTCATAGATTCAAAATTCCTTTGGTCTAAAACTTTTCTTATCGAAACTTTTTCCCTTAAAAGTTAAACTTTCTAATTTATAGCATTCAAAATTTCTTGGTTTTTCAAAAGGGAACTTATGAAAAACTTTCCTCTCAATGCCTTACTAAAATAAGGATTTGCTCCTTTCTAAAATTATGATTTTTAACATAAAAGGTTCAAAACATAATTATGTTTCCAAAATAATATGTTAGACCATTTTATTTCAAAGAGTTTTCTAGCTGCAAGAATTATCATTTACAAAATATTAATTTTATTCATTTATCATTTCAAAATAATAGTTATTTCCTTCTAAAGCATACAATAATATTTCTTATCTTATCACTCAAAATATATTGTTATTTGACGAAATATATCCCATAAATTTGCTAAAAAAACTCTTAAAATCTCTTGCAACACTTTTTTTAATCAAATCCAATACTATTCAAATAACTTTTGTATCCAAATTAGGAAAAACATATAAAATTCTCATCTTTACTTAAATGCTTCTCCTTATACAAAAATATCTAACTTATTTATCAATCATCATTTGAATCCAATTGATGGTCAAAGATACCTTTTATAACTTTATGCAATAGAAAAATAGATGGAGTAGACAAAGGTAACTTCTATCTTATTCTATCACTCATTTCAATATCTCATCTACTAGAATTCATAATTCTATTATTACCTAAATTTCAGTCATTATTCTCTACATTACCTTATATGGGAATGTCCCTCCTACCTATCCTATCAGACGTTCCTTTCTTTCTATTTTCTATTTCAAAACAGGTGTTATTTCTACTTATAAACCCCTAAAAAGAGTTCAAAAGAAAGAACTTTTTGGTTTATAAGCAAGGAAAAATAGTATGAAAAAATAGAAGAATCGAAGAGCTAAAAATTGAAATCTTTTAATCAAATTAAAAAGTTAACAAATGAAAACTTTTCAAGTCATTAATTTACAATTAAAACCATCCACCATTTTGCCTTTAAAGAAATTCACTGCATTTAAAATTGCATTACCTTTTTAAGCTTTTTTAAAACTAATGTTGGTATATTTCCAAAGTTGTCTAAAACCATATTTATATTTCCACATTATGCAACCTCTAAGAAGTTATAGAGAAAAGAACTTTCAAATTTATTGCGTAGGAAATATAACACGGAAAAATATAAGAATATAAAAACATGGAACAAAAAGTTGAAATCTTTTCTAATTCAATCAACAACTTTTAAATTGAGAAGTTAATAAATGGATTTTTTTTCAGCTTATCAGGTCGCCAAATTTGTAAAATAAAATCACCTACCAAAAATGTTGCACTACCCTTTTTAAATTTACAACCTTTTTTCAAACTTTTACAAAACAAACGGTGGTATAATTTAAAAGTCGTCTAAGATCACTTTATATCACAAATTTCTAACTCATAAGATTTTCATTCTAAAATCTTTTGAAAGACACTTTCAACATTTTTGAGGGGTATTCAAAGAAGCCTCTTTGTCAAATTATTTCCCAAGGGAAATGATTAATATTTGTTCTTTCTTTTAAACCATTCTACTCTATCTTTTAAAAATCTAGTTTCCATATTGTGGTGATAAATGTATTCCTTTCTATGAAGTTTGCTCCTTGCTTCCATATTTTATTAGTACCTAACACCTTAATTTGTTACCTCCATAAATGTTATTTTTTCCGTATTAACTAGCTGTCGGCTTAACAGACATTTCCTTAAGGTCGTTTATTTCCTATTCAAACCATACCTATTTACTCCTTTCTTATCTTTCCCATAATTATCCTAATGGGTTATTAATTTATTCAATTTACTACATATTAACCTTTCCATCTACGGTTACTCCTATTATTTAATGTGTATAAGGATCCACAACAATAAGGAAGACTAGCTCTTATCAATGAGTCAATTACTACCTAGTTTATAGAGTACTTCCATAAGTTGAGCTCATGCTCTCCCTAGTATGTTCCTAAAGATATGATCTCTGCTCCATGAGTAGTCGGAGTAGGAGTAGAAATTATCTCAATTAATTCTTCCAACTCATAATTGACTCGTCCATCCTTTCAGAATATGGTCGTAGCTATTTTTATAGTTGGAATTTATAGAGTTAGACGTAAATTCAATATGTGTGTGTGTCTATGTAGTAAGATTTTTGAAAATCACCTTTCAAAAAAAATACGCCACTCATACGTATATCTTTCCCCGTTGATCAGGTAACCTAAGCTCTATACCAAATATAATAACCCACTACGAAACAGACCTAAATTTCGACCCAGAAAGGGCCAATTGAAACTTAAATTCATTCAAAGGTAAGCTATTGGTAGAACTAAGTAAATAACAGTATAGAGCCATAATTAAACTTTCAAAACTCACAACCGATGGAACAAAATACTATAGCAAAGTATACCCATTTATTTCAAAACCATAAATATGTCAAAATACAAAGTACCATCAAATCGTATCATAAATCTGTTACAACAATAGTCAAGATATGTGGATACACATAAAAGCAAGTGAAAATGATAAATACTGCCACAAGAAAACCACCTCCGCCTCTAAGTATCATCTTCGCCATCTACGTCCATTAACCTATGTTGCAATAAGGAGGGAGTCAGAACAACAAGTGTCTGGTAAACAAAAACCTCGAGTCTTACATTTTCAAAACTTGGGCATTATATTTTAAAATAAGAATATGTCTATGAACATAAACAATTAAAATCATTTAATGCTTCTTTTTAAGGAAAGAAGCAGGTCTCTAAAATATCATTACCAAATATCACGTTATAATTAACTAGTGATGCAAGCCACTTAATACCATTTATTGGAGAATAGGCAGACTCCGGTCGTTTAGTACCTTAATAAAGGCAGACCAATGATGATTGGGGGATCTCGAGAAGCCATACCACATTCACCGATAATATCCTACATATAGAGTATCCAATGAGGTTCAACATGCCGTCGATGCCTGCCTATGAGGGAAAAATTGACCCTAGGCAGCACATCATTAAATATGAATGGCCGATGTATTCCATACAAGCCGGTAATGCCACAAAATGCAATTGTTTCCTATTATGCTCTCTATCATAGAAACGACGTGGTTTTGCGAGATTACCCTCACGGTAAATATGTAGATTTGATGATTTGACAAAAAATTTATAGACCGTTTCCGTATGCATGCAACTTGCCCCAAAGATATAATGTTCCTATCAAGCATGATCTAGGCTCCAGGAGAATTGTTCAAAGACTATTTAGGGAGATTTTATATAGCCATCACAGAAGTGTGGTCTGAATGACCATTTAATATTGATAGTAACCAGAGGGATTGACCCAGAATGTGACTTTGGCGATTGGTTAGCTGGCAAACCACCCGCAATGTTGGAGCATTTCTATGCAAAAGCAGCTCAATATTTGAGGAAAAAGGAAGCAAGATGCTCCGAGAAAAAAATGTTATGGGACTGAGCGGAGAGCGAGTGTAGTGTAACATTGCAGTGAAACGCTCTGGGGAGAGTTTCGAAAAAGTTCGAGTAAGTGTCCAAAATAAATCGAATCAATGAAGAAAGGCGGTGATCAAAACCATGAGCGAAAGAGGGATTCTGGAAGAGCAAAGTCATGGATTCTAATGTATGATACCTACACACTGCTGAATACATCCTTAGAAAATGTCAACTTGTCTACATGCAACACTATATAATATAGGAAGCCATCTTCGAAAGAATCAAAGAAGAAGCAAAAGCAGACAGGAAAATACTACCGATTTCAAAATACTATGGTCATAACACAAATGAATGTAGGTATCTCCAGGACATTATTGAGAAACTTGAAAGTGACTACTATATGGCTAGTTATCACTTAGGATCGTGTAATATGGAATGTATTATAAACTAAATGCGGAAACAGATGATAATAGTAAAGTAAATAAAAATGAGCACACCAGGAACTTTTATACCGGTTCGAACTTTCCGTTCTACGTCCAGTTCCAGACTTCCCTCTGGAATTTTCTTACACTAACACCTCACTTAACCCGGAGGAAAAGGTATACAACACCTGAGCAACCGACCAGGATTTTTCCGCCTCTAACAACCGAAAGAGGACTTTACCCGCTTGAACAACCGAACAGGACTTCAACAGTTTCACTAAAATTGCTTTGACACTTTATGTTCTTGATAACACTAATTTGTCTTTGATAGTACAACCTTCCTATAATCTTTCCTCAACTATATATGTGTGTGTAAAGATTTGGAAAGGAAAATATCACTTTGAATCAAAGAACAAGATAATTGATTCAGAGATTCAAGCAATATATGTAAGTTGTGATTGCTTTTCAGAATGCAGAGATAGTACAGAGTATGATCAGAAAATAATCATAAAATTGGTGATTTGTGAAGTGAATTTTGTGTGTTTATATAGTAGATGAAGAGCTGCAATCATTCACGAAGAATTCTGATCAAAGGAAGCATCCATACTTCTTAATTTTAGATCGTAACTCTTGGCAAATGGAAGCGTTCATTCAAAAAAAGTAGCTGTTGAAAGGATTCAGTCGACTAACCGAAAACGGCCAGTCAACTGAATGTTCAAAGTTGTGCAAAACAAAGAGTTTCTGTGCATCCGTGCAGATTCAGTCGACTGGCCATATATGGACAGTCGACTGACCTGACAGTCAAAGCATAGTTCTCATATATTTAAAAACGTTTAAAGCTTAAAACAACTTAACTACTTGAGGATAGATTTTAACATTTCTAAGACTAAAAACTTCAATAAATTAACATACTATACGCAGTTTTGTAGCCTTATCTCCTTTGTAGTTTGAACAGCATAATTCTTTCTTTTTATCGCTTATCCACATAGTCTAATTCACTGCTTTGTTATGACTCAAAACATATGATTCAACATTCTCCCCCTTTTTGATTGATGACAACCTATTATATGTGATACTATATTTTTGAGAAATATATAATGGGAGTTATATATATCTCCCCCTGAATATATGGAGACATATTATTTAATCCCTGTATGAAATGGTTAGTCATATAAATTTCACCCCTTTGTCATCGACAAAAAGGAAATGATAATTTAAGCATTAAACTAACACAATAGAATTAAAATAAAATACTAATTACAATCACAGAAACAAAAGATTTAAATTGTTACGAATACAAACTCATAGATAGAATGTTCGGAACAAATAAATAACTTACTACTACCAAGAGATAACAACCTCAATCAGAGTCAGACTCTGTTCCCTCTTCTTCAACGTGCATTGGTCCTTTTCATCTGGAGGAACTTCCTGCAAACTGTCTGCCACCTCCATTGCCACTTGTGTCAGAACTAGTATGTTCTTCTGATGTTTACCAAGTAAAGTGAGGAGCTGGGCGTTTGCCTGTATCACATTGATAAGTCTCCGTAGTGGTGGAAGAGGAACAAGATATCGCATCCCAAAAAATCCCGAAGAAATTCTTGATTTTGTCAAACTTTTTGCCAATTTTCTTATCAAGATTTTTTATGCGGGAATCCAAGATGACTTGATTTCTTACAATTAAATCAATAGATTCCCGAGTGCTTTGGGATGGAATTGGCATTCGAATGTCATCTCTTGATTGTTGTTGTTGAGTAGAACTTTCTTGTCGAGGTCGAGATTTCCATTCTTGAAAGGTCATGATAGTGAGAGGTCTTGGTGGCAATTTCATAAGGCTTATTGTGCGGCTATTCAGAGTTTTTGGAATAAAAGTATCAGATTCCAAAATAGGAACCTGTAGATTCATAAGTAGCTGCATAATATATTCTCCAAAGTAAATAATATTCATACGACCTTGGTTGAATGACAAGAATTCGTCCAGAATGAGTTTTGGCCAATTTGTTTCAACTTCTCCCCAAATAGCATATAATGCTTTATAGTTGTTTGGATAGACAAGCTCATAAGAGCCTGTATGGGGTAGAATTGCGTGCATTAAAGCTCTATGCATAATTCTGGCCGTAGGTCGTAATGCAATAGACATAAATATGGTCATGTCATCTTTTAAGAATCGATGACTTACTTTGTCTCTCTCGCCTATGGGTGCATTTAATTCTTGTAAATCAATACCACTTGTCGAAGTATGAAGAATATGACAAATTCTATCTAAAGAAAGAAACACTTGTCGACCACATACTAAACTACAAACGCAATTGTCACGATTATGTGGTTTTTGACGGCCTAAATTCAAATTAGCATAGAAAAGTTTTACCAATGTATGATTTATCTTGATATTATTTTGATTGTGATCTAGGAGTGATTCTAGATGGCTTCTCCTTGCTAAATCTTGAATCCTATATGGCGCAAAATCCGGAAAAACTACAAAAGAACCTTCAAAGAATCGGGCTTCTTTCATCTTATTCCACCATTGGATTGCAGTAACATCGTATACCATTGAGCAATTTGAGAATCAATTGGCTCATAGGAAGAAGAAGCATGCCTAGATCTCTTTGGTTGACGAAGAGCCATTTGAACTAACATTGTAGTGAAGAAATTTGGAAATTAGGGTTTTAGAATTCTAGAGAAAGGAGGTAGATGTAAAAAGTAAAAGAGGAGGTAAAGGGTTAGAGTGTTAAAAAGATAGGTAAAAAGGTGAATATTAGTCTCAGATTTGAATTCAGTCGACTGGACGTCTATGGTCAGTCGACTGAACTATTTTCCTGAAACTTTCTGTTTCAGATTCAGTCGACTGGCCATATTATTTCAGTCGATCGAATAAGCAAAAATGCTCTCTGTTTTCTCATTCAGTCGACTAGTTTCTTTCTTTCAATCGACTGAATATTGTCTGAAAACAGACAGTATACAGATTCAGTCGACTGATCGAAATTTTCACTCGACTGAATAAGTCTGTGTAGCATATTCAGTTATTTATGTATACAAACAAATAATATATTTTATATATTAACATAATGCATATAAAGTAAGGTTAAAAAATAATTTAAAAAATAGACAAAACGCAATTATTTAGAAGAAGAAGTTGATGGAGACTTGGAATTTTTTGGTTCATCCTTCGTCTTTTCTACATATGGTTGCAGTAGTGACCAACGGTTTCCACGCTTCCAAGAGTTTGGAGAGACAGGCGGAGCTTGTGGCAACCTATCCCATAGATACCTAGATGATAATGGTGTAGGTCGATGAACCGCAGAGGAAGATGAACAGCAGAATTTCCATCCAATCCGCTCTAGAAAACTCAGACGTCTTGAATTCATTTTCTATTCATAGAACATCTCATGCTGAAGTGCTATCGATTCCCTCTGGTAATGATGCAAATCATCAATTTTTTGTTCGGTTTGAGGAGAACCAAAGAAAAGGAACGTCTCGCTTTCTTTTTCTTAGGTGTATAACCCGTGTGATAATTTGACGGTCTTGCAGGTTCATGAGTAGGAGTAGGTGTAGGTAGGTTTGACGATGCAGATGATGGTGTTGAAAAATTGATAGATGATTAAGCGGATCCATCTGATGAATCGTGTGAAGACATTTTGATTTTGGAAGAAGGTTTAGAAGTTTATGTAGAGGGTAAGAATATGTTTGAGACAAAGATTTCTTTTGATGGAGAAAGAAGAGCGGTAAACTGAAATATATATAGGAAAATATGCAGTTAGAAAATGGTGGTTCTATGTGCAAACTGAAAAAATGAGGATGAGAATTAAACAAGAATTTGTGGCTTAAAATTTATTGTAAAAAATAATTAAAAATATAAGGAGAAAATTGTATAAGAAGTAGATGTTAAAAATTGAATGGTCAAGTGGAAGTGACATAGCCTTATCAAACCTGAGGTGCAGAGTTCGAGCACAATTTTTTTTTAAATTAATTATGGCAATTTTTATAATTCTTTTAAAGAAATTATACCTAGTTTTCTTCTTAATCTTATAAAACAATTTTCATTGAGTGGTTTAGTGCTAATTTTCAGAATTTACAAATTCTAAATTTATTATATCCTTTTCAATATTATCACGAAGAAAATGATTACGAATGTCAATATGTTTAGTTCGTGAGCGATTGACAGGATTTTTAGATAAATTTATTGCACTAGTGTTATCACAATATATTATAGACTTATTTAATTGTATACTAAAATCTTATAATGTTTTTTGCATGTAGATTACCTGAGCACATGCTAAAGCTGCAGATATATATCTGCTTCACAAGTCGTTAGTGAAATGCAATTTTGTTTCTTAATAAACCAAGATACTAAGGATCGTCCAATGAAATGACAAGTTTCACTTGTACGTTTTCTATCTGTCCGACTTCCTCCAAAATCAGCATCATTGAATGATACTGATTCAAAAGGATATTCTTTTGGATAAAATAATCCTAAATCTTTGGTTTTGCTAAGATATTGAATTATACTTTAACTGCTCGCATATGTGATTCTTTAGGATTTGCTTGAAATCGAGCACATAAACAAACACTCATCATAATGTCAGGTCGACTAGTAGTTAAGTAAAGTAGTGATCCAATCATACTACGATATAGTTTTTGGTCAACACTCTTACCATTTTCCTCTTTTTCAAGATGTAGAGTTGTACTCATAGGAGTTGGTTTAGCAGACATGTTTTCCATACCGAATCGTTTAATTAGAATATTACAATACTTTTCTTGATTAAGAAAAATGTCAATTTACATTTGTTTGATTTGCAATCCAAGAAAATATGATAGTTGTCCCATATGTGACATTTCAAATTCATTTGTCATGATAGTCGAAAATTCTTGACATAATTTTTCATTTGTTGAACCAAAAATAATATCATCAACATATATTTGAATAATTAAAATATCTTGTTTAGTTTTCTTAATAAATAATGTTTGATCAACTTTCCCAGTCTCAAAACCAGATTCTAGTAGATAGCTTTTAAGTCGGTCATACCAAGCATGAGGTGCTTGTTTTAAACTATATAAAGCTTTCTTAAGTTTATAAACATGATCTGGAAATTTTTCATGAGTAAAAAGAGGAGGTTGTTCAGCATAAACATTTTCTTTTATAAAACCATTTAGAAAAGCACTTTTAACATCCATTTGATATAATTTAAAGTTATGAAAACATGATAAAGCCAGTAGAATACGGATAGTTTCTAGTCTTGCAACTGGAGCAAACGTTTCTTCATAGTCTATTCCCTCTTCTTGATTATAACCTTATGCTACTAATCTAGCTTTATTTGTAGCAATGTTACCTTGTTCATCAGCTTTGTTTTTGAAAACCCATTTTGTACTAATGACTGATTGATCACTTGGTCTAGGAACTAATTCCCAAACTTCGTTTCTTTCAAAATAGATTTAGCTCTTCTTGCATAGCTATAATCCAATAGTCATCAGTTGAGGCTTCCTTAATATTTTTAGGTTCTATAATAGAGGGAAAAGATATATGGCCCATTTGATTTAATTATTGTCTTGTTCTTACATTTGAATTTACTTCTCCAATTATATTTTGAACAGGATGATCTCTAGGAATTCTTGGAGGAGATCTTATTATATTATCATTATTAATAGTATTTACATTTTCTAAAGTAACATCAGAATTATTATTTTGAAGAATAATATCTTCATCTTTTGAATTATTTGTTAGAATTATATTTGTATTATTTTCCAAATTTGTAATTTTAGAAGAAGTTTTGACATTTTCATCGAATGAAACATGAAGAGTTCCTTCGATAACTTTAGTTATTATATTAAAAAATCGATAAGCTTTGCTTCTTTCCTAATATCGTATGAATATTCTTTCATCGGATTTTGGATCAAATTTGCCAAGCTGATCTTTAGTGTTAATAAAACATTTTGAACCAAAAACTTTAAAATATGATAAATTTGGTTTTCTACCATTTAAAAGTTCATATGGAGTATGTTTTGTTAATGATCGAATAGAAACACGATTCAAAACATAGCAAGCAGTTGCAATAGCTTCTGCCCAAAAATGCTTAGGTAAAGAGCTTCCATTTAATAAAGTTCGTGCACATTCTTGTAATGTTCTATTTTTCTTTTCTACAACTCCATTTTGTTGTGGTGTTCTAGGAAAGGAGAAATTATGATTAATTCCTTTCTTGTTACAAAAATCTTCGAAAGCTTCATTTTCAAATTCACCTCCATGCTCATTTCTAATATTTTTTAACTTTTAAATTCTTTATATTTTAAATTCTCTTTACAAAAATTTTAAAATTTTGAAAGTATCACTTTTATGTTTCATAAAATAGTCCATATATATCTTAACATCTACAATAACAAACACATATCTATTGTGATTAGTAGATTGAACTTGAGTAGGTCCGAAAAGGTCCATATGTAAGAGTTCAAGTGGTTGTGTCGTAGATATGATTTTCTTAGATTTAAAAGAAGATTTTGTTAATTTTTCTAACTGACGTGCATCATAGATATTATCAATTCTGAATTTCATATCAGGCAGTCCTTTAACAAGTTTATTTTTAGCTAATTTGTTAATAGTATTAATATTTATATGACAAAATCTTTTGTGCATAGCCAAGAATCATTTTCTGTAGCTACTAAACACATATTTGTGTTATGATTCATATTCGTATTTAAAATATAAATATTTTTATCTCTTATACCTTCAAAAATTAATTTTTGACTTTTACCAGAGATATTACATTTATTTTCTGAAAAAGATATATTAAAACCTTTATCACATAATTCACTTATACTTGATAAGTTATGTTTTAAGTTTTTAACTAATAAAACATCAGCAATGAGAGGTGAGTTAGAGATACCGTTATTGTTCACATCGCCTTTGCTGATGACATAACCTTTTGAATTATCTCCAAAAGTGACTGATCCTCCATTTGAGTAGACTATGTTTGTTAACATGTCTTTATACTAGTCATGTGTTTTGAGCAATCGCTGTCTAGAATCCATTTTCCTCTCTTTTTAAGTGGTACCTTTAAAAATAAAGATTAAGATGGTACCCACTTTTTCTTTTTAGGGTCCTAAGAGTTAGGTCTTAGGAAACCAAACCCAAGAAGGTTCAGAATTCCCTTTATAAATATAATTCTTATTTTTATGAACAGTTTCTATAAATGTTTTGATACGTTTATTCCTAATCAAGTTATTATTTGCTTTTGGAATCCATATTTTAATAGTTTTAAAATCTTCAAAAACTGTTTTCTTTAAATCTTTACTAATTTTGTTATTAAACTTATTTTTAAGCATTCCAGATTTTTTTAGGATTTTCAGTTTTCTTAATTCCTAATCTCATTTTATTTGTAGTAGACTGAGAATTTTCTATTATTTTAGAAAGATTTTCTCTTTCTGTATTAAAATTGGAAATATTTTTATTAATATCTTCTAGCTTAGTTTTAAGGCTAGATTTTTCTAACTCTAATACTTTAGTGTTGGATTTTAAATCATTAATTTCAAATGATAAAACATCATTTTTATTCTTCTAAATTTCTAATTCCTGAGTTATCTTAGAAAGTTGAGAAGCTAAATTAGAATTAGATTCTTGAGATTTTTCAAGTTCTTCTTCGAGAATTTTCTTTTCATCTCTAAGCATGATAATTTCAAATTCAGATCTATTTAGTTTTCCTTGTAACTCCTTATTATGATTTTTAGTTTGTTTTACAAAATTTACTAGTTTTGAATTAAGTTCAACTAAATCTTCAAAGCTTAATTCACTTACATCATCGTTTGTAGCCATAAAGCATATATTTGCTTGCTCTGTGTCATTGTTACCATCGCTTTCTGATGATGAAGAATCTGAATCATCCCATGTTACAAAAAAATCTTTCTTCTTGAATTTGTTCTTCTTGAATTTATTTTTCTGTTTTTCTGGACAATCTTTCTTCATATGACCCTTTTTATGACATTCATAACATTCCATGACAGAAGATGATGGTTTATTGCTATTATTGTTACTAGAGTTATTTTGTAACTCTTGATCTTGTTATTCTTTTGAATTTCAAAAACTTTTTGAAATTCTTAGCAATAAATGCCCTATTTTCTTCATCTGAGTCAGAATCATCTTTTCTGCTTGAAATGCTATATTCTTCTTATCCTGTGCTGGGATTTTCTTTTCCTGCAAATTTACTTCATATGACATTAGATTTCCTATTAACTCTTCTGGTTTAATAGTAGAAAGATCGTTTGCTTCTTCAATAGCTAGAACCTTTCTTTCACATTCATCCGTTAAAGAGTTTAGGATTTTTGATACTATATCAAAATTAGAAAAAAATTCTCCTAGTGTCAAAAGTGAATGATATATATCTTGAAATCTAGAGTACATGTCATTTATATTTTCATATGATTTCATTTTGAAATTTTGAAACTGATTTTTCAACATAGACATTTTTCTTTGTTTAACTTTGTTAGTTCCTTCATGAGTTACTTTTAGAGTTCTCCATATCTCATAAGCATTTGTACACATAATGACTCTATTAAACTCAATTCTATCTAATGCACAAAATAACATATTCATTGCTTTTGCATTTGTAGTAGCATCAGTTTTCTGTGCAGCAGTCCAAGTTGAAAAATCTTCTGTTGGAGTAGTATATTTGTTTTGAGTAATGTTCCAAGTTTCGAAAACCATTAGATTGCATATATATTCTCATCCTAGTTAACCAGTAATTATAATTCATGCCATTGAATAGTGGAGGTCGTACAGTAGATTGACCTTCAATAAAACTAGTGTTAGGGACAGCGCTTGTGATGTTGTTATTTTCCATATTAATTAAAAAAATATCAAATAACTGTGTTATGGTTATAAGATGACCCGCTCTGATACCAAATGAAAGTGCTATTGTATGGATAGTTATCATGCAGGATCGTGTAATATGGAATGTATGATAATCTAAATGCAGAAACAGATGATAATAACAAAGTAAATAAAAATGATCACAGTAGGAATTTTTATACTGATTCGAACTTCCCGTTCTACGTCTAGTTCCAGACTTCCCTCTGGAATTTTCTCACAATAACCCCTCACTTAAACCAGAGGAATAGGTATACAACACCTGAGAAACCGATCAGGATTTTTCTGCCTTTAACAACCGAAAGAGGACTTTACCCGTCTGAACAACCGAACAGGACTTCAACAGTTTTACTAAAATTGCTTTGACACACTGTGTTCTTGATAACACTGATTTGTATTTGATAGTACAACCTTCCTATAATCTTTCCTCAAGTATATATGTGTATGTAAAGATTTGGAAAGGAAAATATCGCTTTGAATCAAAGAATAAGATAATTGATTCAGAGATTCAAGCAATATATGTAAGTTGTGATTGCTTTCAGAATGCAGAGATAGCAGAGAGTATGATCAGAAAATAATCAGAAAATCAGGGATTTGTGAAGTGAATTTTGTGTGTGTTTATATAGTAGATGAAGAGTTGCAACAATTCACGAAGAATTCTGATCAAAGGAAGCATCCATACCTCTTCATTTTAGATCGTAACTCTTGGCAAATGGAAGTGTCCATTCAAAAAAAATAGATGTTGAAAGAATTCAGTCGACTGACCCAAAACGACCAGTCAACTGAATGTTCAAAGTTGTGCAAAACAGAGAGTTTTCGTTCACCTGTGCAGATTTAGTCGACTGGCCATATATGGACAGTCGATTGACCTGGCAGTCAAAGCACAGTTCTCATATATTTAAAAACGTTTAAAGCTTAAAACAACTTAACTACTTGAGGATAGATTTTAACATTTCTAAGGCTAAAAACTTCAATAAATTAACATACTATATGCAGTTTTGTAGCCTTGTCTCCTTTGTAGTTTGAACAGCATAATTCTTTTCGTTTTGTCGCTTATCCATATAGTCTAATTCACTGCTTTGTCATGAATCAAAACATATGATTCAACAAAACTTTTTGGGAAATAAAACTATAGTAGTTTGTTAAAGCCCCACGGGATTGTTGGTGGGGGACATCTGACCCCAACTGAGGACAAGCGCCGCACAGGGTTGAGGAGCCTACATGGACTAGTGGAAGATTGGTGATTAATACAGTAGTTGGAGGACCGCATCCAACTAAAATGAGCTGGCATGAGATGGAGCACTATGCTAGTGCAATCAAGCATGTGAATTTAAAGTGTTGTTCGAGTACAGAACATGGGGCTTCGGCAAAATAATAGCGTAAAATGGCAGACGCTATTATATTCAGAAATAGAGATGCAGACACAGTGGAGACACTGACGATCAACCTAATGGCAATTTGGTCATTCATGATCGTCCCTTCCTTAGTAAGGAGGATCTTGGTTGACTATGGAAGTTCCGTATATATAATTTTCAGAAAGGCTTACGATCAGGTGAGGATGGAAGCCAAGGGCATGAAACCACCTAAAGCCCGCATTCATGGTTTTAGCGGTGATGCGACCAAAGCTATCGGTTATGTCGAATTACTCGTGGAATTGGGAGAAGATGACCGTAGGAGAGTGCGGATGTTGCCTTTTTGTTGTTTTGGATGTTGGCTCTCTATACATGCTTTCCTAGGCCGACCAGCCATAGTTAAATTATAGGCAGCTCTTGCCCTATAGTGCTTGACTTTGAAGTTCTCAACTAGTAATCGTCTTGGAGTTGTGCATGGAGATTAGGCGATCGAACATGCCTGTTATGTAGCTGAATATAGATGCGCTCAACGAAAGGAGAAAGGTAAGGGTGCGGACAAGTCTCTCTACATCCAAACCACCAAAGATCAATAACCAATGCCTGAGTCATGGCTTAGGCACCACAGCCGGTCCTATAAGGACTAGATTTGAGGGACGATGAAGAGGAGCCCTGAGAGACCAAGGTGTACCAACTGAGCTGACAGTCCACATCATGGTCAGCCACGACGACCCGTGACTGGTCCTCAAGATCGGATCATAGCTCAACCCCCCGATGATGAAAGAACTTACTAGTTTTCTCCAAGCGAATCCTAATGTGTTTGCATTGACACATTCTGATATGTGTGGGATCTCACCTGCCATTGCGAGCCATGCATCAAATATTAACCCAAGGCATGTCCCAGAGAATCAAAAAAGGCATGGCATGGATCCAGAGAGATCCGCCACCCTTAAATAGTAGGTGGATATGCTCAAAAGTAATAGTTTATTCATGATCCCCTCTACCCCAAATGGATAATTAATCATGTACTTGTGAGAAAGACAAATGGAAAGTGGAGGACATGTGTTGATTATTCGGATTTAAACAAAGCATGCACAAAAGACAGTTTTTCCCTTCTGAGAATTAACCAGTTAGTGGACTCTACTGCAGGACATGAGTTGCTATCTTTCATGGATGCATACTCCGGATATAATCAAATCCCGATGCACATTCCCTACTAGGAGCACACTAGCTTTACTATCGATTGTATTTCTATATGGTAATGCCATTTTGATTGAACAATGCTAGAGCAACCAATCAATACATGGTCAATCGAATGTTTAAAGATCAGATTGGAAAGATGATGGAGGTATATGTGGATGATATGCTCGTAAAGTCATTACGACCGAGTGACCACATTAGAGACTTAGCAGAAATGTTTAATATCCTCTGATATTACAAAATGAAGATCAATCCTCTGAAATGTTCTTTGATGTTGCATCAAGAAAGTTCTTGGGTTTCATTATCAATGCTCATGGAATTAAAGCTAATACCGGGAAGAGTCGACCGATTCACAACATCCAAGCGCTAAAGACCATCAAACAAGTACAGAGCCTAAATGGGAAGGTTGCCGCCTTGAGCCAGTTTATATCCAAAGCCACCAATAAATGTATTTCGTTATTCGATTTGATTAGAAGAGGAAAAAGGAACTTTGAATGGACACATGATTATGAAGACGCATTCCAAGCTTTGGTGAACCACTTAGAGAAGACTTCTATCTTGTCAAAGTCGGTGGATTACGAAGATTTTTATATCTACTTGGCCATGTCGGTACACGCTATAAGTGCCACATTGCTTTGAGAGGAGGATCGAATCCTGAGATTGGTCTATCATTTTAGCAACCGATTAATAGGAGCTGAAAGGAATTATCCAAAGGTAGAGAAATTGGCATACTACTTGTTGATAGCTTCACGAAAGCTCTGCCCTTATTTTCAAGCTTATCCCATCAATGTTTACATCGATCAGCTATTATGACAGGTCCTACAGCGACCTGATACATCTGAAAGGTTACTCAAGTGGGACATCATATCGAGCCAATTTGACATCACTTATCTCCTCCAGAGAGCCATCCAGGGACAGGCACTGGCGGAATTTATAGCATAATTCACTACACAAGATGATCTCTTAGAAAGCAATGGAGTCCCTACCATCCGGTGGAAAATGTATACGGATGGAGCATCCAATGATCGTTGTTCTAGAGCCGGAATCAAGCTAGTAACTCCTAAGGATTGATCAATTTGCTATGCTTTGAAGCTTGGCTTTCCTGCAATGGACAATGAAGCCGAGTACGAAACTCTGATTGTTAGACTCAAACTTTCCAGGTAACTGGGGATAAAGTCTCTTGAAATGTTTTGCAATTCCCAGATGGTGGTACACTAAGTTAGGGGAGATTACTAGGCTAAAGCAAAATGACTCGCCCCATACCTTATCCAAGTCCAAGAGCTATTGACTGTCTTTGAGTATTATGACTCACAGACATTCCTCGGGATCAAAACAAAGAAACCGATTCATTGGCAAAGGTTGCTTGCACCGGGGATGCGCAACAAATGGGCTTGGTTCTTGTCGAAGTACTAGAAGCTCCAAGCGCAAACTAGATGAAAATCGATTGGGTACTAGAAAGAGCCTGAGAAGGAGTTGTAGATGACTCCGATTAAAGACTATTTGCTACAAGGAGTCATTCTGGAATGGAGGAATGAAAGGCGACAGGTCCTCCACAAAGATTCACGGTAAATCATTCAAGCAGGTGTCATGTATAGAAAAGGTTTTTCCATTCCCTACTCCGGTGTATTGTTCATGATGAAATAAAACAAGTCATAAAGGAAGTTTATGAAGGGGAATGTGGTGATCACACTGAGGGACAAACCTTAGCAAAGAAAATAATCCGTTATGGGTTGGCCGATTTTCAACCGAGATGTTGCTGATTATGCTAAGCGATGATACAAATGCCAGATGTATGCAAAAGTCCCGAGAGCTCCACTAATGGAAATGACACAAATGGTCAGTCCATGGCTTTTTGCCGTATGGGGCATAAATACTATCGGTTACTTATCGATCTCAAAAGGTGGTGCGAAGTATGCCATTGTAGCAGTTGATTACTTCACCAAATGGGCCCAAGCAGAACCTTTAGCCATGATAACGATAATGAAAGTAATCGACTTCATTGTCTAGAACATCATTTGTCGTTTTGGCCTTTCATGAACCATTATAACTGATAATAGGACTCAATTTGACAGCGTGGAATTCAAAAACTTCTGTCATCGGCATCATATTTAAAAGAGATTTACAGCAGTTGCTCACCCTTTAGCAAATGGACAAGTTGAAGCTCTGAACAAAATTATAAAGTCCATTCTAAAGAAGCATTTGGAAAAGGCTAGAGGAAAGTAGATAGATAAACTCCCAACAGCATTATGGGCCTACAGAACCACACACAAGTCCGTGACTAGCCATACTCCCTTTGCCCTTGCTCATAGCTTCGAAGCTGTTATTCCGGTTGAAATCGAAGTCCCTTCTCATTGAGTAACCTACTATGATCCCAGAATGAATAGAAATCTCCACATAAAATCTCTAGAATTTGTAGATGAAAGGCATGAAGAAGTTGATTTAAAAGCAGTTGCACATCGACATTGAGTCGCCCGATACAACAACACTAATGTCCAACCTAGAACCTCTGAAATCGACGATCTCATCTTGAAACGGGTTTTCCTTATCCCATCACACACGAATCCTACTTGGTAAGGACCATATGTTATTGAACAGAGGTTTTGAGAGGAAACCTTTAAGCTAGTTACTATTGATGGCGTCACACTCCTAAGGCGGGGAATAATGAGCATATACGATGTTGTTTCACTTAATTTATTCTTTTTTATTCAATTATATTTAATTTATGAATTTTCTTTATCATTTGATTTTCCAATATGTAATAAGACAAGTTAAGTCATTTCTTTCCATTTGGCAAATAAAGTTTGAAATTCCCTTCATATCTATGGTTATTGTAGCATTACATATTAGTTACGATACACGACTAACTAATATTGACATGTTCAAGCACGTTCCCAGAGTTTGGAGCTACCCAATCACATAAGTTCACAATTGAACTAAACAAAATGAACGCGGTCTGACTGTTCATTCGATGATTCTCACTCACAACCCAGTGGATGGAGTACCTAACGAGGAATATATGCGCCTTGACCATCAGATAACTAAATTAATCTCACCGAGCGATGAGACTGACATGAATCAAAAGCGATCGTGATACGTCCAATTGGTCGCTAAGTTAAACCCTAGACTTGGGTGAAAATCAATCAATTAAGGAAAGTATGGTCTAACCATTTTTTTAAATAACTCTAAGTCCCTAGAGTGTGGACTGGAGTATAAACACAAATTGGTTGCAATCCGGTCATCCGCTAACTAACTCTTATCCCTAAAGTGCCGATATAAGTAGAAACAAATAAATGAGTATGGTTCAACCACTCATTATTTCATAAACTCTAGCGTGAAATCGATAGGAGATGTATAAACTCGCTAAGGATGGAGTTTGACCATCCACTATCTAACTCTGCTATCCCGAGACTGGGGGAAAGAGTATAATCACTTAAACCACTGAATTTGATGACGAATACTAGGGCTCGATCCCTGTATTTAGTACAACTTGAGGCCATGACCATACAGAGGCTTTAAGTAAAAATTAACGGATGATTATCCAAATTAACGAGCACTGAATTACAAGTACATTGAATGGAAAAGTAATAGCTCAACTACTTAAGCAAGTTCATGTAAGAGTTCAACAAAAAATAAAGAATTTTTATTTATGCGTTAAACTTGAAAATCGTAGTACAAGTTTATCCAAAAGTAGGGGCCATATCTGCACAATCACGGCCAACAAAAAAGGAAAACAGCTATACAAACTATATACAAACTAAGCCAAAAAGACGACTACTTCTTTTGCTCCTTCTCTCTTCTGGATTTCTTGGGAGTGGCACCACGCATGTCCTTTAATATCCTTTACCACCCTTGGCAGGAGAGCTTTCAGAGGTTGGAAAGAATTCTTCGAGAACAGGCCCGCTAGATGGAATGACTTGTAGTAGGATGAGATTTGGATCGTCGATGTCAACATAAGTGGGTTCAGCTTGAGATTTTTTCTTCAATGACTTTTATCTTTCGATGCGCTCCTTCAAGTTGAGCTCACCAATGTGTCCGAAGGCACCAGTGATCACAATATCATTAGATTCATCTGGCAGCAGTGATGGTCAGCCTTTTTGCATCAAGTGCTCCAATAACTTGAGCATCGGTCCCTGGAATGTCGGTAGCTGTTGAAACTTTAGTAAATGTCGGTTGTTCCTCCACAATGGCACCGCTTCTTGAAGTTAGACTGAGAGTAAGAAGATTTGCAGATTCGTGGGAACAAGAAAATTAGCCCTTAACTATTGGGCATGAGGAACGAAACCTCTTGAATAGTGTAGAGTAGAGTGGGATGCCTGTGTCCACTGACTTCAATTGTTGCCAGAGTGCTCCCTTATTGAATAGAAGTCAGCACCTTTGATTGATAATAGGGTCTATCTAGATCATGGGTCTGTCTAGATCCCGGACCAAGCGAATCTGATGCTCCGGCTATTTGAAGTGAATTGGGGCCTTTGGGATCAGACTTCGAAGCTTCAGTGGTGTTTTTTCCTTTACCGGGGTTGCCAAAATATCAAAGTATTGGAGCCTTGCAGTGGAGAGATCTAAAGGTTCATTCTCATGGAGTATCTCTCGTACCAGTTTCACCTCATCCATATTAGCTTCGTCAAGGATTTTCTTCTTTATTTCAATGATATATTCCCAAGCCTTAGCAAGCAATTCGAGGTAGCTCTCTCCAAGAAAACTCAAGTCACAATGGATTAGAACTTTAGCATTATATTCAACAATTAAAGAACCAAACATGTCCTTAATCTCAATCTTGCTAGTCTTTTTAGCATTCTCCAACCCGGCCTCAATTTGCTTTCTAACTTCATTACGGCCAACTTTCTTTTGCCTCTTACTTGAGGACTTCAATTTGAGCGAGTTGCTTGAAAAATTTAATTTTCAGCTCCTAAGTCCTGACTGACTCTTCACAATACCTCTGAGACTCTTTTTGAGCCTTAAGTTTTTCTTCCTTCTCTTTCTTTAGAAGTTCTTCGAGTTCCTCAATGTGGTGGGCTAGAGTGTCTTTCTAATTTTGCAACGCATCCTTCTCTAGAGCAAGCACACCGCTATGGTTAAGGCAGCGTCCAGCTCCTTTTTTTGAGCTACTGCGGGACGACTAACCGCTTCAGATATTTCTTTAACACTCTTCTTTACCGCAGCTACCTTCGTTGTCAACTCTGTGATCTCATCATCTTGGTTTTCAGTTATGTCTTTATCATGGATCGCCTTCAAATTAAGGCGATCGATTTCATGTTGCGTCTTAGTAGATACCTTAGAAATTTTCTTGCCTAAATGCTGAAATGCTTCATTCTGCACAAAAATATCATTGACACATGCAAGCGAACTTGCTTTAGCACTCCCTGGAATCGTATGGATGGAAAGAAGAAACTTTAGCCCATCAAAGCATATTTTTAGGAAATTGACCTTATGTTTGACCAATCTTTCTACTGCAAAGGCCTCAAGAGCTGTAGTAGCCAAAGCTGGATCAAAAGTAACGATTGGGTGTTTGCTCGACCTACAATCACGAGGCTGTCGAAAACCAGGTGAACCTGAATAATGCCCAGGCGGCATAGTAGTTTGAGGAATATGGGAAGAGGTATAATCGCCGCTATGTATAGGAAGACTGGGTTAAATTTCCTGATGAGACAACTGAGATTAAGACTTGTATTTAGAGGATAAAGACTCCCTTGAACAATAACTTCTTTCTCGGCTGTCATCACTTTCACGACGTCTGCCTGGGTTTGGACCACGACTAGATCCATACTATTTTGAGGAGCCCCTCAAGCGATCAAAGGCATCAGAATGAGACTGCTTGATGACTAAATCTTCTATCGAATTAGAACATAGCTGATAATTTTAAATTAAAAAATATCGCAAGTGTATGGCTTACAATTACAGTACTTGGCGAATACGGGTCGATCCGCAGGGAATTATATAGATTTTAAAATTTCTATTCAGTTAAACTAAATCAAGAATTGAAAGTGTTGTCAAATATAAAAAATTGAAAAAACTAACTGCTATAGAGGTGAATGAAAACTATGAGATGAAAAGACAATTTAGAGATAAATCCACTCTCATGATCACATAAATCAACACAATATAAAATTATGATCTCTCTTTCTTGGTCATTAGTGAATTTAGTTGATGTGTTTATCTTAAGTATGGAATATTTTGTGCTATTAGTTAATCCAGTATAAACCATCAAACTATAACACACCCATTAAACCACTTCTTGACTCTCATGAAAATGACAATGAAACTAAAAATAAAATCTATTTTAAGCATGGTTTATTTACTATTGAATTAGTAACATAAACCATCAAATTTTGATTTTAAATCCACTTCCATTACCAAAATCAATTAATTAGGTGATGATGTAAATTATGTTTATTTGAGTAAGAATAACGTATATGTGATTAATCATAGACTGTCAAATTCATTAATAAACTTACATCAATATGCAACTTTGCATTAAGCACATAAAGAGAACATAAGTGATCAAAATATTGAATCTACATGATAAAAGAGCTTCATTAGCCTTAAATTGAAAGGGTATAGCCACTACAAGAAAATGTATCTTTCACGGCACCAATTCATCGGGTTCTATTAATAATGCTGCAATTATACAGGCGATTATTAAAATAGTATCATCAACACACCGTTACTTAACCAATTTGCTGGGTTTTAATAAACAACGCCAAAAGAAAAAGGATCCCGCATTTATCAAAATTCACCCAACGTTGAATCCCTCTCTCTCTCTCTCCCGTAAATCCCTAATCCTAATTTTCATTAAAAATCAAACTCTTCTGATCTTTATTGATCTTCACAACTCTACCATCGATCATGAGCTCCGCAACCTCCATCTTTCTTAAGCTTCAAAAGTTCTTCAGCGTTCCACGTCTCCTGAAGTCTTCATTCTTCCTCACCCCCTCCACATCTTCAAAAATCGACCAGTATTAACTTTGAAGGTAAAATCATTTGATTTCGAGCCTCCATGTTCGGGTAATCTTATCATTCCTCCATATTTTATTTTATTTTATTTCACAAATGCAGGAAGCACTTAAACCACGTAATATTTGGATTTAAATCCTCTGTTTGTAAATGCATATCTAGACAAGTGGAGGTATGTTTATAAATGCATATTTGTCATATAGTTTGGATCTAAACCTTATGATTTGTTTGATATATAAATGCTATATGTAAATTAGGTAGACTAGATCATATCTACTGGGGTTAAGTAAGAATACATATGAGTTATCAGGAACGAGTATAGAAAGTAAGCAAATAGGCAGCTATGAGGAGCCTGCAATTGGTTGGATGACTGCAATAGGCGCGAAATGTTGGCTTAAGGAATGTACCATCTTTTAGATTGTGTTTGCTAGTTTGTATGCAAGGAAGAATATGACTCAAGTTTTTCAACACCGTGCTTGGATTTTATGATATGACATAGTTTATTGTAAATTTTATTTTGGACATGTTCATATAGTTGTATGAAAAAGAAAACTTGTAATTTGCCACTTTAGATTTTTAGATAAATATACTTTGGACGTGGCCTTGCATTGTAGGATATATATGTGCTCAAGGATAAACTGAAATCCATGAACTGATAGGGAGCACTATTTCTACAAAGCTCAGTAGCTACTGTGGTGAGCTAACATTGAAGATGAAACTTACAAAATACAATATTTTTTTTAGTATCGGATTAGAACATCCAGATGGTAAAGCTTAACAAGAAGCACATGAAAAAACACACTCTTTTGTGTTTTACCGGTGAAGAATTAACACCTGCAGACCACAGTGATGTTTAATTCATATAGTTCATCTCAGTTTGTATGCAAAAGCTTTTAGAAGGAGCATATTATGGTTTTATCCCCTCACTACTGCTTCAAATAGGTACATTGTACGGGTTGAGTTATATCCTTTCTATACTTTATTAAATAATAAAGAAGTTATTAAATTCTAATCTCTATGAATCAGAATACAGAAAGGGTGGGATTTATTTTCATTTGTATGTAAATACTAACTCATGTACTAATGTTAATGGCAGAATCTGAATATGAAAAGCATGGCAGTTATTTTCATATGTTTATAAGAATTAATAGAAGCAATATATATGAAATTCTCGTACCATCTAGAGAAATATAGACTTGTAATGTCTTAGAAAAACTTGTATGCATGCTTTGGTATTTCACTGATACCATAGTCTTGAAGTATGTCATACATTAGTATAGTTCCAAAAAGTTCGGTAATAAGTGCATCCTCCTTTTTATCGAGTCTTATATATATATATATATATATATATATATATATAGGTTTGATTGATGTTCCTAACTCAATATTCAGCTCTGTTAAGAAACCGTCAACCCAAAAGATTATGTTAACTTTTTTGAAATGACAAAACCATCCATATGCAAAGTAGAAACCGTGCACCATTTGATCATTTTCCATAAGTTTTCTATCTTTTTTTAACTTTGATGTTACAAGGATAAGTTGACATTTGAAATAAAATTACACAAAGTGGATCGTAAAAATCCATGTAATTGCATTGGTGTTTGTAGCATCTTGGGTTTATGCGGACATGGAGGGTTTGAATGTGTTTGACATAAATCGTAAACTAAAAACAATATTTTGTTGATGCTGCCTGCAATTGTGTAATTCTCTTCTCTGAATATTCATTTTTTAAAACTTTAAAGATCAGACTTTTACCATTGTTTTACTATAGCATGTGTTTGACCATATATACTGTTGTCACCTAACTATTAAGTAGCCATTTTTTCCTTTTCCATTCTGCAAGTATGTTAATTAATTTAATCATGAAAAGATTCAAGTATATCAATACAACTACAAATTTATTTAAAATTCATGCCATGTGAATTTGTTTAGTGATACTACTACATCGACACATGATCTGTGTGTACAATCAAATTGTGTTTCAAATATAAAGTAAACATTCAAGACAGTAACAAAGTTCATTTACTTACATTTACAAAATTAAAGTTGGGGGAAAAATATCTATATATCCAGCATGAAAAAATTCAAATAAAAGAAACTATATTAGATATTTAAATATTAATGGGTGAAGAGTAAATAACAGGCTAGAAGATAGAAGTTTTAGGTGTTAATTGTAATTACCATAGATTGAGATGGAGTAATGAAAGCTTAAAATAAATAACTATCTTTTTGCATCTTTTTTTAAGGTTAGATGGTATCATATGAGATGTGTGATCTCTATTAATAGTAAGACTGCTTACGAGTTGGTAACTCCAATATCATGACAAAGAATGCTTCAGTCCAGCTTTAGACCAACTTTATGTTTCCATTTACTCCTGTCTGCAGAAAAAAAAAAAATTAAGGAAAAAAAATGCAAATAATGTTAGTATTTTGCATTACAATATTATTATTAAAATGTCATTATCCTAGACATACCAGATATAATTCCCAAAACCAAATATGGTTTCCTTGCATCAGACCCTAAAAACACAAGTTATCCAGATCCTGGAGCTTTCTGTTACAATTGCACAATGTTAAATATATGCAATTTACTAGGATTAAACATTGTGAATATCTACAAAAACCGTAAACAAAGAAAAAGTTACACCTTAGGGTGAACAATAAAAGGCCTATCCCATTCTTTCGACAAATTCCAATTACCATGAGTCTCAAGATTAACACGTTTCCGTCATTAATAATCTTCTTGTTTAATTATAAACCAAATTTTGGAAGTGCTTGAGTTTAAATTTTGTGTGGCAATAAGATTCAAAGTGCAGACTCTATAGCCATGGACTGCATGCACTCTCATGAACTTATTCATCCTGATCAGAAACCTGGTAAAAACGTCTATAAATTAGGATATTAATTTAATCCAATGATGTCAATTAATTTATATCTTATTTTTATGTAGAAATGATCATACAAATTACTTTTATTAGTTGGGGATTATTTGAAGATAGTTAGATTTTAAACGTAATGTACACTCTTTCAAATGCTTGCCGACTAACTAAATTACTTGCTGATTATTAGCATTATTTTAATCTATCTTATTTAAGTCTCTGGACGGTTGTTGTTAGTTGAAGTATTGATCTTACAGTTGTGAGTTCTTCAACTCATTTAATCAAATAGTTAAGTTACTTAATCGACCAATATGTCTTTGTTACATGTGTTGCATGCTAGACTAGTGGTAGATTACTTGGTTGACTGACCAATTTTTTTAAGAACTACGTATTTTTCTTTATTTAGAATTTTGGGTTATCAGACAATAAAAACTTCAAAATAACATGTGATGCACATTTGGTTGAATGGTAAATATCATATATAGTCTTGAAACCGATGACCCTAATAATTATTTTATTGGGATATGCTGCTCAAAGCAGTTAATATTGGATAGTATACCTGATGTATCATATGCCAGCCTTCAGTCATTTTTAATATGGCTTAAAATATCTATAATTATGTATAGGTTGATACTTACCGATGTATCTCTCCAATATTTACTGTAATATATTTGTATTTTTATGCCTATAAAGATTCAACATATTTTGTGCCTCAAACAGTCTTGAGCAATTAAAATGCATGGTAACATTCTAAATAGGTTAGAAAAAGTGCATCTAGGAATCCACAGTGACATGTTTTAATCAATTTTTTACTTGATTTCGGAGGTTGGCACTGCTCAGTGGGTTGATGTCGAAGAGTATGAAAGAACTTAGCAAGATAAAATCGTAGTAGATGTAGCGAGGAAATGTTGAAGGTGAGTAAGTTCTAAGTTAATTTTGATATAAAATGCATACAGAATCCAGGAAAATATCCACCATTCATCTGCTCTACGATTTCTTTTGTCTAGACTCTAGTTTTATTGGCATTTTGGTAGTTTCCCAGAGTTTAATATCAGCACAAAAAAATTTTCCTTGACACTGCAAAGTAGATTGCAATTATAAAGTTGGTAAAATTCATTTGTAAGCCAGCATACACCCTTTAATATGCTCAATTTTGTGCCCATATATTTGGTAAAACCCATATTTAAGGCGATAAGACATACTGCCTTTTATATTGCAATTATAAAATTAGCATCTATTTTTGCACTACTAGAATTCAATAACAGCAAAATTAATGTCTCATTGACAATGCAACATCTTTTTTATTCTTATATAGTCATCGGTATGTTATTTAATAAAATAGGAACTGCAATCTTCTCAAATCCCAAAATTTTGTTAAGGGATAGAGAGGTAGATGATGTGCCTATCATATCAAAAATTAACTAATTTAAATAAGTTGTATAAAAATTAATTAAGTTTATAGAAACAACTAAGTTTGTAAGAATTAATTAAGTTTTAAAAAATTAAATAAACTAAATAATTTATAAAAATGAACAAAGTTAACTAATTTTTGTAGAATAAATTAACTAGATTAAAAATTACCAATTAGATTAATTTAATGCTGAACTTAAAATTGATATGGCTCACTTCACTATGATGTCATGATAATCTCTTTCAAGGTAATTTTATTCATTGATGTAGTTGATGAAAAAAAACAAACCAGTTGATGCATGCTAGAGATAAGATGAATCTCACGATCAATGATAAACATTGGAAAAGGCCGAGATGAAATTATATCCTATTTGTGTCATATATCTCTAGTTTTAGTCCATTTTATATATTCTATTTTCTTAACCAAGTTAGATTGTACCTCCAACAAGTTTAATAGGTTCTCATCTTATTCGTTCGACTATTTTATAAGCAACAGTTATCGCATATTTTGTTCTTTCTTTTGCGAATTTCACCTGATGCTAATCCTTTTTATTATATTATAGATTTTTATCAATAAAATTTATATATAAGTGCCTATTTTCATTTTTTGATGGATAAAGATTAGGTGCATCTACAAATGTTATAGCAGATTCACCTTCGAGTAAGCATGGGATATAATTTATTATGCTTTTGTCTACACTTAGGAGGATCATATTTTGTTTCTTTCTTTATTACATTTAATTCAAATAGATAAATCATAAATAGATGTGCATATTGTTTTTTAATTGATTGTTGTAAAAAAAATTCATTTAAGTAATTGTTAAAGCTTCGACGTAAACTTTTTGGATAAAGGCTTTCTTCTATATGGACAATTGCATAATTTGTTTTCCTTCAAATCCGTCTAGGACAATGGTCAAGTGCAGGTACTCTAATTAACTCAAATTCATTCATGCAATTAATTTACAAAATTTCTAGACAACTAAACATAAGTATTTTAGACAAGTAATTAAACAAGCAACCCCTCCATTAGAAGTCATGTGTTACTATTTTTCCCTCCCTCTCCTCAGGTTTGAGACCCAAAGCTTACTCTATAGCCAAAACTGGAACAGAAATAAAAAATAAAAAATAAAATAAGATCGATGGCTGCGATGATCACCTGAGTCAACCTACTCTTGAATCTGAAACAAGAAAGTTGACTAAGAAAAAAAAAGTAAATTTAGTCTTTTCCTTTTTATTTTGTTTTGCCTCTCGCTCCTCAAATCTCATTAAAACAACATATAAAACATAAAGATCATTAGAACTCAAACAATAAAACGGGTGAAATCTTAACAGCACCAGATGTATTAACAATAAAAATCATTAGGAACAACATACCAAAGCTTAATATAAGTTACAGTCGTTTTGCTGTAAAATCTTCTAAAACTCGCTTAAAAGATGCATGTTTGAAGGCACAAGTTTCTTTTGTTCATCCAAATTTTTGAGAAAATATTTACATGAAGGAGCAATCTAATTTTGTTACCATATTAATAGGTGCTTAAAAATTTTGTATGGATTTTTTATACTGAAACAAACAACATACAACACACAAAGAAATCTAAATGCATAATATAAAGTAATAGAGTTCGATGGGAAAATAAAGCAACATAAGAGTAAGGAAATCGATTGTTTTACTTGCCACTTGTTTCATACACCTGAATAGATTATAAATCACCTCATTTGCTAAAAAAAATAGTATAAGACAAATAAGAAAATTAATTATTAAGTACAAATAATGTGTACAAAAATTAATCATGAAATGAGCTTTGAATTTCAAAATTTTGCATTTAAAAGGTTTATCTTCTCAAGTGCCTTTTGCTTGTAGTTTTTGAGCAGAGTTCCGCTGCTAAAGTTTGTAAATCAGAGCTATCATCTTCCTTCTTTCTTTCCATAGCCAGCTGACTGATAACAGCACTACACTAAAAAAAGGGAAGAAATATAATGTTAAAGAGGGCCATATGATTCATACCGCTAGAAAATTTATCAGCCAAGTATACAAATTACATTTCTGGCACGAAACATTTTCTATACCATCACGCCAAAAATTTAGCACACGTTAACATAATAACTTAGGCCTGTGTATTTTGAGGGATAGGTGAAATGAACTTTTTGATGTTGATCATTTTAAGTAACATGTTAGTATGAAATATGTGTAAAAACTCTTGGCCAAATCCCGATCCATTGCTGGCTGGAACTGGAAAGGCTTGGCCGAAATTTTGGCTTTTCAGTTCTTAATGATATATTTACGTTGTCAGTATATAAATCCAAATGTTATCAAATTTTGGATCATCATCTGTGCTGACTTATGGTTAGGATCGCAATTCAGCACTACTTCTATATGGATGTAGTTATGGTTATTGTGAATCATTTTTTTGCAAGTTGATATATTTATTTTGTATCCATAAATTAGGAGACATCAATGTGCCTTTTTTATGATATATAAATATATAATCAGATTCTCAAGCTTTTAGAGTGTGGGCAACATGACGTTGCATTTTCCATAAAAATTTCGGTGGAAATACTGCTAAGATATTTTACATTGGCTTACATAGTGAAGCTACTCAGTTATTCTTGCTCTTAATTTTTCCATGCACTCTTCTTTGTTTAGTACCATGTTTACATTATCAAACCTTTATGGATATTTATGTTCAAGAACTAGTATAGTAATAATACACATAAACACAAATATAAGCATAAAATTTACATACAAATCACACATATCACCCATCTTCTTTTGCATGTTAATTAAGTGGGCATAATTTCTCCACTCGTTTCCCCTCTGAAATAACTTGTTCGGTTCCTTGTACAGCTTCCTTCTTAACTTTGATTTCAGTCAAAGCTTTGATCAAATCATCCAAGCATTTTTTAACCCAATCAACCGTGTTACTCTTTCGCATCAATTTCTCTGCTGCTTTTGCAGGTGTAATATCATGTTCCTTTATCAATTTCCTAACCATAGAAAACGATTCATGATGATCAAAACACAGGTAATTCCAGGCAAGAATTTTGAACGCTTCAAACTAGCAATATAAAAGTTCTATAATTGCCTCGTCTAGTTTGTCCTTATAATTCGTAGTGAAAACAGTCTTTCGCTTACATAAGCCGACCATAGACCATCAATAACATTAAGCAGCCCTGAAAGTGTAACTTTACTCCCATCATTACCTGCTTTATTGTTAATCTTTTGCTTCAGCATCTCTTCCTCGGATAAATTTTCATCAACGTGTTCATTATTTCTTCTCCCAGATAAATCTAAAGAACAATCAATATCCCGTTGTCTCTATCAACAACTTCTTTAAAACCGTGTTATCGATCAAGGTAGTTAATTCTAAATCATATACATCGTAATTCATCATCTCTGCCATGGCGGCTATCATAGTAGACTTCCCAATGCATGGAGGGCCATACAAAAATAACCACGTTTCCATGACTTTCCTATTCTTACGTAGTAGTCTTTGCTTTCACTAAAAGTGAGTAGATCTTGAACTATTTATTCCTTTCGGTCTGGGTCGATTGCTACTGTCTTAAACGTGGCTGGATGTTCGAATGAGGCATGACTCCATTGTAGAAGTTGCCTGCCTCCATTTTATTGTAGGTTATTTATATATAGCTTTCTTCCCCTCGTTTGTGTTTGTACAGCTTTGCCTTGTTCCATTACATATTCTAGGTAGGAATCTATAGTATTACTGAAAGACTGATGGTATGCTAACTTGTAAACCCTACGATATATATCTGTATTTCGTGTTAAATTAAAATCTAGTATCAATCATTGTACATGATGTCACAATTACAACACAGTTTTTTTGGCTTTTGAAACCACTGAGGTTTAAAGTAGTATTCATTGAAGAAAATAGATATCATGAACCAGATAATAGTAAATAAGTAATAGGATCATCAGTGGAGAATATAGAGAAAGGGGTTGCCCTTTAGATGGTACCTTTCTAGCTTGTCAGGTAAACATAGCACCTTCATATTCATCACTAACTTCTTCGTACTCTTCCATACTGAACCAAAACTTTTGGCTATGCCTTTCCTTGTCTGCCTTTAACCGCCTTTGAACCTTTTATGCAGTTGTTCGAGAGATAATATTCTATGGCTGTATAAGCTTTGCTTCTTGTACAAGTGAAGCTCTTTTAAAACATTGTAGTGATAGTAACATATTATACCAAAAAAATTATAGAATCTTGCATGGCACGGTATATTTATTTTAATATAGATATAAAAATGATAGTATATGTATGTTTATTTGTCATACATTGTTGCTTCTTTTATCTGTACCGTTAATGAGATCAAAGGCTTTATATGTTTATACAAGTGGAAAGCCCATGTGTTGCATGGGGATTATGAATTGGTTGTTGGATTATGCTTGGTAAATATTTGGGTTATACTTTTAGATTGATTGTATGTGTTAAACTTTGATGAACTCCATTGATAGTGTATGAACATGCAGGTCGTTATTGTTTGAATAACCATTCTTGTTATGCGTGTTGAATGACCATTTTCAAGCACTATATGATATTCTTCCACCGTTCATCTGTAAAAAAAAAATTCATGTAGGAATATTGGACTTTTGAAGGAGAAGAGCTTCGACTTTCCTTGGTTTATATTATGCTCTTTTAACAAACTTTTTTTTTGTAAGATCTTATGTTGCTAACATTTGAGTGAAAACACAGTTTTCAAATTTTGTATATGACTAAATCTTATAGTTAATGAAATTGATGTAGCTTTGATTTAGTTTAATCTTTAAAGTTGTTTATTATATCACATTATTGTGTTATAGATCGAGTAGTTTGTTATTGAATACAACAGCTATAACTGATTTAAAAATGCTGCAGCAGAAGAAAAAACGAAGCTAAACTTTGTTATACCACAACATTTTTAAACTGCTATAAACTAAAATAGCAAAATGCTGCAGAACAACAATCCGAAGCTAAAAAACGCTGCACGTATCAAAATTAAGAACCAAAACGTTGCATTATATATTATTGCAACTTTACATAAATGAAGCTATATTAATGACATGTTGAATTATGTTTTTGACTGCATTTTTCAAATGGTACTAAATGAACGAAAACGCTGCACTAACAAACTTTTCGCAGCGTTTCATAAAAGCTTCTGTATCCATTTTTAGCAGCAATTTAGAAATGCTACGATATTTTCATTTTTAGCAGCATTTTGAAAAACGCTGCGGTATATTCGTGCTCTTCTGCAGCGACGCATAATATAGTGTTCTTCAAAAGGCTGTGGATGATAATGATAGCAAATCTAAAATGCTGCAAAAGCTCTAAAATGCTGCAAAAAGCCATGTTTTGTAGTAGTGAGCCTCTCATATTTGTTATCACTTCAACAAACTTAGATTGCAACATGAAACAAAAACAAGAAGAAAATGTAAGCTAATTAAAAAGAGAGCTAATTAAAATGAAATAAAAGCTAATCTACTTGCATAAGAAATAAAACTAAGCTACTAACATAAGAGGAAAGAGAGCACGTAAATAGAAAAGAGCATGAATTAAAATTTGCATATAAGAAAATTACATGAAAGAAAATGGCTAAGCAGTCATGAAAAAGAAGAAGAGAGTTTATATTAATACTTGAACCTAAAACAAAACTAACTAAAGAGAAGACTAACGGCTTAATTATATAAAGATATGAGTTATTTATACAAGCCGAAAACCCTAATGCATATTTTTAGGGACTACCTAAAATACCCTTGAGAAAGTGTGGCCAACAAGTTATCATTAGCATTATATAATCTTCCATTTAAATGTGCATGAAACATTAAGCTCCACTAATATGTGTGTTAGCTCATAATTGTAGATTAAGGTAAGTTGGTAGGTGGAGTCCTCCATGATGCATGGTTTGAATTATTTCCATTTTCGTTCCTTTGTTACCATCCTTGTGCATGCATAACTTCATGAAACCCTCTTTCATTTTGTCATCCAATTTCCTACAAATACAAAAAAATGTGCAAATAAATATTCTCAAATTAAATTGTGCACAAAAATAACGATTTTGCCTCTGAATGAAGATTAATGAATGATGATTTGATAACATTTGAAATATTGGTTTAAAAATGTTAAAATACCCTATATGCTCATTTATTTAATTAAATTAGTTTAATAGTAAAAATATGCACATTTAAATATCCTCACATTTATCTTTTTTTCGTCTTCGAATAAACTAAAAATAAGATAAATCCATTTTTGTAGGGAGCACGATTGCATTACACGTATGCAACAAGCCGTTAAACCTTTAGGTGTCCCTAGTAGGATGAGTGTTGTCTAGTAAGGGTTTTCAACAGATACTACCCACAAAATCCAAATGCAAAGTGAAAAGTTCCTAAATGCAAGATTTATTTACACAGATATGGATGCAACTTTTTGAAAAATCTTTACAAATGAATGAATTTACTTTTAAATCTACACAAATAAGTTAAATATAAGTTATGTTCATCATCATGAAATTTTAGTCATTTGCTTGTCAAAATTACCAGTAAAAATTAAGTTATCGTAATAAATAGACTCTAGTTTGGTTAGTTGTTTGGTTGATAACATAGTGCAACTATGAAATGGATCGTTGGTTGATTATCAAAGTTTTTCAAAGTGGTATTTTCATTTCTTTTGAATAACAAGTCAAATCACATAAGTTAAAGTAGTGCTAGGATTTCAATTGCTTATTCTCTCTTACTTTAAAATTCTATTGATGTTAACAATATTTATATATGCCTAACTCAGAAATCTAAGGCTAAATATGTTACCCATGCACTGGCTTTTGGGCTTACGTGAGGGGAATACAAAGTGTGGCGAGTGAACACACAATTGTGTACACCTATCGACCGTAGGCATTATTAATAAAAGAATTTTTATATACACACACACCTAACTCAGATAAACCGAGGCCAGAATACCGATCATGCACTGCCTTTCGGGCTTACGTGAGAAGGGTACAGAGCATGGCAAGTGTACACACTTGCGTATGAACACATGACTCTAGGTGTTTCTTATTTACAAAAACAAAAAATATTTTGTGTTTTTTTTTCTTCTTTTTTTAGAAGAGAGATTTTGCAAAATCATCTTAGCATCATTTAAGTTAGAAGATAAAAAATGTTATATCATTTACTTTAAATTAACCACTTTTAAAATAGAGATTACAATTAGGATATACCTCATAATTATCACCCATGAACCTTCCTATATACTAGTTAAACAATCGTTACTTGTAATCAACTTTATTTTTATTTTTGTTGAGACAAATAATTTTTCAAAATTTTTAATTTGTAACCAAAACCATATATTTATCCTATAGTGTTTCTTCAAAAGCAAATCAATATGCTAAAGAAATTTTGTTTTTGAGATTATTTTTGTTTTTTTTGTGGGTTTCTAAATTATTTTGAGCTTTGGAAGGAAAATGCAAAAAATAAATCATGAAAAATAAAAATTGAAGATGAGACTCCCCCCTCCCCACACTTGATTTTGACTGTGTCTCCACAGTCAACCCAAGTGAAAGGAGAAAAATAAAATAAAAACAAAAATATGACCTATATTTACATGAAAAAATTATTATTTACACGATATCGAAAAATATATCATTAAAAAGTAAATGAAACCATCTTCCAAAGATCAATTCATTTGTCTCGTCAAGTACGATAGATATTGCTTAAGCACATAAAACCAAATCGTACAAGATTTCAAAGTTGAACGTTGCTTTGGAAAAGCAAATGTCGTTTTACTAAAAATCACTTGAGCTGTTTTATTTTTGATGATTTTTGGGTTTAGTAAAACAATTGATTGAAGTTCAAGTTTATTTTTATCAAATTGAAATTCAAACTTATCGTTGACAAATTCTTCAAAATAGTTGATTTCAAAATCAAAATGGTGATTTAAATCTTCCCCTTCAAAATTCAACAACTCATTTTTAAAAGGTCCAAAGATTTTGTGTTCAAAAATACATCTTCCTTGGATGAATTATTGACTACTTCATTGCATGTATCCATTTCGAAATATAAAATTGTTGTATTCAAATTTTCAAAATCAGAAAAAGGAAGATCGAATTTTAAATCGAGTTTCTCACCCACAAACAAACTAAAATCCAACTCAATTACCGTTTTTCAACAACTTCATTAAGATTGTCGTTTTCAATTTCAAATGTTGTTATTTGAAATGTCAATTTTGGAAAAAGGTGGATTATAATTTGACTCGTCATGCGTTGGGATTTGATTTTGTTTCTTACGTTGTTTCATGTAGGTTTCAAACAATAAATCTGTGTGATCATTGTGAATTTCATCCATTTGCTCAATAAAACCAAATTTATAATTATTAACTTGAAAATTTTCAATTAGAAATTGTTGAGAACAAAATTTGACCATTGGACTGTAGTCGAGATTATTCTCATTGCCAAAATTATTTGAAAAATGGTTTACATTTCCATTTTGACTTTGAAATTCATTTGGAGTTTGAAGTTGTAACGACCGGCTATTTCGTACCATTCAAATCGACAATAATCCACACATGTCGGACTTGAATGATGCAAAATAACAGATTGTAAATAAATTTGGAGCAAATGAAATCAAATACACAGAATCACAGACACAGAACAATCAGAATAACTCGCAGCGGAATATAAAATAACATAGTAGTTCATGAAGCTACTATAACAAAGTCTCAAAACAAATACATAATGACAGTCTGGAAACAACATAATAGAATTCCCAAATACGTAGAAGTCCACTAATACATGAGATAAACTAGAATAGAAGAAAGTGAAATAGATATAAATATAGATAGGCAGAATCTCCAGCAAAGACCAGCTCCAGAAAGAGAATCCAAAGCTATGAATACTCAGGCTGACCCGAGCTTTAAGAAAAACAGAAAACACTCGAGTCAGGACAATATATACTTATATAATGTAAACCAACTAAAGTGAACTGTAATAAAGATACAAGTAACTTAAAGGATGCCTAGGACCGCCAATCCTCTAAGGATCCATTAAAATATTTACTATATAGTAATATTGCGCTATTATAATAATGTCTACAGTAAAAAACATATTTTAAAATAGCATTAAGGAGTGACCCAATATTACCCTTAACACGTAACAGGTAGTCCATCCACTATCAGCGTATCTCCAGATCGAAAGACTACCCTAAATACTCCACGGGCTACGGGAGAAAAATAAACTTGCAGTAAAGGAGTAAAGACTCGGTATGGTAGGTGACACGGCACACAAGGCAATGCCAGGGTAGATATACCAATTACGCATACGGGCTGTCGGTAACATAGCAGCCGCTACACCCACCCCGAACAACACTCCAAAATCAAGGGGTGCACCCAATCAATCACAGCAGTAATAGAATGGTATCGAAGAAGTGTGTCCGGCCAGAGGAGCTACCTCTTTTGGCCTGAGATCGCTCATGTTTTAGCCACCTTAAGCCAACTCACGGGAGTCGGGTCCACGTAATGTACCTCAGGAACGTCGCCACCATCCTACTTCATTCTGGAAACTCCACCGCGTACACAGTTGTTAAAGTGGTTTTCGGTATCGACAGAGAGTATATCCATATCCAATCCCGGTCTCTTTAACAACCAATCGTTATTATAACCCATGGTTATAATTTAAAAATGCTATTTATACTTCAAAAATCAAATATCATTTCAAAAATTCAATATAATTCCAAATCCATTTCAAAATATCAATGTATCATATCTTATTCAAAACCATATTCATTTTATTTAAAATACCATTTCAATTCATATTTCAAAATAGTTTATATTTCAAAACAAATTACTTCATTTAAATTATAAAAATGAAGTTATTATATTTAATGATTAAATATTAAATTTCCAAAATTTTGAACTTTTCAAAGTTCATTTATTCACTTAAATTTATCAAAACAATGAAAATTCAAATTTCGCAGCATTTAGAAAATGCTACGGAAAGTTACTTTTAAAACAATTCAATTTAGCAAAAGACAGCATTTAAAATGCTGTAATAGGGTTGCTTTAGTTCAATTAAACCTTAGTTAAAACAATTACAACACTTACAAAGTGCTATAATAACCCTTAAATTCAATTTAGTTATTTAGTTCATTTCTATCAACTACAGCATTTACAAATGCTGTAATATCCTTTACATTAGAAAATAATAGCACTTCAAACATACTGTTAATTAAATTCCAAATATTCAATATAATTTCTCAAACAATTAAATTTTTATTTAAACCATTTAAATTTATAAAATCATACATTTTTCACTTTTAAAACAATCATTTAAATACCCTTATATTCATGATTTTATAAAGTTAAATTTCCATTCAAAAATCAATATTTAATAATAATTTACTTATTACATTTCAACATTCAATTTCAATTCTTTATAATTAAATTTTTAACTTAACATTTAAGTTTAAATTTCCAAATATAACTTATTTTTCATTTTATTTACTTAACTAAAATTCATTTTTAAACAAAATTCATAAATTTCCAATTTAAGTTACATTTCAAATTTCAACTTAAATGTTCATTTATTTAACTTTTTAACTTATTCAAAAATCATTAATACTTTATAAAAATAATTTAAATTCATTTTAAATCAAATTTTATATTTATTTATCATATTTCCCTACTTATTTAAGTTCCATTTATAACCAAATCAAAATTTCCAAAATAACTTATATTTCAAATTTCTAACTTTACCATTTTTTATTTCACTTATAAATGTTTAGAAAATTAATAATACATTACAAAAATCATTTTTAATTAAGTTTAAATCAAAATATTATAATATTTACTTTTCTAAAATACTTTAAAAAAATTATAAAAATATATTTTAACCACGGGTCTGTATATCATTTTCTAGCCTAAGTAAAGTGAACACAGATAATATATTATTTGAACCCATGATTTACAAAGAAAACCCGGGTTTTATCATTTCAAACTCGTAGTCCCAAGTAAAATGAAATAATTTAAAAAATCGTTCAGGATTATCATTTCAGCCCATAACGATTTTTCCCTATTCTAAAGTCGAATCGGGTATGTATCATTTTAACCCATAGTGATTCTAATCTAAAGGGAGCTTGCAGTGTGATAAACTGATATTAATAACAGAATAGCATCATATAACAGTAACATATGATATAACAGGTGTATAAGCATGGGTAAACATCATATAATCATAGCATAGCAGATATAACATGGTGATATGAGTTTACAAATTCAAATGTGATCAGTTTACTAGTCATATAAGTATAAAACTGTCTGGTGAGAATAACTCACTGGTATAAGCTGAAGACAACACCCAAAGTACACAAACTAAGATCCACAAAGGCACGATAGCGCGACAATGATTCGAGAGTAGGAGAGCCAAAGCTAATTGCCTTGTTACATAAAAAACAAAACAAAGTACAATACATAAACTTCAAACCAAACTATTATAAACAAAGCTAGAAATATAAGCACAATACGTAGCTAAACTTTTTTCACTTGCATTCAACCACTTGTGCTTCAGCTATGGACTGAAAAATCATTGTAATAGGATGGTTTTGGATCAGGTTAACGTCATATAGGAGTCAGCCATAGCAATATAAAGGAGATGAAGGCATATGTGTGCATCAACACACAACTACAAGCAACAACATGGATTTCAAGGCCTAAATGTCATCGGCCAAGGGACTATTAGGCATGGTATGATCTGGTATGATCAACTACAGGTGAGGCATAGGTCTTAGGCTCAGGTTGTGGCTGGTGGTGGTGGTGGATGGTCGGCCAAAGCATGATGGTGGAGTGGTGGATCAATGGAAGTTCGGCTATGAAGTTTTAAAGAGGAGTTTGTTATTTTTTTAAGTGGATCTACACCATGGATGACTTCGGCCATGGGATGGCAGTGGAGAGGAGAGTATGGTGACGGAATAAGTGGTGGTGGAGGCGGCCAAGGGGCTGGAGGTGGAAAGGCCGAACCTAAGTAGATGAAGGCAAGTGCAAAAATTAATAAAAACAAGTATAAAAGTGAAAAGAAAAGAAGAAATTTTACCAAAATTATTGTACAGGAGATAGCCTAATTTTTTTTAGGGTTGAGAAGGATATAATTTCACGTGAGAAATAAAGTGGAGTCGGCTAAAGAAAGTAGTATAAGGTAGCAAATTGAATTAGTGCATTGATTGGTGAAAAGGTAGGTTGAATATGAAAAGACAATGTACATAAAGAGTCACATACTTTTCATATTTCCATAATTCTTTTTGAAATTTTAAATACATGAAAAATATGTAAAAATACAGATTAAAACATAAAAATATAGTAAATAAACAAAAATATATAAATATTAATTAAATATAACTAAATTAAGAAAATAGCAAAAATTGAAAACTAGGCTTAAAAATTTGAAAATAAATGCAATAAATTTTGGAAAAATTTTATGTACCTGAAAATACTTATAAATAAAGATAAAAACACAAAAATAAAATGCATTCATAAAAATTAATAAATAAATTTTAATTAAATATAATTAAATGAAGAAAATAGCAGAAAAATGGAAACTAGGCTTTAAAAATAGAAAAATGCAATACATTTTGGAAATTTTTTTATTATCGCTTTAAAAATATTTGGAAATAAAATTTTGAAATAAAACAAATTTAAAATAATTTCAAAATCAAATTTAAAATTATATTCAAAAATTTAGGGTTGTCACACTCTCCCCCACTCAAATCTTTTCGTCCTCGAAAAGAAAGGGCAATGAAAATAAAGAGAAACGAGATATAAAAAATAGTACTTAAAACGTATAATTCCGGATTCGAACCACGAATGCTTTCCTCCGTTTTCCAAGTACATTCTCGATCGTCAGTACTCCACTGTACTTTGATCAGCTTAACAGATTTCCTTCTGAGCTGCTTCGTACCTCTGTCGACAATACGATGTGGCTTCCTCTCGACAGTCAGATTAGGCTCAATATCCAAACTATCAAGAGCAGAAGATGGGACAATAAGAGATGGATCATGAAGATATCGACGAAGATGCAAGACATGAAATACATCATGCACTCCAGAAAGCTTCTCGGGAAAATCCAGACAATAAGCCAAAGAACCAACTCTTTCTACAATGCGGAAAGGACCAATGAACCTAGGAGAAAGCTTCTCTCTACGACCAAAGCGAATGACATTCCTCAAGGGGAAAACCTTAAGGAACACCTGATCACCAACAGGAAATTTCAAATTCCGCCTACGCCTATCAGCATACTTCTTCTGCCTATCCTGAGCAGCTCTCAACCTCTTCTTAATCTCCTCAACTCTCTCAGAAGCTTCCAAAATCACATCAGGACCAAGAACCAAACGATTACCATATTCAATCCAGCAAGATGGGGATCTACAAGGTCGTTCGTATAGAGCAGCAAACAGAGACATTTTGAGACTGGCCTGAATGCAAAGATGGAATGAGATAGATAAAAAGATTAAGCTAAGGTTAAAATAAAAGATAAGACTATACCTGATAGCTATTATTGTAGGTGAATTCGGCAAGATGGAGATGATCTTCCCAAGATCCTCCATAATCAAGCACACAAGCACGAAGAAGATCCTCGAGAATCCGATTCACTCTTTCCGTTTGACCGTCGGTCTGTAGATGGTAAGCAGTGCTCAGATTCAGACGAGTACCCAGAGATTCCTGAAAAGCCTTTCAAAACTGACCGGTAAAGATAGGGTCACGATCACAAACAATTACTGAGAGAAACACCGTGGAGACGAACAATCTCTCTCATGTAGATCTCAGACAAGCTAGAAGCAGAACGAGTAGACTTGACTGGGATGAAATGAGCGAACTTGGTCAGTCTATCCACAATAACCCAGATACTCTCATTACCCTTCCGAGTCCTCGGTAAACCATCGATGAAATCCATGAAAACCTGTTCCCACTTCCAATTAGGAATCTCAAAGGGCTGCAATAAACCAAAGGTCTTCTGGTGATTGGCTTTGACTTGCTAACAATTCTTACACCGACTAACAAAGATAGAGATATCCCTCTTCATCCCCTTCCACCAATAAAGCCTCTTCATATCCTGATACGTCTTCGACACACCAGGATGAATAGAAAACCTGGATCGGTGATTCTCCTGAAGCAACTCCTGCCTCAAACCATCAACTTTCGGGACATAAATCCTGCCATTAATGCTCAAAATCCCTCCATCATCAATCTGAGATCCACTACCACTACTAATACCACCAATCCTGCTACGAACACTCTCCTTCATCAATCTAAGCATCTCATCCTGCTTAGCCATGATACGATCTAGAAGAGGAGAAGAAGAAACAACAAGCTGACACAACAAAGCATTCTTCCGACTCAGAGCATCAGTCACAACATTAGCTTTACCAAGAGATAATATCGAGGACGTAAGAAGCCAGAAACTCAAGCCAACGAACTTGCCTCTGATTCAAATCCTTCCGGGAAAAGATATATCTCAGAGACTGATGATAGGTGAAAAGCTCAAACTTGGTTCCAAGAAGATGATGTCTCCAAAGCTTCAAAGCAAAGACAACAGCAAACAACTCTAAATCATGACCAGCATTATTTGCCTCATGGGTTTTCAACTGACGGCTGGCATAGGCAATAATGTTACCATCCTGCATGAGAACAACACCCAAACCCTCACGACTAGCATCAGTATATACCGTCAATCCATCACTTCCATTCAGAACGGTAAGAACCGGTGTGGAAATTAGCTTGCTCTTTAACTCATTGAATGTAGCCTTACACTGATCACTCCTGACAAACTTGGCATTCTTACGAGTCAAAGCAGTGAGAGGTGCAGCAATCCGAGCAAAATTCTCAATGAATCTCCAGTAGTAACGGGCAAGTCGTAGAAAACTACGAATATCGGATGTAGTCTTTGGAGTTTCCCAATCCTGAAATAGAATAAGGAGAAAAATAAGGACAACCGAAAAGATAGAATTATTAAATGATAAAGAAAAAAGAGAAGAAAGAAAAAAAAGACTTACATTGATCGCAACGATCTTGACTGGATCAACAGAAACTCCATTACTAGAAACAATATGCCCGAGATATCGGACTTCATCCTTCCAGAAATGGCATTTAGAAAATTTAGCCTTCAACTGATGACTTCTGAGAATCTCCAAAACAGATTTCAAATGCGACTCATGCTCTTCCTTGGTCTTAGAGAAGACAAGGACATCATCAACAAAGACTAGAACAAATTTATTAAGCACATCACGAAAAACACGATTCATCAAATTAACAAAGAAAGAAGGAGCATTAATCAAACCGAAAGGCATGACTAACCATTAATAAAACCCATTCTCACTGCAGAAAGCAGTCATGGGAATGCTATCCTCAGCAACCCTGAGCTGATGAAAACCTATAGCAAGATCAAGCTGAGAGAAAACAGTGGCACCATAAAGCTGATCAAACATATCATTGATACGAGGCATTGGATATCTGTTTTTCATAGTGACCTTGTTCAGCTCTCTATAATCAACACACATCCGAAGAGAACCATCAGACTTAGTGACAAAAACCACCGCGGCTACCCATTCATAAAAACTAGGCCTAGTCAGACATTTGGAAGACAAGTCCTCAATTTTCTTTCCCATCTCAACCTTCTCGCGGGGTGCCATTCTTCTAGGGGGATGAACAACAGGTCGAGCACCACGAATAAGATCAATTCGAAAATCAATTTTCCGCTTCGGAGGCAAAGAAGTGACTTCACCAAATACATCGGGATATAATCTAACCATAGGAGTTGAATCAAGATCACTAGGAGAAGAATCCAGAGAATAAATAAAGTTGCCAGCAAAATCATGAGGCATGCGGCACTGAATAATCAAGGAATTCCCTTAGTCATCAACAAGGTGAACAGTCCGGGCTTTACAAGAGATATGAGCATCATGATTCCCTAACCAATCCCGACCAAGTAATCAATCAAAAACGTCGAAGCCTAGAACATAAAAATCACCACTAAAGCGATGATCAAAATGGAGAAGTTTCACTTGCTTACAAATCTGATTAAGGTTAGCAGGACCCCCAATAGGATTTGAAACACATAATGGAACAGAAGCATACTCAGGAGAAAGGAGATGCTAAAACTTATCACACAAAGCAACATAAATAAAACTATGGGAAGCTCTAGTATCAAACAACACACGAACAGGATGATGGAATAAAGTAAATCAACCCTGAAGAGTACCTTGGTCATCACTAAGAGCGGGAGCAGGTGGAGGAACCGGAGATGATGCAGAAGTGACAGCAAATATACCAGAAGGCGTACCCCTCTTCTGGGTAGGGTAGTCCTTCTTAAAATGATCAGGCTGAAGACAGATATGGCAGAGATCATGCCTAGCCAACTGAGCAGGTGGAGGAACAGCAGCACCAGCAATGAATTTCTCATTCTTCTTGAGAGGAGTATCAGTCAGGCTAGGACCGAACTTGGAAAGTTCGTTGAACTTCCTCTCATACTCAGAAAAATGCATGTTACCCTGCTTAAGATCCATAAATTCACAATAAAGCTGGGATTTCCCGGCTTCTGGCATCCATTTTTCCACAAAAGCCTCGACAGTGTTAGCCGTAACGGACTCCCACCAATCTAAAGTAGAATCACGCAACTGCCAAGCTACTAACTGGCGCTTCTGGGCATCGGTAATATCAAGACCAATAAATATCCTCTCAAGACTCTGCAACCACTGCTGAGCCTCAATGATACTCTCTGAACCGGTGAATGGAGTTCCACCAAGTTGAGAGAATTTCTTACAGAGAACAGTGAATCTAACTGGAGCAACAGGCTGAGGAGCTAGGGCAATACCACGACCCCTACCTCTGGCATTTCCTCGGTTCATCCTGAAAAGATCAAGAATGAATTTAGGACACGATAAAGACAAGCCAAAGATACATTAAGATAAGACAAGAGAATTCACTTGGATGAATATCCTAAAGAAAGAAAAATCTAACAAGGTAGATACGAAAGAAAGGAAGTTAGAAACATTTAAAAATCCTTTAAAACAAGAATTTTTTTATATATCAACATAATCTTTGAAATCTTTTGAAAACATTTTGGAAATCATTTTATACTTTGAAAATACGTCTCTCACAAAGATATGATTCTGAGATTGATTTCACTCATTCAAGGGTAGAAATACCTTATCTCTAATGAGTTTTTGCTCCGTAGAGGCAATGGTTTGCCAAAAACCAAAGCTCTGATACCAAATGTAAGGACCGGCTATTTCGTACCATTCAGATCGAAAATAATCCACACATGTTGGACTTGAATGATGCAAAATAACATATTGTAAATAAATTTGGAGCAAATGAAATCAAATACATAGAATCACAGACACAGAACAATCAGAATAACTCGCAGCGGAATATAAAATAACATAGTAGTTCATGAAGCTACTATAACAAATTCTCAAAGCAAATACATAATGACAGTCTGGAAACAACATAATAGAATTCCCAAATACATAGAAGTCCACTAATACATGAGATAAACTAGAATAGCAGAAACTGAAATAGATATAAATATAGATAGGCAGAATCTCCAGCAAAGACCAGCTCCAGAAAGAGAATCCGAAGTTGTGAATACTCAGGCTGACCCGAGCTTCAAGCAAAACACAAAAAACTCGAGTCATGACAATATATACTTATATAATGTAAACCAACTCAAGTGAACTGTATTAAAGATACAAGTAACTTAAAGGACGCCTAGGACCGTCCATCCTCTAAGGATTCGTTAAACTATTTACTATATAGTAATATTACGCTATTATAATAATGTCTAGAGTAAAATAAACATACTTTAAAATAGCATTAAGGAGTGACCCAATATTCCCCTTAACACGTAATAGTCTCAATAGTCCATCTAGTATCAGCGTGTCTCCAGATCGGTAGACTACCCTAAATACTCCACGGGCTACGGGAGAAAAACAAACTCGTAGAAAAGGCTCGGTATGGTAGATGACACGGCACACAAGGCAATGCCAGGGTATATATACCAATTACGCATACGGGTTGGCGGTAACGTAGCAGCCACTACGCCCACCTGGAACAACACTTCAAAATCCATGGGTGCACCCAATCAATCACAGCAGTAATAGAATGGTATTGAAGAAGTGTATTCGGCCAAAGGAGCTACCCCTTTTGGCCCGAGATCGCTCATGTTTTAGCCACCTTAAGCCAACTCACGGGAATCAGGTCCACGTAATGTACCTCAGGAACATCGCCACCATCCTACTTCATTCTGGAATCTCGACCGCGTACACAGTTGTTAAAGTGGTTTTCGGTATCGACAGAGAGTATGTCCATATCCGATCCCGGCCTCTTTAACAATCAATCGTTCTTATAACCCGTGATAATAATTTAAAAATGGTATTTATATTTCAAAAATCAAATATCATTTCAAAAATTCAGTATCATTTCAAATCCATTTCAAAATATCAATATATCATATCTTATTCAAAACCATATTCATTTTATTTAAAATACCATTTCAATTCATATTTCAAAATAGTTTATATTTCAAAACAAAGTACTTCATTTAATTATAAAAATAAAGTTATTATATTTAATAATTAAATACTAAATTTCCAAAATTCTAAACTTTTCAAAGTTCATTTATTTACTTAAATTTATCAAAACAATGAAAAATCAACTTTCGCAGCATTTAGAAAATGCTACGGAAAGTTACTTTTAAAACAATTCAATTTAGCAAAAGACAACATTTAAAATGCTGTAATATGGTTACTTTAGTTCAATTAAACCTTAGTTAAATTTAGCAATTACAGCACTTACAAAGTTCTATAATAACCCTTAAATTCAATTTAGCTATTTAGTTCATTTCTATCAACTACAGCATTTACAAATGTTGTAATATCCTTTACATTAGAAAATAATAGCATTTCAAAAATGATGTTAATTAAATTCCAAATATTTAATATAATTTCTCAAACAATTAAATTTTTATTTAAACCATTTAATTTTATAAAATCATACATTTTCACTTTTAAAACAATCATTATTTACCCTTACATTCATGATTTTATAAAGTTAAATTTCCATTCAAAAATCAATATTTAATAATAATTTACTTATTACATTCCAACATTCAATTTCAATTCTTTATAATTAAATTTTTAACTTAGCACTTAAGTTTAAATTTTAAAATATAACTTATTTTTCATTTTATTTACTTAACTAAAATTCATTTTTAAACAAAATTCATAAACTTCCAATTTAAGTTACATGTCAAATTTCAACTTAAATATTCATTTATTTAACTTTTTAACTTATTCAAAAATAATTAATACTTTATAAAAATCATTTAAATTCATTTTAAATCAAATTTAATATCTATTTATCATATGTTCCTACTTAATTTAGGTTCCATTTATAACCAAATCAAAATTTCCAAAATAACTTATATTTCAAATTTCTAACTTTACCATTTATTTATTTCACTTATAAATGTTTAGAAAATCAATAATACATTAAAAAATCATTTTTAATTTAAATCAAAATATTATAATATTTACATTTCTAAAATACTTTAAAAATTTTAGAAAAATATATTTTAACCACGGGTCTGTATATCATTTTCTAGCCTAGGTAAAGTGAGTATGGATAATATATCATTTCAATCCGTAATTTACGAAGAAAACCCGAGTTTTATCATTTCAAACCTGCAGTCTCAAGTAAAATGAAATAATATAAAATATCGTCAGGCCTATCATTTCAGCCCATAACGATTTTCCGTATTTTAAAGTCCGTTCGGGTATGTATCATTTCAACCCATAGTGATTCTAATCTAACGGGAACTTGCAGTGTGATAAACTGATATAAATAACAGAATAGCATTATATAACAGCAACATATGATATAATAGGTGTATAAGCATGGGTGAACATTATATAATCATAGCATAGCAGATATAGCATGGTGATATGAGTTTACAAATTCGAACGTGATCAGTTTACTAGTCATATAAGTATAAAACCGTCTGGTGAGAATAACTCACTGGTATAAGCTGAAGACAACACCCAAAGTACACAAACTGAGATCCACAAAGACATGATAGCATGACAATGATTCGAGAGTAGGAGAGCCAAAGCTAATTGCCTTGTTACATAACAAACAAAACAAAGTACAATACATAAACTTCAAACCAAACTATTATAAACAAAGCTAGAAATATAAGCGCAATACATAGCTAAACTTTTTGCACTTTCATTCAACCACTTGTGCTTCAGCTATGGACTGGAAAAGCACTATAATAGAATGGTTTTGGATCAGGTTAAGGTCATATAGGGGTCGTCCATAGCAATATAAAGGAGATGAAGGCATATGTGTGCATCAACACACAACTATAAGCAACAACATAGATTTCAAGGCCTAAATGTCATCGACCAAGGGACTATTGGGCATGGCCTGATATGGTATGATCAACTACAGGTGAGGCATGGGACTTAGGCTCAGGTTGTGGCTGGTGGTGGTGGTGGATGGTCGGCCAAAGCATGATGGTGGAGTGGTGGATCAATGGAAGTTCGGCTATGAAGTTTTAAAGAGGAGTTTGTCATTTTTTTTAAGTGGATCTACACCATGGATGACTTCGGCCATGGGATGGCAGTGGAGAGGAGGGTATGGTGAATAGAATAGGTGGTGGTGGAGGCGGCTAAGGGGCTGGAGGTGGAGAGGCCGAACCTAAGTAGATGAAGGCAAGTGCAAAAATTAATAAAAACAAGTATAAAAGTGAAAAGAAAAGAAGGAATTTTACCAAAATTCTTGTACAGGAGATAGCCGAATTTTTTTAGGGTTGAGAAGGATATAATTTCACGTGAGAAATAAAGTGGAGTCGGCTGAAGAAAGTAGTATAAGGCAGCAAATTGAATTAGTGCATTGATTGGTGAAAAGGTAGGTTGAATAAAAAGACAATGTACATAAAGATTCAAAAACTTTTCATATTTCCATAATTCTTTTTGAAATTTTAAATACATGAAAAATATGTATAAATACAGATAAAAACACAAAAATATAGTAAATAAAAATAATAAATAAATATTAATTAAATATAACTAAATTAAGAAAATAGCAAAAATTGGAAACTAGGCTTAAAAATTTGAAAATAAATGCAACAAATTTTGGAAAAATTTTATGTACCTGAAAAATAATTATAAATAAAGTTAAAAAAATTGCATCATAAAAATAAATAAATTTTAAATAAATATAATTAAATGAAGAAAATAGCAGAAAAAGGAAACTAGGCTTTAAAAATAGAAAATAAATGCAATAAATTTTGAATTTTTTTTATTATCACTTTAGTAATATTTAGAAATGAAATCTTGCAATAAATTTTTTTAAAAATAATTTCAAAATCAAATAAAGTCAAATTTAAAATTATATTCAAAAATCTAGGGTTGTTACAGAAGTTATATTGGCATGAGCTATAATCGAAATCAATTGAATTTTGAAGTGAATTCAAATTTTTATTATCTTGGAAACTTTGACTTGAGTTATCGCAAAAATATGAATTACACAAATCATTTATCATTTGATCATTTTGTGTAGAGAGTTCAAGTAAAGACGAAATCATTTCGATACTCTTTTTAAGAGTGAAGAGTTGGTCATCATTTTGAAAATTTTATGGTTCAAAATTCAAATTGTTTGTGCAGTAACTGCCATTAAAATATCCATAAGAATTTGGTGTGAAATTATATGAATTATATTGATTTTCACAACTACTGTAAAATACTTGTGAATATGGAAATTCAGACATTTTCAAGAATATTTTTATAAAGGAAAAATATTTACCAAAAGGAATTTATTTTTAAAAGTAAAATTTGATTTTTAGATTTTCAAGTTTTTCCCTTTTTTATATTTTTTTGAAAAGATTATATATATATTTTTTGAATTTTTTCCTAAAAACTAACTTTTTTTATTTTTGATTTTGTTTGAAAATTTTTGAAAGTTTTAAAAACTAAGTTAAGTAATATTTACAATTTTTTTAGTTTTGGTTTTTGAATTTTTTTTCTTTTTTTTTAAATATGCATGAACTAATACAAATAAATGAATGCAAGGGCTTAATTACAAATTTTCTATCCTAAGTAGCTCCTAACCCAAAAATGTACAATCACACTTTATCTTAATCCAACAAGATAGTTCTCAGCCAGGTAACTAATAGGATTTATCGGTGCACCACGAATCACCGTCGCAATGCAGTCGAAAGTTTAAGTACGATTAGAGAAACAACCACTATAATATCACCGTAATATTTATAAATGGTTATTGCTCTACCAGAGCCCAGATACCAAAAAATTAAATTATCGAAAGAGGGCAACTTGTCAATATACAAGTAAGCCCTAGGTGAGCTCGTGATACTCTTAAGATGTCTAACCGTTATTATTAGAAAATTCTAGGATGAAAACACAAAACTGAAATTAAACGTGTATTAACAATGCAAGTACGAATAAAGTTCATTTTTGTTTTTGAATTTTTTTTAAATGTAAGCAACCAACAATGTAAAACAAATAAAAACAAGGAATAAAGGGCACAATACCAGAGCGTGCAGAGTTTATTAGAAAATTTATTTTAAAAGCAGCAACTTTTTTATATATAGGCAAGCAAGCCACTTATTTTTGGCAGTAGTTATTCTCCTTTTGATTTCCTGCTTTGGCAACCTAAAAGTAAGAACAAGATATGTACAGTTTTATATATATGTATATATGAGTATGGTGGCACGTCCGTTGGACGTGTGTCAAGAAGGAAGGGTGAAAATTTTGTGTGTGATACAGTTATGGCAGTGAAATACACACACACAGAGACACATACATACATATTATGGTTTCTTATATATATATATATATATATATATATTCAAATTCAAGTCCATTAAACATGTAATATCTGTAAGGAAATTTGACAGTTTTGTAAGGAAATTAATGTGAAAACATTAATGGACCGTTTTCTTCCTCATTATGTGGTACATTAATGGACCGTTTCCTTCCTCATTATGTGGTACATTAATGGACCGTTTCCTTCCTCAAACTTTTCCTTCCTCATTATGTGGTCAATAGAATCTAAAGGGTTTTCCTATTAATATGCTAATAAATAAATCGGTTATAATCTAGAGCATTAATTTCTCTCATCTTGATCTTGATGGACGATCAAGATTAAGTCTACAAATCTGAAAAGTTAGTCCTCTCTCTACCTATAAATATTAATCTTTGCCCATCACAAAGGATATAGAAAACACATAAAGAAAAGTATAGGAAAAGAGTGAGAAACCATTTCCTTCTCCATTGAAACAGCTTTCGACAACAACCATTGCTGATTCGTATACAAGACGTATGGAGGTATGTTTTATTAATTCATTATATATGTGATAATCATGTAATTCTAGATCTTAAGGTTTATGTTATTCGCAAGATATAGATTACATGGGTATAAGAGCAAGTTTATATTTTTGATTCTGTATGTTGATGACATATTATTAGCTAGCAGCGACCTTGGTTTATTACGTGAAACTAAGGATTATCTCTCAATGAACTTTGAAACGAAAGACATGGGTGAGGCTTCCTATGTGATAGGAATAGAAATATTCCGTGATAGATCACAAGGAATTCTAGGATTGTCTCAAAATGCATATATTGACAAAGTTGTTGAGAGATTTGGTATGACGAATTGTTCCTCTAGTCCTGTCCCACTGCAGAAAGGAGACAAACTTGTTCTTGAGCAGTGCCCAAAGACTCCTATGGAACGAGAAGAAATGACCAAATATCCTTATGCATCTCTTGTAGGGAGTTTGACGTATTCGTAGGTCTGTACAAGACCTGATATCAGTCATGCAGTTGGTATGCTGGGTAGATTTCAAAGTAACCCAGGAATCGCTCATTGGAAAGCTGCAAAGAAGGTACTGAGATACCTAAAGGGAACAAAGAATTACATGCTCACCTATAGAAAATCAAGTTACCTACAGGTAACTGGTTATTCTGATTCAGACCTTGCTGGATGTCCTGACACTAGATCTGAACTCTTGGCTATGTGTACCTCTTATGTGGAGGTGCAATATCATGGAGAAGCCAGAAACCTGATATGCTTTTTGGATCCACCATGATGGCTGAATACGTAGCATGTTATGAGGCTTCAATTCAGGGAACATGGCTGCGTAATTTTGTCTCACAATTTGGCACTTTAAGTTTTATCTCTAAGCCACTAACTGTATACTTCGACAATGAAGCTGCAACCTTTTTCTCCAAGCATGACAGGATAACCAAAGGTTCCAAACACATGGACCTTAAATACCTACTACTGAAGCAAAATGTTAAACTAAAGAAAATTATTATTGAATCAATAAGTACAGACTTACAAGTGGCAGACATATTCACGAAAGGACTACCTCCAAAGACCTTTCAGAGACATACTGATAGCATGGGTCTTGCAGATAGCTCCTAATTATCTTCTTATTGTGCCATTTATTTTATACTTATCTAGACATGACAATTATTGAGCTCTTAACAATTTGGACATCTTTTATTTCTGTTTTATAATGTATACACATTTATATTTATATAAATGATAACAGAAACAGTCTTTTGCTTCAAGACATTATGTGACCATTAAGTTATGCTCATCTACGGTCTAGTTATGAAAGTTGTCAATGTCATAGTACGTGGAAGTAAGCATGTTGTACAATAACGTGTACACATCATGACTTCCATTGACCACTAGATTAGCCAAGACACTTATGGTAACTGACTAAAGAAAAGTTTAGCATATCATGCGCGCCTTGTGACCTTAATACGAAAACATTAATGGATTTTACTATTGACCAAGTGGGTGACTGTAAGGAAATTTGACCGTTTTGCATAATATGGAACAACTTATTGTATGCGAATACTTTTCAGAAAGTATACATATTGAAAACAATTGTTTCCTAGTTTGACATTGAATTCCTGACCTGGAACTTGCAAGATAATTGTCTATACATGATTTGCAAAATAATTATTTATATGTTAAATTCATGTATGTAATTTACTTGGAGTTACTAAACATTTATTATCCCTGTTGTGGATTACTTGAAAGAATGACAAATGTTTATGCAAAAAAAGCTTTAATGTTTATCTCTTTTCTCTCTTGTTTTAGTTTTCGCTTCCGTGCTTAATTTCCTTATTTCCTCTAGTCTGATGCATGCAGTCCCGTTCATAGGCGGCTGTTGCTTGCACAATAACGCATGAAACATTAATGTTTATCATTCTTTCATGAGTATGGCTCTACTGCCTACCCACAGGAGACGCTAAACCTAACCTCTTATTATGACATGTGTTTATTCTAATAAAGAAGCCTACGTTTCTTTTATATTTGTAGTTGCAATGCCCTTAAACCTTAATTCGTACGCTACGTCTATCGTCAGACTCAATGGAACCAACTACTCAGAATGGAAAGAGCAAGTTGAGTTTTCTTTAGGCGTACTTGAACTGGACATGGCTCTCCTAAAGGAAAAGCCAGCTCCGCTTACTGACACAAGTACGCCTGAGGAAAACAAACTCCATGATGATTAGGAACGATCTAATAGGCTCAGCATGATGTTTATGCGAATGGTGATTGATACCAACATCAAAACCTCCCTACCCAAAACTGAAAGCGCAAAAGAATATTTGTAATCCATTGAAAATCTGTTCAAGACTGCAAACAAATCCCTTGCTGGGAAACTTATGGCAGATCTTGTAACCATGAAGTTTGACGGTTCTCGCTCAATGAGCGCTCATGTCATTGAAATGATTAACCTTGCTGCCAAACTTAAGAACATGGGATTGGTTATGGACGATGCTTTTCTCGTCCAATTCATTCTCACTAGATTACCTCCTCAGTATGAACCATTCAAAATTCATTACAACACCATTACGGAAAAGTGGAGTCTAAATGAATTGACTAACAAACTGGTTCCAGTGGAGTCTAGGCAAGGCTTGCAAGGCATTAAAATTGCTTATTTCACTCAAGGGGTTGGAAAATAAGCTGGAAAAAAGAATAACTCACAGCATAAAAGAGCACCACCCAAAACTGATGACGCCGCTCAACCATCCAAGAAGAAAAAAGAAGGATGATGTCTGCAAATTCTGCAAGAAACCTAGACACTTCCAGGCAGATTGCATTAAGCGCAAAGCATGGTTCGGAAAGAAAGGTAACCCAATGGGTTTCGTAAGTCATTTCGAATCAAATCTTACTAATGTACCTTCTCCTACGTGGTGGATTGATATTGCTGCTAACGTTCATGTTTCGAATTCTATGCAGGGATTCATTACGATCCAAACCACAAACCCAAGTGAGAATTCATTTTCATGGGGAATAAAGATAAAGCTCCAGTTGAAGCTATTGGAACTTTTCGTCTTATTTTAGATAGCAGTTTTTAGTTAGATTTATGTCAAACTCTTTATGTTCCGTCTATTTCCCGTAATTTGATTTCTGTAAGTGTACTTGATAAATTTGGATATTCTTTTGAAGTTGGAAACGGAAATTTTAGTTTATTTAAAAATTCTAGTCTTATCGGTTCTGGAATATTAATTGATGGACTTTATAAACTTCATCTTAAACAAAATGCTGAAATCCAACTCACCCTGCATGGAAAAGAAACTAAAAGAAAGTCATCCAAGAATAATTCTTACTTCTTGTGGCATAAAAAATTGGGTCATATATCCAGTGAAAGAATCAAGGGGTTAGGGAAATTTGACCGTTTTGTAAGGAAATTAATGCGAAAACATTAATGGACCGTTTCCTTCCTCATTTCCTTCCTCATTATATGGTACATTAATGGACCGTTTCCTTCCTCAAACGCTTCCTTCCTCATTATGTGGTCAATAGAATCTAAAGGGTTTTCCTATTAATATGCTAATAAATAAATCGGTTATAATCTAGAGCATTAATTTCTCTCATCTTGATCTTGACGGGCGATCAAGATTAAGTCTACAAATCTGGAAAGTTGGTCCTCTCTCTACCTATAAATATTAACATTTGCCCAACACAAAGGATATAGAAAACACATAAAGAAAAATATAGGAAAAGAGAGAGAAACCATTTCCTTCTCCATTGAAACAGCTTTTGACAATAACCATTGCTGATTCGTATACAATATGTCTGGAGTTATATTTTATTAATTCATTACATATGTGATAATCATGTAATTCTAGATCTTAGGGTTTATGTTATTTACAAGATATAATTACAATATCACTGTTCTCTGTTGCCAAGTTCTTCAATCTTGAAACCAAAGAAATTTGCAGAGAATAAAAATAAAACTTTCAGAGAGAATAAAATAAAAATCAAGATTATAATAAGTAACATACATAAACTGGAGAGGGCACACCTATTTTTGTACTCAAACAATGAAAAGTAAATATAGTTGAATAACACTGAATTAGTAAATCTTGTAAGATACCCATTTATTGTAAGAGAATAAATTCTTCATATAAGAACAACCACTTCCGTATGCAATTTAGGGTAAAAGTCATGTCACGTCTCTCTTTTACACCTTAACTGAACTTTTAATAAACATAAAATTAAACTTCAATCAAACATAATGATAATACACCAACTTGTAGAGCATATCAATAATAATAGTCAAATTGACAACCTTTAAAATTGCATCAATGATTTGCACATATCTCCTTCTGCGGCTTTTAGTTTCTTTATTTGTTCTTCTGTAGAGTGACACATCTTCAACTTCTTTTGTCCCATCAGTATTCAAATAATGAAACCAAAACCCTCCAATAGCCTGTAGCAGCTCAAAAGTAATATAAGTTACCAAAAATTCCATGAAAGGAAGACGTGGGATTTTATGGATAAAAAAATTGCATTCACAAATCAAAGGTATAGAATTTTCTTGATATTTGAGATGGATGTAGTATTATGTTTACAAATATGTATTAATTTATCCTTCAAAGTTTCATGCTACAGCAATAGTAGTAGCATACTGTTATTATTCACTTGCACATTTGAATATAATACTTAGTTAACATCGGTTTTTTTACTAATATTTCTAAATAATTTGAAGCCCTAAACCATTCAAACATGTCGAGGCTGAATTGATGAACCCTATGCATGGGAAAGTAGAGAGTTCTTAAGGAAACTTCATATATAAGAGCAGTTCAATATATAGGAACAACAACATCATACTCTCTCACAAACAAAATTGTTGCCACCACACAAAAGTTCATCAAACAATCACTTGCACATTAATATTCACTGACCCACACATAACTCACGCTCTGATTCATATAAATACTCATGCACAGAAAAATTAAGAGATTTGGACCATTTTGTAATGTATTTTCACGTAGCCCTCTATATATAATTGTTTGCTGCATTTTGCCTTTGTTTCCGCATGTTATAAATATATGCATATGTTAATACTTAGAAGAAAAAAATTAGTTTTCCCTGTAGCTTTCGTAGTATATATTGGCCTAGACACTTCCTATAACACTATGTCAATGATTCAAATTAATGGACATTGCCATAACTGAATGATGGACGTAAGTAATACTCTAGTACGTATTTTTGCCAAATTTTTTATATATAGGAAGTAATATTCAAGGTTGGATATACTATTCCATCCAATGGGAGAGAGTTTGGTTTTGTTTTATTTGATCAACAGAATCTTGCTAGTTTAATCTTAGAAAAGGGATGTGCTAAGGTATAGCAAACTACTCATCAATATATTTATAAGTTATAAATTAACTTTCTATGATGTCACATTCCTCTGTCATTTGTATATTTGTGTTTAAAGACTATATTCTTTTGCAAATAGAATAAGTTCTATGCAGAGGATATAGCGCTCACTGAAGACAACCTATACAATAGCAAATAAACTATACAGCAGCCTACCCGTTATTGCCATTAAACACACATTCCTAAAACAGTACCCTTATAACTACATTGATTTCCTTATTACTAACCACTACAAGAAAAACCATTTATAGTTGCAAAAATCGGTGGCGTTTTATTGTAAATGCAACTAATAATAGATTACCAAATAATATAAACGTGGCAAAAAATAATTCACGTTTCCCGCTTCTAAAAAAAAGAGTTCGCGCGAACTAAATAAACGTAACCTATCATTTTACTCTCGTACTTAACAAAATTCTCGTCCCTAATTTGCTTTCTTCTTCAGAAAAAAAATTTCCTCTTTTAATCGTGTTAAATTTTCATCGCACTCAAGTATCATCGTCAACTCCGTCGTTTCCCCCTTACTCAACATCGAGTCGCGGCAGCCAGCAGATCTAGGTATAATTAGGTATGAATCTTTTAAATCAATTAGGTATATTTAGGTATGAATCTTTTAAATCGACTTTGTGATTCTATTTGGCTTTTATATGAATTTGAATGCATCTTATTTTCGTATTTTTTCCTAAACTATTACTGAAATGGTTGATTTAACCCTAATTGCAATGATCTGTTGGGATATCTGCTTTGATTTCTTTGAGTATATGAATGTTCTGTTGAAGTGGTTAGTGAATCAATGGTTGCTTGCTGAGAGGAGGTTGAGGTTGCGTCTTTCGGGAATTTGGTGGGTTCAAGTAGCATTGATGGAGGTCGTGGGTTTGTTTGCGATTGGGTATTGGCTGGCTCGATGGTTGAGAGTGGTAAATGTTAGAGCATAAATAGTCTTTTGTGGAGTGGCAGGCACTGGAAATATGTTAGTTTTGTGGATGTGAGGTAGTGAAGAGGAGGCGGTGAAGTTGACCGTTGGTTTGGTAAGAGGGGGCGAGGCTGGGGGAAGGATGTGAGTATGTGTTCGTAAGGAGTGGTAGAATGTCAAAGGGCAAGTTGATGAATGTTGCGTGAGTCTCTGGTAGTTTGCTGCGGAGGCTGGGTTGTTGATGTTTTGTTGAGTTGTAGTATGAAGTGCGGTTGCGAACAGGTTGCAGGTTGGAGAAACGGGAAGGAGGATGGTCTGTGGTTGCTTGGGGTTTGTAGTTGGAGTGGTCACTGTTGTAGTGTGTGAATATGGTGCAGTTGGTTGTATCAGTGCAGTAGTCAGTAGGTTGTAGAATGGTTATTGAAGCAGGCTACAGGAATGTAGGCAAGTGGATATTGTCTTTGGTGATATGAATGAATGTGGTGTGTATGAGATGAAAGTGGGTATTGTTATAGGCTGGTATGAAACTGTGTTGTTGTGAGGAGTGAATGAATTGTTTAATAGTGGAGTGGGGGAGTGATTGCAGTGTTGAAGTATATTTATGGAAGTGGTTGAATTAAACAATGTTGTGAGAAGTGGTAAAATAGGAGGATTGAGTAGTATGGTGATGAGAGGTTGCTGCGTTTTTTGAAAGTTGCAGCAATGTGTGGCAGCGGAAATGCACCGGCGTTTGTTGGTGATAGGTGGGAGGAAGTTTGGTCAGTGGTCTGTGTGTAATGTTGAAGTGCAGAGATTTGCAAAAGTTTTGTTGAAGTGGAGTGACTGGAATGTTGTTTGTTGAAGTGGAGCGTTTGTGGATGGATTGACAAAGGAGGGGCAGATAGCTGTAACTGTTATGCAGCAGTTTGGAAGGTTGTGACTTGGTCAGTTATGTGTGGGTAGGAGTGTGGTGTTATGCATGGATTAATTATAAATACATGTAAATCTGAGGTTAAATGCAAAATATAAGTGTAAAAAATTTATATTTTTGGAAAAGTATTCTTTGCCTTTGTCTACTAAACCACCATGATTATATGCAGTAGTGCTACAAGTATTTGTACTTCAACGTCTACTTATTTTTTTGATTACAACAGATAACCAATTTATACGTCAAAGATTGGAAACTTATTTGCCTTCAAATGTCGATAATGGAAAAAGGCTGGGTTTTTTTAAACAGGTGATAAAACCATGATTAACTTAATATGTATTTTGAGAATTAGAACATATAATCTAATACTAAAGCTCACTTTTTTTTTTTTACTTTTTTCATAGAACTAGTATAGAATACCGACAAGGAGCAATGAATTTCGTGCATGCTGCAAAGAGGAATGTAAGAAGTGTAGAAAAAAATTTATGCCCTTGCAAGGATTGTCGGAATCTTAGTCGTCATGATGACCAAATCATCGCTGAACATTTAGTTATAAAAGGAATGGATCCTAAATACATTGACGGTGTATGGTTTAACCATGGTGAAGAGATAAATGTAGAGAATAAAACAAATACGTTTGACGTATATGAACTATTCAAGATGATTCACTATGAAGATGAAGATTTTTTGAATCAAGATTTTTTTGATGTTGATAAAGACGATGTTGATACTCGAAGAAAAGAGGATGAGTTAGTCAAGAACTTGGAAGGTGCAGAAACTCCATTATATCCTGGTTGCACAGATCACACAAAATTATCTGCCATCACCGTCTTGTATAATCTTAAATGCGAGACTGGCTTGTCCGATAGTGGTTTTGATAAGCTTTTAGCTGTGCAACATCTATTTCTGCCGAAGGATAACGTGCTTCCCAAAACCTTATATGAAGTCAAGAAATTTCTTAAAGCATTCGACATGGGTTTTGAAAAGATACATGCTTGTGAGAATGATTGTTGCCTTTTCAGAAAGAATACAAAAATTTAGAAAGTTGTCCAAAATGTGGTTCCTCGAGATGGAAGAAAAATCAAGATATTGAAGAGGTTATACAAGGTGTTCCAGTTAAAGTATTGAGATATTTCCCAATTATTTCGAGGTGTAGACGAATGTATAGATCTCAAAAGATGGCTGAAGAATTTAGATGGCATTTTAATAATAAAAGTAACGATGGAAAAATGCGTCATCCCGTGGATTCTATGACATGGAAAATGGTGGATGAAAAGTATAAATCTTTTTCATCTGATCCACGCAATCTTAGGCTTGGTCTTGCTACAGATGGATTCAATCCATTTTCCATGTTGAGTTCGAAATATAGTTGCTGGCCGGTAATGCTTGTGACATACAATCTCTCGCCTATGTTGTGTATGAAGAAAGAAAATATTATGTTAACTTTACTTATTCCAAGCCCGAAGCAACCCGGGAATGATATTGATGTATATTTGGCGCCTTTGGTGGAAGACTTGCATCACTTGTGGTCTAATGGAGTTACTACTTATGATGCATTTAATAAAACTTTATTTAAACTGAATGCAATTTTGTTATGGACGATTAATGATTTTCCGGCTTATGGAAATCTTGCTGGATGTCGTGTGAAAGGGCAAAAAGCTTGCCTATTATGTGGTGTCAATACCCATTCTCGTTGGTTGAAACATAGTCGAAAGTTCTCCTACATGGGTCATAGAAGATTTCTACCTCCTTCAGATTCACGGAGGAAACAAAAGGCATTGTTTGATAATACTATAGAGACAGATGGTGCTCCTAGAATGCTTTCTGGGAGAAACATCTATGCATTATTGAAGGATTATCCAAATGATTTTGGAAAAGGAATAGAGGAGAAAAGTAAGAAGAGAAAGCATGTCTATGATAAAGAAGATGAATATGATGATACTAACAGTTCTACAGAAGTAGAGCTATCAAGGTGGAAAAAACGATCAATTTTCTTTGATTTGCCTTATTGGGAGGTTAGTGGTTAATTTATTTATTTTTCATTGTTTGAATATAATAAAAACCCAATAATGCATTATTTTTTTGGTTTTCATAGGAACTTCCATTACGTCACAATTTAGATGTGATGCATGTGGAGAAAAACATTGGTGAAAGCCTATTGGGCACAATGTTGCATGGAAATAAATCCAAAGATGGAACCAACTGTAGAAAGGATTTAGAGGATTGGGGAATTCGAAGTGAGCTTCATACACAACCTCGTGGGAATAAAACATATCTTCCACCGGCTCCATATATGTTGTCAAAATCCGAGAGAAAAATATTTTGCAAAAGACTGTATGATTTCAAAGGACCGGATGGCTACTGTTCAAATTTAAAAAATCGGATTTCGTTGTCGGATTGCAAAATTAGTGGATTGAAGTCACATGATTACCATGTATTAATGCAACATTTATTGCCAGTAGCATCGAGAGGGTTCATGGCAAAGAAGGCAAGAAAAGCGATAATTCGCTTATGTTCTTTTTTCAACAAATTATGTCAACGTGTTCTTGATAGAGAGAAGGTAGAACAAATCAATGTTGAAATTATTGACGTTTTATGTGAGCTTGAATTTTTTTTTCCACCATCTTTCTTTGATATAATGATACACTTATCCATTCATCTTGGAAAAGAAGCACAAATGTGTGGACCTATTCATTTTCGATGGATGTACCCATTCGAAAGATATATGAAGACACTCAAAGATTATGTCAGAAACTATGCACGACCAGAGGGATGTATTGCAGAATCGTATCTTGCAACAGAATGAATGTTGTTTTTCAATGAATTTTTGAATAAATCAGCACATATAGAGGAGAAAGGAGCTCGAAATGAAGATTATGAAAGTAGTAGAATATTAGAGGGACGTCCAATTTCAGTATCGAAGACAATTAAATTGCCAGTTAATGAGAAAGAAAGTGCTCATTTAGCTGTGTTAATGAATATGGCCGTGGTGGAACCGTTTATAGAGTAAGTTTATGTTATATTGTTTTAAATATTTTGATGTGTTCGCAATGATATATATAACTTATAATCAATTGTTCAATACTAGTTTGCATTTGGAGGAATTAGAAAATTCAGACGGACGCATGACAAAAAATGTGACCTTACTTTGGGAAACACATACAAAAAGTTTTGTCGATTGGATTAAAAGGAAGGTTAGTTAGATTTCAAATATATTCTCATTCAACTATCAATATTACTATATAAATTTACATGCTAAATGAAATTTGTTGTAGATACCTATTACCTCCAAGGATCATAATGACATGTTAAAATGGATTGCTTATGGTCCGAAGGATGATGCCATGTCTTTCAAAGGATATATCATCAACGAGCAACGTTTTCATGTAAAAGATTTAGGGAGAGAAACTCAGAATTGTGGGGTGACTTTTGATGCAAGTACTATGTGTAGAGAAAGTCCTAAAGATATGTCCCAAGTGGTTGATGTGGTCACTTATTATGGAATATTGACAGATATAATTTTATTAGATTATCATTTGTTTTATATTCCAGTTTTCAAGTGTCGTTGGACGTATAAAGGAAATGGAGTAAAAGTTGATGATGATGGGTTCACTCTTGTTAATTTACATCAAGCATCATTTTCACGAGACCCATACATACTTGCATCTCAAGCAAAACAAGTATTTTATTCAAGAGAGAACGATGTTTCTAATTGGTACGTTGTAATGAAAGCACCATCAAGAAGTTTTAATGATATAGAGGAGCACGATTGCATCGAGGAAGATATTCAAGTGGTGGAAGATGAAATAACTGAAGCGGATGATGAAGATGTTTGCTATGTTAGAGAGGATTGCGAGGGCATAATTGAGTAGATTATATGTTCTACTTGAGCATAGTTGTTCATTTGCTTTAGTGATGGTTGAACTTATATATTAAATCCGGGCTATTTGGAAATTTCATTGAACTTGTATTGATTTTCTTTAGTGATTGTTGTTCATTTGCTGCACTAATGCTTTGGTTTTTTTTTAATGTTGCGAATGGCTGTTAGTTTGCACCATTTAATTTTCTAATCCATTGCAAATGCATGTACCATTCAATTTTTGTTCTTTGTGTTTTGATCTTTGTATACTTCCAGAGACAAAGCATTATATGTTCTTATCAATTCTGTTTGCATATATTGCTTGATAATGAGTAGTGTTCTTATCAATTTTGTTTGCATTACATGTACATTTTCTCATAAAATTACAAATCTGTTCATCATCTCAAGGCTTTTAGGCCTGCTTGTTTGGTTTGCAAACTGCCACATCTCTTTTCAGCTACATGTTGATGATATTTAAGTGTTGTTTGTTAATATTTATCACTGCTTATTGTTTACATGTGCTTTTTGGTTTATACTGTGTTTTCTGTCACTTGCAGAAAAATATGTCTACAACATCTGTACGTACCCGCTTGTAGAGAAAGGCTGAAGAACAAGCAGTTAAAGGTAAGAACAAACAGTCAAAGCGAAAACGTAAAGTTCCAGCTAGTATAAATGAAATAGAAGAACAACCAGACAATGCTAAGAAGCAAGCCACTGTTCACAATGAAGAAGACGAACAACCACTAGATGATATCCCCTCTGACCCAAATGAAGGACTCCGCTCAGAAAATGAAACCCGTCCTGAACAAACTGCTGATGTCGAGCTGGAAATTGGGAAACAAAGTGAAGCTGATATCGGAAGTACATCTCGGAAAAGAGGCGGTAGAGGTCCAGCAAAAGCAAAAAGACTCCCGTCATGCAGTCAGGATCGAATTGAAGTTGAGTTCAATGATCTAGGTATACCAATAGGGCAAGGGTCGGTATATTTATCCTCTTTTCTTGGACCGCTTGTGCGGGAGCAGGTTCCATACACCATTGATGATTGGAGGAATATTAGTGATGAGTTAAAAGAAGTTTTGTGGCAGTCGGTTCTGGTACGAAGCACGCATCTATTATTTAACATTCTGACTCTAATATGTTTTGAAAATGACTTCTAATATTGCATGGTCTTTCCAATTATAAATTGAAATTGCCATCTAATAACTTCTGGATAAATTGAAAAATAGTTCTTTCCAATTATAAATTGAAATTGCCCTCTAATAACTTCAGAAAACCTTTCAGATTTAATTAAATCTGTCGTATTTAAATTAAATAAATTTTACTAATATCATGTTTTGATGTATTGTTGCAGATTAGATTTAAACTGGAACAGAAATGGCAAAGAAAAGCTATATTTCAACAAATGAGAGTACTTTGGAGATCGTCAAAAAGCAAATTGGTTCGAAATTTGCAAAAAGCGGAGAACGATGAGGAAAGACTTAAAATGAAACCTACGAACATAAAAAGCATAACCGATTGGAGGAAGTTTGTGAAGGCGAAAACAAGTCCGGAGTTTAAGGTAAATCATTCCTACTGAACTCGTCTGGCATGTTTCTGCAAATCCATCTACATAGTTAGCAACCGATAAATTTCTTTAGAAGTGAATTCCAAGTGTTGGTGGATGCTGAGGGTTCCTGTTTAGGTATTAGCTGCAGGAACCTATGATAGTACAAAATACAAATGCGTTATGGCAAGCACAGGAACATTTTAAATGAAGTAAGAAAAACACTTTGCAAGTTAGTTCAATCTTTAAATATTATTAGTAGATATGGAATGTTGTATATGTCACTGAGTTATCCAGCATTAATAATACCAAATAAGTATATGACCATGATGAATTGATTTTCAAATAAATTGCAATCCTCGCCATACATATTTACCCTGCATTATAAATATTAGATAGTTTTTCTTTTTATGATTTTTGTTGTTAAATTCTAGCATCTTTCAACATTTTCAGCAAAAAAGTGAGAAATATTCTGCCCTTAGGTACACTCAAATTCCGCATACAACCGGTCGTAGGGGAATGGCTAGAAAGACCGAAGACATGGTAAGTTAATTAACTATAGCATTATTTAACATTATTTTATACCTGTCAGTTTATTAATTTAATGTTATTCTACTTTTAGAAAAAAGAAAGTGTAGATCCATCGTCCATAAGTAGAGCTGATGTGTGGATTAGATCTCACATTAAAAAAACTGGTGAACCAGTGAACATGGAAGCTAGGAATGCTATTGTAAAATTGTTTTTAATTTTATTGGTATATTTTTTTTGAAACTATGATATTTTTACCATTGTACATTATCTATGTGTATTTATTTATATAGGAGGAGATCAAAAAATATGGTAGCCTATCCCAATCCGGCTCGTCACAGACTGATATTGGAAAAGATGCTCTTGTACATGTACTGGGACAAGATAAACCGGGACGGTTAAGGGCATTGGGTAGGGGTTGCACTTTAACCAAGCTAGCTTTGGCCCAGTCCAAAGATAAACAAGTGTCTCGGTGTCGAGAGGAAATAGCAGAATTGAAGGGAATGATACAGACTCTGATGGACCAAAAGGTAAATTTTTGGAAATTAATTTATATTCGTAAAATATTAATTTATATTCGTGCTTCGCTGCAGGGTAAAGAAAGTTCGAGAAGGAACTCACCTAATTCGGTAAAAATAATATTTATATTACTCAATAAATGAAATTTATATTTTAATTTTTTAATCCAGTAATTGATTCAATTTTCGGTTGATTAATTGTGGAGCGACGACGAAGTATGTTTGCTGTTGAATTGGGATGGAACCTCTGGAGTTGTTGCCCATGGGAGGCTGTTGTCCATGGACCCAGATGACGTTGTCAATGGCATTCGTCTGGGACCAAATGCCGGGAGCGTTGTTATAGATTCAGTGGATAAAGCAGATACTTATTTATGGAGGCCTACACCTGAAATGGCAGTCTTAGCAGACGCTAAGAATAAGGTAGTTGCTTGACCATCAGTTTGCATCAAGGTCCCGCTGCGAACATGGTTGAACTGTAGTGCAGCCAGTACGGTAATTTTTTTCACGTTAAGTATATTGGTGTAATATGCTGCGAGCTTATTGACGTCTAAAATGCAGCGAGCACACCCCCCATCTGAATAAAAATTTAACACATATTCGTTGTTTTTGTATAGCATACTAAAGTCTTGAATTTCACTTCTCATTTTTAGAGTACCAGCATCATCGAAGACACTTGCAAGATTTACGGTTGGACTGAGGGTGAAGGTGTAATTGTCGAAGGAAGAATCCACGCCACTGATCCAAAATATACTGTTAATGGTATTCCACTCGGTCCGTCTGCTGTTGTGATTTGGGTGGACAAAGTAGTAAATAAAGATGCTTATTTGTGGCGACCCACATCTGATATGTCGTGCATTGGATACGCAGTTGGTAAGAAAATAGCATGGCCAAGATCAAAAGTAGAAGCTGATCAAGAAAAACTAGATGAGAGTCATGATGATACTGAAAATGTTGTGAATTCTCCCATGAAATCCGCACATATGGTCATGAATAAATCGCAACATGTAAGTATTAATTTTCAAATTTGAAGAAGTTAACTGTGTATGAAAGTTTATTTAATGTGCATGTATACATTGTGCATAATAATCTCTTTTCTTTCAGCCAATTGCAACCATGCAAAAGGATGCCAAATGCCAGTTGATCGATTTGGGTGGAGCAGATGTAGTGGCGGAAGGAAGTATTGCATCAACTGATCCGATAACGATGGTCCATTGTCGTCCACTGGGACGTAATGTTGTAAAAGTTTGGATTGAACTGGTGATAGTTCCAGATGCAGAGATATGGAGACCAACATCGAGTCTGACGTGCATGGATGATTGCTTTGGCGTTCCCATAGCTTGGCCAATGGAAAAAATCATTATTAAGTCAAAATGAAAGGTATATTTTTTTTTATATATACATTAGGAATGCTAGCAGCTAAAGTGCAGATAGATTTTTGGTAAACTGATAAAAGTACATAAGTAGGGGTGTTATATTCGAATTGTGATTGAATGATTGTGATTGGCGAGGAGTTATGTATGGATTGTGGTGGAATGTTAGTGATGCAATATTATATCTACTTAAGAACTTTCTCTATCATATAAATTATCTCACGCATATTCACTTTAACAGGATTCACTCATTCTTCTTCTAAAATTAATTAAAACCTATTATTGTCATTTTCTAAATTAAAAATAAAATCCAATAAATTATTATAAATTCTGATATTCGAGCATGTTCATTAAGACACTCTTAGGCTTTTCTGGCACAAGTCCATCTATCGCGTTACTAGGTTTATATATGCGCTAGTGTGTTTATGAGGATGTGTGCTTACCCAACTGTGTGTGTGAGAGTGTGATTGTGTTAAAATTATCATCTGTTTACTCAATATCATACTACTGAGTAAGCAGATGATAATTTTAATACAGTATCTAGCACGAATAATTTTATTATGGTACATTAGCATAAAGTAGCGAGAAACTTATAGCAAGTAAATTCCTAGTTATAACTAGAAGTGTTGGATGTGCCATATTATTCACTAATTAATTTTTTATATATATAAACCTTGTCTTAAGCGGTTAACTATCATTTAAGGCCATGTAACCATGATTAAGCAATGTGTGTTCTGCATTGTGTTGTGTGTGTGCATTCAAATGCTATATGTTTATGCGTGAGTGCATTTGTGTCTGTGTGTCTATATATATAGTGTTATGTATTGTAACAACTGTTATGTTTATATTGAATGGATGTTGTGTGTGTTTGTGTGTTGTCTTCATATATTTGAGTTTCAGTTTTGTTGTTGTGTATCTCACGTGCATGGGGTGTATTATTGTGCTTTTTGGTGTGTTAGACTTGTTTAATTGACCGTTACGATGTTACAATACTCTTACTATATCATATCTTGTCCATTTTGTAGAATTGATTTCATTTCTTTTATGCGTAGGTACATCCCTATTTATCTATGCAAGTTTTAGTAATTTATATTTTTAAAATACATATGTCTGTATATTTATTCAGATATTACTTTAGTATAATTGATGGTGAGGAGTTATGTATGGATTGTGGTGGAATGTTAGTGATGCAGTTTTAAGTTCAGGTTTTGTTTTCTCACTCTTTTGTTCTGTTCTTTGTTTACAGGTAGTTCAGGTTTTGAAGACATCAGCAATGACAGGTAGTTCAGGTTTTTATGGTGGTTCAGGTTTTGCTCGGTACTTCGGTTATTTCAGACGTTTATTTCAGATGTATATGTACGGTTATGACACTTATGGTAGTTTGGTTGCAACACTTATGGTAGTTTGGTTGTGTATGTGTACGGGTAGCTTTTTGTCGACACCTATGTATGTGGATGTATGAATGTCTATGTATCTTGTGGATCTTCAATGTGTATACGTATTTTGTAGTTGTTTAATATATTGTGTTCAAAAGTGTATGTGCTTGCGTATTCTGTAGGATCGATTTCACCCTAGAGGGGGGGTGAATAGGGTGATAGTGTAAATTATAAAAATTAATCGCGGAAGCTTATCAATTAATTTCAATTCAGATCACAGAATAGCAGCACAGATATCGCAGAATATAAATAACAGAATAAAACAGAACAACACAGAATTTACCCAGCTTCGGCAAAACCCTGCCTACGTGCTGCCCCCAAGGTTTCTACTAGAAATTAGATAGTCCCTCGCTTACACACGTAAACTCGCTATACCCGCTATTGACTAATCTAACTCTACGCTCAAAACCCTGACCACAACTCAACCACCGAGTTGCGAATTCCCAAACTACACACCGTAGTTTGTCCCCTAGTCACACGACTAGAAAATTAAAAACGGTTTAAAAGAAAAATACAATTTAAAAACAATTTAAAATAACAAAACCCTATTTAATAAAAAACAAAACCCAAATTAATAAACCAAAGGCCGGCCCCTTATTCACTTCTTCAACCCGTTCCTTTTATTTTTTCGTTCGTGAAAAATGGCCGCTCCTCAACTCAATTAGGGCTTTCGTTTGCTCCTTGCAATTCAAACTAGGGTTGTGCAAATTGATGTTCGCCGCTTGATACAGTTTGATTGTATGCTTCGATGCTTTTTGCTTTGCCCACGGTTCTTCGATTTGGATCGAATTCGTATGTGATTTTATGGTATGTGTTTTATTCCTTTTGCTCTGCTGATTTTTGGCTTTCTCGAACTCGATCCATTATGCCGATGATGATTTTGGGTATTTATAGGAGTTCGATCTCCTTTATTTTTGTTCGTATAATCATGTTTGAATTTGTCATTTTCGTTTCTCTGCCGCTTGATTATGCTTGAACGATTGATGATTAATCTGACTTTTTCATATGCGTATAGTTTCATTTCTTGCGTCCCACGGCTTTGATGTTGACTTGTTCATATGCATGTATATTCTTGCTATCCACGGCACAACTTTGAATTTGTGGCTTGTACTTGTATACAGCTGTGTCCTTTACATGATTTCGACTTCATTGTTGCAAGTGTTGCTGTGTCATGTAGTAATTGACTTGTTCATGCTGTACTTGGATATTTGCAGTTCATTTGTACATTTGTTCACCTGCACTCTTCGTTTGATCTACTTGCATTGTTTCTGGCTTCATCTGTAGTCTTGTTCATTGATGGTTTTGGTCATTCGAGTTTGAGACTGTGGCTATTTCACTGTGTACTTGAGAATGCACTGCATATTTGGTTTGCTCCTTTGTTGATGTTTGGATCATTATGCTGTCTGCATTGATGTTTGAGTTGAAGTTTTGAGCTCTGTCTTCATGTAGCTTGCTATGTGCATTTATATTGGTCGTTTAATTGATGCTGCAGTCTTCAAGTACTTTCCTGTAGCTCCATCTATTGCAATCTTTGATGATTTATTGTAGTATGTTGTCACTGCTTCACCACTGTTCAGTTGCATATAATTTCTGATGTTGTCACTTATGTTTGCACTGCTTTACATCTTGTAGTTTGCTTTGGTCTTGAGCATTGCCATGCCATTGAGCATTGTTGTGTCCATATTGATGCCTCTGATCATTTGACTGCACATGTTTCAGTGACATTGTGTTCATTTGTGTCCACTGATGCTTCGAGTCTGCAACTTGTAGCTGGACTTGTTTCACTTTTTCTTTGATCTTTTGTTCATGCTGTTGCACTTGGTGTTTTGGTTTGAACTTGCAGTTAAGAACATTTGCATCTGGTCTCATTACTGTGTTGCATTCTTTGATGGTTCATTGGTGTTTGTACACTTTTGTTGCAGTGGTTCCATATCTCTGGTGCACTATGCCGTAGCCTTGGTCTTTGTTACATTCCTGTCCACTGAGTTTGATCATTGCAGTTTCACTTGTATACTTAAGTCAGTGCTGTCTTTGATGTTGTACTTTGGTCTATTGGGCTGCATACATGTTGTAGCTGTACTGTCTTGAGCTCGACATTGTTGTTTACTTGTTTTGATGCATTCACATGCTGCCATACTTGTTCATTGCTGCTGGACTTGATGCAGTTTGATTGTTTTGTAGTTGTTGATGTTCTTTGTAGTTTGTATCTGCATTTTGCATTTGCCATGCTTTGTTCATTGAAGTATGTTGTCACTTGTTGACTGCATGTTCATCATTTCATATTGAACTGTTTCTTGTCATGTTCACTTGTGTTGAATCCAGTTTCAAAACTCGGATTTGACCTTGTGCTCGTGTCGTATTTTTGAATTTATTGCACCTGAGTTGAACCTGTCCGTATATTTGGGTTTGACCTTGTGCTCACCTATCCCTGTAGCATTATCAAGTGTATATATTGGCGTGCACGGCCTTGTGGCATATACAGTAATACACTGTGTATGTCACAAGTTGTTCGTGTATGATGAATTCAAATTTAAATTATGACGAACAACCCAAATAACTGAGGCAAATCATATATTCAAAAATTATCTTTTATTTTTGAATTGCAAAAATATTTCTTTTTCAATTTTACTGCGTTAGTTTATATTTTTGCAGATTGCTCAGATGTTGGATTCAAACTGGTATGCAGTTAAAGATAAATACGAGTGTGAGTGATATGTAGTGAGGTTAACTGTAAATGTGAAATGTGATGTGATTGTAATCAAAGTTGTATAGTTATAGTGAGAGCTTGAAATTGTACTATTCAAAGATGTAATAAATATTTATTTGAATAAAATATTCGTTTGAATTCAAATTCCGTGTTATTTATTTTATTCAGCAAATATTTATTTAATCTGTGAAAAATAGTATATTACCAAATACATTTAAATGAATGTATATATGTTTATTATCATCAAACAAAAATCATATAAGCGCATATTCAACAATCTCCCCCTTTTGATGATAACAAACATATATTTAAGATTTTGAATATGTTAAATGTATTTGATCATTGATATATCCTAATTGCTCCCCCTATTTAAATGCTTCCTCTCTACACAATACCCCCCCTACATATATGCATACAAATAAAAATATGCAAATGAGTCTAGATGCGAATAGAAAATTATTTGACCTTTGCTTGAATTTATTTGACAAAATCTTAACTTTTCTCTCCCCCTTTTGTTATCAGTAAAAGAATAATAGTGTTAGAGAAAATAGAGATAAAGTAATCGATATCAATCCAACATTAAAACTCAATTGAATATAAATATTAAATTTCAATAAAAAGTCAAACAAAAATCATAAATATTTTGTTAGGCGCATATTCCACTTTTAGAATGATGGAAATAAAGTCATCATATAAAACCATACAGTTGTGTCTATTTGTGGTATATTTATATCAGGAATTTGAATATCTACTAACCATGCATAACCGTTAGGACTTTTAAATGAGATTAGTAGTATTCCAATTTTATTTTATTTTTACAAATGAATTCAAGTATCTTCTAACCACGCATAACCGTGAGGACTTTTAAATGGGATTAGAATCAACTTGTTTATTTTTTAAAAAAAAAACTTTTGATATGCGTTCCATACATGCATAATCATAAGAACTTTTAAATGAGCATGGAAGCACATAACAAATTCCAAGTAATTCACCCATGCATAACCGTGAGGACTTTTAAATGAGAGTAAATACTTTGGTATTTATTTATTTTATTTTATTTTATTTTTATTTTTTTTATTTTTTTATTTTTTAAAAAAAATGTGAAAATGAAAAACGAACGATTCCTGTTTAAAGTACCACATATCGACAAACTATATAGAATTTTGATGAGTGATGGTTGATAGAAATATGATAGGTATAGAGATGGTCATGGAATTTTTACCAACAAAAAGTTTTATAACTCTTGTTTACATTTCTAAAGAAATTTTCTAATTATACTTTCTCGAGTTATAATATATAATCAATATCAACACTCATCACTTTTTCAATCACTATTTTTCTTTTCGATAATCATTTGGGAGTCAGAGTAGTCATAATAGTCATTTAAAATCAAATTCAAAAATAATTATGAAATTAATTTTTCAAAAATGAATAATCTGAAAATATGGTCAAAAATGATTTTCTCCAGGGGGTTTTTAAAAGAAAATTTTCTGCTATTTGAAAATTATTTGAAATGAAAAATATGCAGATATTTTCTTTGAAAAAAAAACGATGCAGTTACTAAATGTCTCAAAAAAAATCATGTTTCACTAGTAATTTTTCTATCAACTAGATTACCAGTGTAATCTGCATCTGAATTTCTCTTTCACTCAAAAATTATCATCAATTGAATTTTATAGACCAAAACATGAAGTGTGCATCAAAAATTTCAAACTCAATTTTTTCAGCAATTTAAATGACATTCTTTTGACTTTGAAATGAAGCCGTGTAAATAATCGAAAACCGTGAATATAGAGTCAGTCATATTATAACCAATTGTAATATCCAACAAAACACTATTTTTAATCAAAAATGATATATATGAAGTAATTCAAAGAATTTAGAGATTTTTATAGTGTTTTTGGCATAAGAATATAATTGGCTTAACTATTTTGAATAAATCAGAATCAAAAATCATCATCTTTTCATCAATCTCAATATTGGCTGAATTAATTCAAAATACGATGCAGATTATCACATTTAATATATCGTTTAAAACATACCATACCTGTTTTACCTTTACGATATTTTTCGTTGTTGTCCGTTGTGATTCTTTCACTTTTATACTAGGCTAAGGAACTTAGCTTTGTCGCCCGTTGTGTTTCTGGAACAGCCAAAATCCAGAGAACACTATTGTTGTTCCTTAGCCTGCCACCACACCTACAAGGGAAAAGATTTATGTGACCTATTTGTTTTTATAGGTCCATGGTTGTTAGTGGTAGAAAATTTTGAAAAATAATTTTGTGTAGACCCAAAACTGTTTATAATTGTTCCCTTCGGCACCCAAATTTGTTTAACTTTGAGAGATTTTATATTTGTGCCTTTTGGAACCCAAATCGGTATAGTTTTCACATGTTTGGGTCTATACCAACAATTATTGTGATTGTGTCCAAATTTTCTACAAATTGTGCACATTAAATTTTCTCGATTAATCTCGTTTCTAACATTTTTAGTATGACTATATCCAAGTCCTTGTCTAACCGTATTAATAGTTTGCTTTCCTAATAGCATGTTCAACAATTTTTCACTTTTTGAAAATTTATCCAAAGTCGTTGACAATTGTTGGACTTGTGATTTGAGAGATTCATTTTCGTTTAACAACTATGTGCACTTTTTAATAGAATTCTCTCTCCTAGTATTTTCATTCTCCTTTAAAATCAGAATTTCATTTTCAAGTGATTTTATATTGATTTCTGATTTTTTAATTTCCTTTTCAAATGTTGGACACTTATCACACTTAGGGATCCTACTTTGATAGGTTTTAACTAATTGATCAAGTTGTTTATTACATTCTATCAAAGTATCTTTTTGAGATTCAAGTTTGGCGTATTTTTCCCTAAGTCGTTCAAAACAACCGTTTACTTCATGAAAATATATAAGCAACTCAGAATGGGTAAGTTTTGATACCTCACTTGGCTCGTCATCGTCACTGTCAGTTGTATCACCTTGAAGACACAATTCTGCCTTTTCGCTTTCACTGCCAGTGCTTTGATCATTCTCGTCTATTTCATCCCAAGTGGCTGCAAAACTTTTCTTTTTCTGTTTCTTTCCATGGCTGGATTTAATTTGTGGACAATCGGGCTTGATATGGCCGGGTTTGTTGCAATTATAACAAATAAACTTTTGTTCTTCTGAGTAGTCTAGTGCTTTGGCTATTCTGCTTTTTGCTTTTTGATTTCGAGCTGAATTTCCATGTTTTTGATTCCATTTTTTGAATTTTCTTATTAACAGCTCCAATTCTGCTGCTCCATCATTTTCATCGTTATCATCATCACTTTCGGTTGTTCCTTTGAGAGCTATTGATTTCTTTTGAGTGTCACCTCCTTCACGCTCTTCTTTGAATTTCATTTCTAGCTCATAAGTGGTGAGATTTCCGATGAGTTCCTCAACTTTAAGTTGTTTTAAATCTTTCGATTCTTGTATGGCAGTTACTTTTGCTTCAAAGCTTCGTGGAAGGACTCTGAGGATTTTCCGGACTATTTCTAATTCGGTGTATATTTTTCCGAGAGCTTTTGATTTGTATACGATATTGGAGAGTCGTCCGTACATCTCTTTGACATTTTCTTCCTTCGCCATTTTGAAGTTCTCGTATTCGCTGCTTAGCATTGCAAGGCGAGATTCTTTGACTTGAGATGTTCCTTCGTGAGTCACTTCTAGTATGTGCCATATTTCCTGCGCAGTTAGACAATGTGAGACACGATTAAATTCAAATTGATCCAATGAACAGATAATAGAATTCATAGCTTTGGCATTAGTATTCTGTAATTTATTTTCTAGTTCTTTCCATTGTTCCTTTGGTTTCTCTATTTCCTGATTATCTACAGTTATAGTTGGTATACTATAACCTGTCTCAACAATATTCCAAGCGTCAATGGTTTTCAGAAAAATTTGCATTCTATTTTTCCAGTAAGCATATTCACCATTGAACATTGGTGGTCTAACTATGGATTGCCCTTCTGCAAAAGCATTATTAAAAGAAGCCATTTTAATAATTCAAATTTTTAAAACAAAAACCGATTTTTGAAACACGAATTTTTAAAACAAAAATTGATTTTTGAAACACGAATTTTTAAACGAAAATTGGTTTTTGTAAAATCAAAATTTTAAAACAAAAATGGCTTTCGTTCCTAGCTCTGATACCACTTGTAGGATCGATTTCACCCTAGAGGGGGGGTGAATAGGGTGATAGTGTAAATTATAAAAATTAATCGCAGAAGCTTATCAATTAATTTCAATTCAGATCACAGAATAGCAGCACAGATATCGCAGAATATAAATAACAGAATAAAACAGAACAACACAGAATTTACCCAGCTTCGGCAAAACCCTGCCTATGTGCTGCCCCCAAGGTTTCTACTAGAAATTAGATAGTCCCTCGCTTACACACGTAAACTCGCTATACCCGCTATTGACTAATCTAACTCTACGCTCAAAACCCTGACCACAACTCAACCACCGAGTTGCGAATTCCCAAACTACACACCGTAGTTTGTCCCCTAGTCACACGACTAGAAAATTAAAAACGGTTTAAAAGAAAAATACAATTTAAAAACAATTTAAAATAACAAAACCCTATTTAATAAAAAACAAAACCCAAATTAATAAACCAAAGGCCGGCCCCTTATTCACTTCTTCAACCCGTTCCTTTTATTTTTTTCGTTCGTGAAAAATGGCCGCTCCTCAACTCAATTAGGGCTTTCGTTTGCTCCTTGCAATTCAAACTAGGGTTGTGCAAATTGATGTTCGCCGCTTGATACAGTTTGATTGTATGCTTCGATGCTTTTTGCTTTGCCCACGGTTCTTCGATTTGGATCGAATTCGTATGTGATTTTCTGGTATGTGTTTTATTCCTTTTGCTCTGCTGATTTTTGGCTTTCTCGAACTCGATCCATTATGCCGATGATGATTTTGGGTATTTATAGGAGTTCGATCTCCTTTATTTTCGTTCGTATAATCATGTTTGAATTTGTCATTTTCGTTTCTCTGCCGCTTGATTATGCTTGAACGATTGATGATTAATCTGACTTTTTCATATGCGTATAGTTTCATTTCTTTCGTCCCACGACTTTGATGTTGACTTGTTCATATGCATGTATATTCTTGCTATCCACGGCACAGCTTTGAATTTGTGGCTTGTACTTGTATACAGTTGTGTCCTTTACATGATTTCGACTTCACTGTTGCAAGTGTTGCTGTGTCATGTAGTAATTGACTTGTTCATGCTGTACTTGGATATTTGCAGTTCATTTGTACATTTTTTCACCTGCACTCTTCGTTTGATCTACTTGCATTGTTTCTGGCTTCATCTGTAGTCTTGTTCATTGATGGTTTTGGTCATTCGAGTTTGAGACTGTGGCGATTTCACTGTGTACTTGAGAATGCACTGCATATTTGGTTTGCTCCTTTGTTGATGTTTGGATCATTATGCTGTCTGCATTGATGTTTGAGTTGAAGTTTTGAGCTCTGTCTTCATGTAGCTTGCTATGTGCATTTATATTGGTCGTTTAATTGATGCTGCAGTCTTCAAGTACTTTCCTGTAGCTCCATCTGTTGCAATCTTTGATGATTTATTGTAGTATGTTGTCACTGCTTCACCACTGTTCAGTTGCATATAATTTCTGATGTTGTCACTTATGTTTGCACTGCTTTACATCTTGTAGTTTGCTTTGGTCTTGAGCATTGCCATGCCATTGAGCATTGTTGTGTCCATATTGATGCCTCTGATCATTTGACTGCACATGTTTCAGTGACATTGTGTTCATTTGTGTCCATTGATGCTTCGAGTCTGCAACTTGTAGCTGGACTTGTTTCACTTTTTCTTTGATCTTTTGTTCATGCTGTTGCACTTGGTGTTTTGGTTTGAACTTGCAGTTAAGAACATTTGCATCTGGTCTCATTACTTTGTTGCATTCTTTGATGGTTCATTGGTGTTTGTACACTTTTGTTGCAGTGGTTCCATATCTCTGGTGCACTATGCCGTAGCCTTGGTCTTTGTTACATTCCTGTCCACTGAGTTTGATCATTGCAGTTTCACTTGTATACTTAAGTCAGTGCTGTCTTTGATGTTGTACTTTGGTCTATTGGGCTGCATACATGTTGTAGCTGTACTGTCTTGAGCTTGACATTGTTGTTTACTTGTTTTGATGCATTCACATGCTGCCATACTTGTTCATTGCTGCTGGACTTGATGCAGTTTGATTGTTTTGTAGTTGTTGATGTTCTTTGTAGTTTGTATCTGCATTTTGCATTTTCCATGCTTTGTTCATTGAAGTATGTTGTCACTTGTTGACTGCATGTTCATCATTTCATATTGAACTGTTTCTTGTCATGTTCACTTGTGTTGAATCCAGTTTCAAAACTCGGATTTGACCTTGTGCTCGTGTCGTATTTTTGAATTTATTGCACCTGAGTTGAACCTGTCCGTATATTTGGGTTTGACCTTGTGCTCACCTGTCCCTGTAGCATTATCAAGTGTATATATCGGCGTGCACGGCCTTGTGGCATATACAGTAATACACTGTGTATGTCACAAGTTGTTCGTGTATGATGAATTCAAATTTAAATTATGACGAACAACCCAAATAACTGAGGCAAATCATATATTCAAAAATTATCTTTTATTTTTGAATTGCAAAAATATTTCTTTTTCAATTTTACTGCGTTAGTTTATATTTTTGCAGATTGCTCAGATGTTGGATTCAAACTGGTATGCAGTTAAAGATAAATACGAGTGTGAGTGATATGTAGTGAGGTTAACTGTAAATGTGAAATGTGATGTGATTGTAATCAAAGTTGTATAGTTATAGTGAGAGCTTGAAATTGTACTATTCAAAGATGTAATAAATATTTATTTGAATAAAATATTCGTTTGAATTCAAATTCCGTGTTATTTATTTTATTCAGCAAATATTTATTTAATCTGTGAAAAATAGTATATTATCAAATACATTTAAATGAATGTATATATGTTTATTATCATCAAACAAAAATCATATAAGCGCATATTCAACATATTCTGTTATTATATAATTGCATGCTAGATCAGTGGTAAATCTGGAGTAGCAGGTGGAGGGAAACAAACGCTACTGGATATTATTTATTTTGGTAGCGTTAAAATGTCGCTACAAAGGAGTGATTAAAAACTCAAGTACACTTATGCTGGCGTTTATTAAGCGCTACAAAAGAGTGATTAAAAACTCAAGTACACTTATGCTGGCGTTTATTAAGTTCTACAAAAAATGTATATAACGCCATGAAAAGGTAACGTGGAGGAGAAAACCCTTTCGGTGGCGTTAAACAGGCGCTACAAAAAATTTGATAACGCCATAAAAAAGTATCATGGAGGAGAAAACCTTTTCGGTGGCGGCAAATAGGTGCTACAAAAAAGAAATTCTATGGCGTTATAAAAACGCTATCAAAAAAACAAATTTGGTGGCGTTTAAAAAAGTGCAACTAATACTCGAGGATTTTTAGTGGCATGTTTTTTCGTAACGATTATCGAAACGCCACTAAAAATACGTAGTGGCGGTTTTTGGGCGCTACAAAAAATCAGTTTTCTTGTAGTGAACTTTACTGTCTGACCTAACAATGCTCTTCCTTCTAGCTTTATTTTTTGATCCACATATTCAGATGACCTTCGATATTCTTGCAGTAGATGCTTATGGCTATCACATTCTTGCATATAGTGACACGTATAGTAAAAACGTAGAATACATATGAAAATGGGTTAAAGGGTGCTTATTCAAGTGTGAAGCTCCATGATCCAGACATCTATGAATACGTATTCTGTAGTCACATACAATTTGTGAACACATCGCTACTGTAGCAGTCGACTTAATAGAGCAAGAGTGTGCATGTTAGCATCAAATTTTCATGTTCCAATATTTTGCATCCCTTTTGTCAACCAAAAATCTTGCAGAACCGTTTTTTCATGATGGAACCATAATGATCAAAAATCAGCACTAAAATATTCAAAGATTGGCCAAACAATTATTTAAAGGATCAGCTATAATTATACGTTATTGGTAAGGGACTTGTGGGTAGACGGTAATGATAAGTTTAACCATTTTTTTAGCATACACAATGAAATATCTAGTCTCTTTAGGATAAGTGGTTGTCGTCACATTCTTTATCATATACAGTGGAAATTTAACACTTGAAACATGAAGTAACTATTACCAATCTCAAAAACATTTTAAGCATCATTTTCATACACACACACACGCACGCACGCGCACACACACATACATATTGTGGTTTGTATGAAGAAATGCATGTTTTACGTGCTCAGCTTCCTAATCGTCTTATATGCTAAATTATTTTAGGTAAAACAATTTTAATATGAAATGTGCAACAAAAGTTGATTTGTAAAGAACATTCGGTATCAAAACATGCATACAAACACAAATGTCATTATAATTTGCATATCTTATTATAATCCATAAATAAGAAAATTTCTAGTGAAATACAACTAAATTATGAGATTATTAGTTTTCAACAAGTAATAAATATATATACCTTAAACTTATTAATCACTATTCAAGCATCACCATTCATTCTATCCCCATTCTCACAAAACCATCCTTTTCATTTTTGAGCTGTCCACAAATAGTAAACTCTGAGACCCTAACACATGTAAGAGCCTATATTAATATACAAAGCTACGTCATTTGCAAACTTCAAGTGATGCAAAGTTCCATTGTATACTGATATTAACCAATATGTCTTTGGAAGACTAAACCGTTTCTAGATGTAAAGAGCAGTTGTATAGAAACAAAAACAATACATGCAACTGTATTATTTCTTGCTATTTTTACTAAAATGGTTATATATTATTATAAGATAAAGCTAACATTACCATTAAATTACATCGTGAGGACTGTTTCTAGATGTAAAAAGCAGTTGTATAGAAACAGAAACAATGCATGTTGTACTACTGCTTGCTATTTTTACTAAAACAGTTATATTATAAGATAAAGCTAACATTACCTTTAAATTATATCGTGCTCATCCTCATTTAGTGTAGAATCATAGGTAAAAGGGGAGATGTGTTATAAAAACTTAAGGGATTCAGCTAATACTGTAAAGCAAGAATGGTAATATTATAAAGATATGAAACTAAATTTTCAGTTTTGTTTAAAATTTTGATAAGTTAAACTATTATAATTGTGCTTTGTATGAAGAAATGCAAGTTTTAGGTGCTCGGCTTCCAAATCTTATATACTAAATTATTTTAGGTAAAAAGGTTCTAGTATAATATGGTGCAACAAAAGTTGATTTGTAAAGAACATTCAATATCAAAAAATGCATACAAACACAAATGTCATTACAATTTAAATATCTCATTACAATTTGTAAATAAGAAAATTGTAGTAAAATACTACTACATTTTATGAGATTATCAGCTTTCAAGAAATAATAAATATAAATACCTTAACCTTACCAACCACTATCTATGCATCATCATTCATACTATCCCTATTCTCACAAAACCGTCCTCTGCTTTTTTGAGTTGTCCACAAACAGTAAACTCTAAGACCCAAACACATGTAAGAGTCAATATTAATATACAAAGCTATATCATCTGCAAACTTCAAGTGATGTAAAGTTCTGTTACACGAGTAATTCAAGATAATTGTTGCCAAAATCGCAAGTCTAGATCTTCCTTACATGACCACGCCATTGTTGAGGCGAATAAGAAGAGGGATAGTTGAGGAAAGTGAAGATAAATGAGAAGGAACTGATCGCGGCAAAGAGGGAACTGTTTTATAATAAAAAAAACCAAACATGAAGATATAATACATAATTTAAGGGAAAAAGAGAAGGGCTATAAGGAACTCTGTACAACAAATAAAATTTTAAAAAATACTAATATAAAAAAATACCTCTAACTCATTACTAATATAAAAATAATAATTTAAAAAATACCAAGTGTTCCATCGTACTATTGAGGCCAATCGTCCTTCAGCAAACGGCTTTTAGCAAGTTCTATTGCTTTCTTTGCTATTTGTATTCTTCCAGTTTTTATGCAGGCTTTAGTTAGCAGCCACAGAAGCATTGCATAAAGAAGCACTACTTATAAGCAACTAAAACAACTTATAAGTTATTTATTGTTGTAAGGAGGTTGAACATTTCTACACTTTACGTTTCTCTTGAAACTACTTATAAGTTACCCTTCAAAACTACTTTCAAGTGGTTATAAATTAAGAAGTTCCCAAATAGGCCAAGTCTTTCCTAGTTATACCTCCTAGGCAATATGTTGTTTCAAATTAGAACGCTTTAGCATGCAGGGCTTGTGTTAGATTTTAGGTTCTAACTTTTATGTATTTTTTGTGGTAATAGAGAGGACGATATCATAAACAGATAACCATTTGATATAAAAAGCTTTGTTTATATCTGAATGCAAATTAAAGTTTGATTTGTAACATAAACACTATATAAAGTATGAACAGAGACTTCACAACATAAAAACAAATATATGAAAGTGTGCTAATTTGGCTAAGATCCTCTATTATGATAATTCCATATGGTATCTTTAGGATCACAGCCAGTAACAATCTTCCATTCATGATTGTAAAGAGTAGGGTAACTTATTTTCAAAAGCATTTCATCAACCAATTCATCCCATCTCTAAAGGATAAATGAATAATATTTCAATAGTGTCAGTTAAAAGTTTAGCAAATCCACCAAGCATTAAAATCATGATTTCGCTGATGAAACACAACCAAGATAAATTTTTCAAAAAAAATTGAATTACAATTTAGTAGAAATTAGAAAATAATGAAACCTTAGTCGAAAATTCATAAAGAAATAGTACCTATTTGTATTCCATTAACTCTTCACTTATATGAATGAAGCATTCCGCCTTTTAACGCATCTTTGCTAGTCATCATATTTTGTTCATCAACTTATTATTGGAAGCTCACTCAAAACTTAAGCGAAACCCTAGAATTTTATCTAAAAATTACAAAAGAATGTAGTTGATAAATTAAGGTGAAACTATTACCGTTAGAGGTGAAGGAAAGGTGAATAGGACGAAAGTGGATTGAGAAATCTAGTAGAAGAAGAACAGCTCTAGATGGCGTCTGAACGTGGGAAGATGAAATGACAAAGGTATCCTTACTTCGCTTTTTCATTAGTGCTTGTGCTAGTGTTATTTAGGAAAATGCCAAAAAGGCTTCACTTTGATCGCTTTGACAGGGGTTTTGCTTTATAGTATAGATGTGTGCGTGTGTATCGAAGAAGAAATTAAATCAAAATAAAACAAACAAGCGAAAACAAAACAAATTGAAAATAAAAAAAATTGAAAATTATTTTTTTAGACTAAAACAAATGGTAAACAAAACAAATGAACAAACAAGATAAACAATTGTAATTACTTAACTGGTTATTTGCTTGTTTTTATATTTCTTTTTTTCGTTATATATATATTCAAGAAAAAAACTAAGAAAAATTTGAAACTAAAACAATTTGTCAAAACCAAATTCACTAAACAAATAAACCTAAAACAACTCGGTTTTTATTTTTTTGAAAAATAAAATAAAACAAAAGGCAAATGAAAGCAAAGACAAATAGCTAACTAAATAAATAAACTAGACAAGGACAAAGATAAAGGCAAAACAAAGAAATTCGTCTCCTCTTTTTTTTTAAACTACCTCAGCCCAATACCCACAAAGCCCAAAAACAAAGAAATTCTCTACCCCTACTGTCTTTCACTAATTTCCCTAAAACAGAACACATTTTTTTTCTCCGTTTCGAAACAACTATTCGACATTCAAATTTTTAAAAAAAACGCGAATCTGTTTAAAAAAACGTGAAATACAAATACAAAAACGATTTGGGGATTGCGATATAGAAATCGCTGTGTTGTTTGAAGGTGAGGAATTTGCGCGGTGGTTGCGAGGTTGCAGCAGTGAAGATTAGCGGTGATTCGGGTCGCATTCGAATAAATTGTAGGTGATTGTTTCCGATTTCGTGTGTTTTGACTTCTGGTTGTTTCAGATTATGGAATTTTTGCTTCTGCCGTTGCAAGTTCGCGATTTTGGTTTGCAGCTGGGTTTCGGACGCGGGTTGGAGATGTTGCGAAGGAAGAGGGGGTGTTCGGGTGGTCGAGTTCGCTGATATGGCAGTGGTTGATGGTATGGGAAGTTTGTCAAGGGTTGGTTTGTTGATTGAACTATTTATAGTTGATGTTTGGGTGGTGACGTGTTATGTCTATGTTGATGGAGAGGGGAGATGGTTAAGGCACTGGAGTGGTCGAAGAATGATTGTGGTTTTTGATATTGTGGTTTGGAGTGATGGTTTGTAAATGATTGCTGGCAGTTTATGTAGTGAGTAGTGTGGAAGAGATGATAGAAGAGTTTGTATGGTGATGAAGGAGAGAAGGGGTATTGTTTGGTTACTGGAGGATGTGGTGCAGAGATTTGGCAAAGGAAGGATGGGGTCACAGTGGTGTTTAAATGAAGGCAGTGACCGTTAAAATGTGGTATGGGAGATAGCAGTAGCTGAATGCTTGTTTAAGTATGCATGTGCAGTAATGCACAGTTGTATTGGATGTTGAAGTCTTGTGATGTTGAACTGTGAGGCTTGTGATGTAGTGGGTTGGCAGAAGAGGTTGGTGAATGAAGTGTGTGCATTGTGGTGGCACTGTGGATGCACTATGTGTTGGGGATTTTGCGGTTCGAGACGGATTTGATGGCGATAGAGATAGAAACAATGCTGTACTTCCGACTTCAAGGATCTATGTAATAGATTCTTGAAGACAATAGTTCAACCCATCAGGTATAAACGGGTTATCGAACTATCGACTTTAAGGATTCAATGAAACCCTATTACAGCGTAATCATATTCAAAGTTTGTACGACTTTGATCCGACCAAGAACACTTCAGAAACTGTATATGATGATGCAATTTATAGAAATAGAACAAAGAGGAAGAAGAAAAAGAATTCTGCAACGCTTTCTGAATTTGCAACACCTTGGAGGCGTCACAAAGGCTTTAACGATTTCTGGGCGTCGCAGAACTGTGTGGAGAAGAAGAAGAGGAAAACTAATCTTCCTACTGTTCTGGACGTTGCTATTTATAGACGTGAAGAGGTGTACATTCGCGAAGCGTCGCGACCGTTTGCAACGGTTCACAACTGTTGCGAATGGAATCAAAAATTAAACGTCGCAACGTTCAGAAAACCGTTGCAATTCAAACGTCGCGTCCATTCAGTTTGTAACGTTTAGAAAACGTTACAAATTCCCGCTCTTTATCTAAATTCAGATTTTCGGTTCTGCGTCCTTAACGGGCTGAAATCTGGCCCGTTACTGTGCATATACGGTCCAAAAATATTTTCGAAACCGAACCCGAAACACGTACCCGGCCCAGCCGGACGGACGGCGGCGGCGCGCGTGTGGTGTTGCATGACTTCTCTCCTCACAACAAAGCAAACATGTGGGAGCCCCAAGGCACCAATATCCACTTGAGAAATCTTTATTTATACAAATATCTTGTATAAGTTTCTATAATGTGGGGCTTAGTTCTTTCTTCTTCCTTCCTTCTTTCTCTTCCAAACAAAAAACCCAAAGCCCAAATCTTTTGAAAATTTTCAACAATCTCCCCCAATTTTCAAAATAAGAAAATAAATAAATAGGACGGCTGAATCACTAGAGTGACTTCCTACATACCCAAGTGGGATCAAGCCTATGTAGTTCTAAGATCAAGTTTTGCATCATCGTGAAAACCAACACATAAATAAAAGGTATTTTTTGGATTTGATCCTTTACTTAGTGTAAACCATTCAAAGCCTTATCGATATTCTATGGTGAACGAATCTTGAACCAAGTATCCCTAATGATAAAACCGGAACAATCACACATGTTGATTTCCTTAGGTAAAGCGTTCTGTATTGCTCAGCACGTTAATGACCATGTGCTTAAATCCTGGTTCATGAGTCTACTTAGAAAGCGGTCTTACTTTCCTAGGAAACGGCCTGATTTCCATACTCATATAGGTAAGTCTCTTAAGGTGTTTCTGCGATACACCTTTTAAGGTTTCTAGACTTATTAAGGATATATATCCATCCTTTGTTCTTGCAGAATCCAACATTAAATATTATGGGATTATCAATTTAGTGTTCCATAATCATTCTCTTAACTTGTTGGTACCCATTGAACTTTGTCTATCCTTTTCAAGACATAAGTTGGATTTCTGTTAAGGATGATCAATCTTCATTCACAGGCCTTAGTCCATTTCTTGTGACTTTATAGAAACCATTGCCTTTGGAAGCCCTTTTGTAAGTGGGTCAGCCAAGTTTTTCTTCGTTTCTATGTAGTCAACAGTTATAACTCCTCTTTTGAGTAACTGTCTCACCATTAGACTCACATGTTTAGACTTTCCATTATATGTCTTATTAGACACATTGTATATTGTTGCTTGATTGTCACAGTTAATCAAGACTGCTGGAGATGGCTTCTTCCACAAAGGGATTTCCATTAATAAATTCCTAATTCATTCCGCTTCTTTACATGCATCTGCTAATGCAATCAATTCTGACAACATTGTTGAGTCAGAAATACAGGTCTGCTTCTTGGAAGCCCAAGACACAACAGCGCCTCCTAGTGTAAAGATCCATCCAGTCGTAGACTTGGATTTGGATTCTATATTGTTCCAGGTTGCATCACTATATCCTTCTATTACGGCAGGATATCCTTTATAAGATAAACCATATTCAATGGTTCCTTTCAAATAAGCTAAAACTCTGGAAATGGCTTTCCAATGTTCGAAACCTGGATTACTCGTAAATCGACACAATATACTTATAGCATGCGCGATGTCTGGTCTAGTGCAATGCATAGCATACATAAGACTCCCAATAACACCGGAATACTCTAGTTGAGAGATAGTACGTCCAGTGTTCTTTTCCAATTTAATACTAGGATCTAAAGGAGTTGGTGCTGGTTTGTCATCGTAATGACTATACTTTTGTAGGAATTTCTCTATGTAATGGGATTGAGTTAGTAATAACTCCCCCTCTTTCTTAACAATTTTAATTCGCAGAATTACATCAGCCTCTCCTAGATCTTTCATATCGAATTTAGAAGACATAAACCTTTTAGTTTCATTCACACAGAATATATTGGAACCAAATATTAGCATGTCATCAACGTATAAACATATTATAACAATACCGTTGTTATCCGATTTGCTATAAATACATTTATCAGCATCATTAACAATGAATCCATATGACAGTGCAACTTTATCAAACTTCTCATGCCATTGCATGGGAGCTTGCTTCAGGCCATAAAGAGATTTTACTAATTTACAAACTTTCTTTTCTTGGCCTGGGGTTTTGAAACCTTCAGGTTGTTACATATATATCTCTTCTTCTAAATCTCCATTTAGAAAGGCAGTCTTTACATCCATTTGATGTATGACTAATTTATGAATTGATGCAAGTGCAATTAAACAGCGTATAGAAGATATGCGAGCAACTGGAGCATATGTATCAAAATAATCTACTCCATGTCGTTGCTTATATCCCTTAGCAACTAATCTAGCTTTAAACTTACCAATGGATCCATTTGTATTCAACTTTTTCTTGAATATCCATTTACATCCTATAGGTTTAGCACCAGGAGGTAAATCAGTTAAAACCCAAGTTTGGTTTAACATTATGGAATTCATTTCATCATTGATAGCTTCTTTCCAGAAATTTGAATCTCTGGAACTCATAGCTTCAGAATAAGTTTTGGGATCATCATCAACGTTCATTACATATTTAGTCGCATTAAGGACTTCGTCCTTACTGCCTTCTACAAGATATGTAATGAAGTCGGGACCATAGTCCTTCTCTATTCTCGCTCTTTTACTTCTCCGTTGTTCAGTACTATTATCTGGTACTAACACTTCCTTGCTGTTTTGAGCAGGAGCATAATCATCGTCATTGATATCATTAGCCATACTACGTTCTGGACTAGATGATCTCAATGGGATCTCAACAGTTTGATTTTCAAAAAATTCTACATCTACAGATTCTATGACTTCTAGGGTGTCAAGAATAAGAAATCTATAAGTTATACTATTAAGTGAATATCCTATGAAAACACATTTAAATGCTCTATTTCCTAACTTTGGTCGTTTAGGGTCTGGTTTTCTAACATAAGCTAAGCAACCCCAAACTTTAAGTCTAGTTAGGTTAGGTTTCCTATTAAACCATAATTCATAAGGGAAAATATTATTCTTTTTAAGTGGTACTCTATTTAAAATATAACATGCAGATAACATAGCATCACCCCATAGGTTATAAGGTAAATTAGAACTTATGAGCATGCAATTAACCATTTCTACTAAAGTTCTATTCTTCCTTTCAGCAACACCATTTTGTTGTGGTGTATATAGGACAGTACATTGGTGAATTATACCTTGTTGTTTACAAAACAAGGTGAATTCATTTGAGAAATATTCACCACCACGATCTGAATGTAATATTTTAATTTTAACTCCTAATTGTGTTTTGACTTCTGCTTTGTAAATTTTGAATTTATCAAAAGCCTCATCTTTAGTTTTCATTAGATATACATATGCATATCTAGTATAATCATCAATGAATGTTATATAGTATTGGTTACCACCATAGGTGATATGACTTTTTAAGTCACCTACATCACTATATACCAAATCAAGCAAACCAGTTTTCCTTTCTACGGATTTAAAGGATTTCCGGTGTATTTTTGCTTGAACGCATATTTCACATTTAGAGATGGTATCGAAATCACAATCAGAAATTAATCCTAATTTATTCATATTCTTAATGGAATTATAATTAACATGTCCTAATCTACCATGCCATAAATTAATAGAATCAACAATATAAACAGAAGATTTCTTTATTAGATTCAACTTAATCATGTCGTTACAAGAGTATCCATGTCCAATGAATTTACCATTCTTAGACAACACTAGCTTATCAGACTCATACACCATCTTGAATCCTCCTTTGTTAAGAAGGTATCCAGATACTAAATTCTTACACATATCGGGTACATAGAATACATTGACTAATGTAAGAACTTTTCCAGAGGTGAGAAGAAGTCCCAGAACTTTGCTTGGAACCTTATTTGCTCCAGTAACTTCGTCGGCTTCTCCTTTATTTTCTTCGTAACTCTTGAACAGATTACGGTCTTTGCAAATGTGAATGGTTGCTCCAGTATCGAACCACCAATCATTATCATTGCCACTAACAGAGTTTGCCTCTTGTACTACAGCCACAAGCGAGTCTTCGACCACATTCACTTTTTGTTATTTCTTCCGCAGACGGCAGTCTCGGGCATAGTGGCCGGGCTTGTTACAAAAATAACAAGCACCTTTCTTTTTGTTGTTAGTTTTGGAATGATTTTTCTTAAACTGTCTCTCATTATTTGGCTTTAATTTATCAGTAATTTCAACATTATTTGCCTTAGAATGGGACTCAGTTTGCGGATTATCATCTAGATCGCGTTTGCGAGAGTCTTCTTCAATACGTAGATGACGCTGTAAACCGTCTAAATTATAATCCGTTTCCGCATGCTTCGTCTTTTTCTTATAATCATTCCAACTATACGAAAGTCTAGAAATTATAACTCCAACAACAAAAGATTCAGGTAGATCAATTCCAGCATCTTTAAGTTGATTCACCAACAGTAAGATTTCGCTTACTTGTCCAATTATGGACTTATTGGTGACCATTTGAAATCCATAAAATTAGAAATAAGAAACTTTTTATTACTTACCTCGGATATGAGGTACTTATTCTCCAAAGCAGTCCAAAGTGTCTTTGCTGTTTTCAAGGTCCAATGAGCATTGTAGACTGTGGTAGATAGCGCATTCAAAATATGGCCTCTGCATAGGAAATCGTCCTCTTTGCGCTTTGCACGTTTAGCCTTTAGAGCAGCATCATCCTTATCAGTTTCCTCCGGGATTTCTTCCAAGTCATCTTCCAAGATGTAGAACAACTTGACGGTGACCAGGAAAAATTTCATCGTCTCTTGCCAACGAGTGAAATTGTCGCCATCAAAACGCTCCAATCGAGTTAGATGTTGATTCATAACTTGTAAAGCGCTCGAACCTTCCATGGTTGGAGAATATTGTCTGAAATTTGTTGGGGATTTTACGGTTCGAGACGAATTTGATGGCGATAAAGATAGAAACAATGTTGTACTTCCGACTTTAAGGATCTATGGAATAGATTCTTTCAGACAATAGTTCAACCCACCAGGTACAAACGGGTTATCGAACTATCGACTTTCAGGATTCAATGAAGCCCTATAACAGCGTAATCGGATTCAAAGTTTGTACGACTTTGATCCGACCAAGAACACTTCAGAAACTGTATCTGATGATGCAATTTATACAAATAGAACGAAGAGGAAGAAGAAAAACAATTCTGCAACGCTTTCTGAATTTGCAACACCTTGGAGGCGTCACAAAGGCTGTAACGATTTCTGGGCGTCAGAACTATGTGGAGAAGAAGAAGAGGAAAACTCATCTTGCAACTGTTCTGGGCGTTGCTATTTATAGACGTGAAGAGGTGTCCATTCGCGAAGCGTCGCGACCGTTTGCAATGGTTCACAACTGTTGCGAATGGATTCAAAAATTAAACGTCGCAACGTTCAGAAAACCGTTGCAATTCAAACGTCGCGTCCATTCAGTTTGTAACGTTTAGAAAACGTTACAAATTCCCGCACTTTATCTAAATTCAGATTTTCGGTCCTGGGTCCTTAACGGGCTGAAATCTGGCCCGTTACTGTACATATACGGTCCAAAAATATTTTCGGACCCGTACCCGTACCCGGCCCGGCCCGGTCGGACGGACGGCGGCGGCGCGCGTGTGGTGTTGCATGACTTCTCTCCTCACAACAAAGCAAACATGTGGGATCCCCAAGGCCCCAACATCCACTTGAGAAATCTTTATTTATACAAATATCTTGTATAAGTTTCTATGATGTGGGACTTAGTTCTTTCTTCTTCCTTCCTTCTTTCTCTTCCAAACAAAAAACCCAAAGCCCAAATATTTTGAAAATTTTCAACACTATGCAGTGATATTAGGAGGAGATGCAGGGGGATTTGGATGTTGACTGTGGGGGTATTTGCACTGGATAGTTCGGAAGTTGAAGTGAATTTGATGGCAATTGAAAGTTGGAATGTGGTAACAGGTGAAAGCAGGGTAGGTGAAGAGGAGTGGTATGGCCGGGGAGATTTCAGTAAGTAAATGGAACAATAGAGTTGCAGTATGACTATAGAGTTGCAGTATGGCTATGGATGAGGAGGTATTAGGAGGAGCTGCAGGGTGAAACCAGTAGAATTGCAGTATGTCTGTGGACTATGGGGGGTTTCAAGTGTTAGATATGTATGTAGGCGGGGGATTTGTAGAAACAGTGTAGGTTGGTCAGGCAAGTAATGAAGTGATGAGGTAGTTTGTTTGAAATGCAGCAAGCAGGGATGTTTGTATTGTGGTGGCAGAACTGTTGAGGCAGGGGGGTGAATGGTGTATGGTTTGGTTTGTTTGGTGTTGCTTGTGGCAGAGATGTACATGCCGACTGTGATATGGAGAGTAGATGATGAATGTGGTGGTATGCAGGGGACTGGTTTTGTGTAGTGTGCAGTTGCAAGAAGATGGCAGAAATGCAATATAGTCACTGGTGAAGTGCACAGTAGTGCACAAAGGTTTGTGATAGAAATGATGTTGCACAGTGGTAAGAAGTGTGTACAAGGTAGAATGTTTGAGGAGTTTGATTGTTTGCAAGGCAGTAAGGCAAGTGTTGTAGGTTGACTGATTTTGGTAATTAGTTTGTGTTGTACAAAAGTGTAGAAGTGAGATGGCGAGACAGTGCTGTCGTAAAGAAGTGAGATGGTGGATGACAGTGGAGGTTATGAAGTGAGATATGTATGTTTTGGAGAAGCGTTGTAAAAGAAAGTTAACAATAAAAGAAATGCAATTGTAAAAAGAGAGAATGAAATGTTATTTGCAACGAAATAAAATATTTTTGTTTTGTTTTGAAATGCACTTGTGTATATATATTTTTTAATAGAAATGCAAATGCAAATAGAAAAGCTACAAGCACAAACAAAAATGAAAACAAAAATCAAACAACAAATACAACAGAACATTTTTTTAAATGCTAATTAACACACAATAAATCAAACGAAAATAATTCGAAGAATAAAAATAAAATAAAATCAATTCCTCGGCAACGGTGCTAAAAACTTGTTTGACGGCTAAATCTTCTATCGGATTAGAAAATAGCGAAAAAAATCAAATTAAAAATATCATAAGCGCACGGCGTACAATTCTAGGACGTGGCGAATACGGGTCGATCCGCAGAGAATTATATAGAGTTTAAAATTTCCGTTCAATCAAATTAAACCAAGAATTGAAAGTGTTATTAACTACAAAAAAATGCAAAAACTAACTGCTACAAAAGTGAATGAAAACTATGAAATGAAAAGATAATTTAGAGATAAATCCATTTCATGATCACATAAATCAACACAACATGAAATTATGATCTCTTTTTTTGGTCATTAGTGAATTTCGTTGATGTGTTTATCATAAATATGGAACATTTATGCTATTAGTTTGCCTAATTTAAACCATCAAATTATAACACACCCATTAAACCACTTCTTAACTCTCATGGAAATACAACGAAGTAAAAATAAATTCTATTTTAAACATGGCTTATTTACTATTGAATTAGTAACATAAACCATCAAATTTTGATTCTAAATTCACTTTAGTTAGCAAAATCAATTAATTAAATGATGATGTAAACTGTGTTTATTTGAGTAAGAATAACATATTTGTGATTAATATCATAAACTATCAAATTCATTAATAAACTTACATCAACATGCAACTTTCCATTAAACACAAAAAGAGAGCATAAGTTATCAAAATGTTGAATCTATATGATAAGAGAGCTTCATTACCCGGGGTTTAGCCTCTCACATTTGTTATCGCTTCAACAAATGTAGATTGCAATATAAAACAAAAACAAGAAGAAAATGCAAGCTAATTAAAAGAGAGCTAATTAAAATGAAATAAAAGCTAATCTACTTGCATAAGAAATAAAACTAAACTACTAACATAAGATGAAAGAGTGCATGTAAATAGAAAAGTGCTTGAATTAAAATTTGCATATAAGAAAATTATATGAAAGAAAATGGCTAAGTAGCCATGAAAAAGAAGAAGAGAGTTTATATTTATTTTTGAGCCTAAAACTAAACTAACTAAAGAGAAGGCTAAGGGCTTAATTACATGAACATGCAGGGTCTTTATACAAGCCTAAAACTCTAATGCATATTTTTGGAGACTACCCAAAATACCATTGAGGAAGTATAACCACCAAGTTATCATTAGCATCAGATAATCCTCCATTTAAACGTCTATGAAACTTTAAGCTCCACTAACATATGCATTGGCTCCTAATTGTTGATTAAGGTAAGTAGGTAGGTGGGGTCTTTCATGATGCATGGTTTGAATTATTTCCATCTTCATTCATTTGTTTCAATCCTTGTGCATGCATAACTTCATGAAACCGTCTTCCATTTTGTCATCCAATTTCCTACAAATACAAACAAAGTGTGCAAATAAATATTCTCAAATTAAATTATGCACAAAATGATGATTTTGCCCCTAAATGAAGATGAATAAATGATTATTTGATGACATTTGAAATATTGGTTTAAACATGTTAAAGTATGATATATGCTCATTTATTTAATTAAACTAGATTAAATATGGTAGTAAAAATATGCATATTTACATACATATCAGAAACATAGCGCCGGTGAATCAAATAAGAGCGCATAAGTGACCATCAAATAAAAGATGGACGAAAATTGTGCAGTGCAGTGTGCGTGATTGTGAGTGTTCTAGTGTCCCGCCGATGGACCAGTTACTGTGGCCTTGCTCATGGGAGTGATTTCCCCCTTGCTAGTGGGAGGAATGCCATCATAAGTCTTGGTGGGAGAATTATGCCCCCCAACACTAACGTTGGGAAAGTCATAGATCATGATACCATCAGGAATCGGAAGACTTGAGAAACCTTCCATTCAATTTTCTAAAGGTTGAGAGGAAGACTCTTCTTTAATAGAGGTGACAATGAACTCGGGCTCTTTGATGTTTTTTATCCTACAGAGTTTGTTAGAGAGCTTTTTTCTTTTTTTGTTGGCACATGAGATTACGCGCCTAGTGATGGTTCGACTACAGGCACGTTGCCCAGACCTGCATCATAATTACCAGGCTTGTTGGCTTCATCACCTCAATTTCACCTTCTTCGGCATCGTCCCGAGCCTCCTTGACTGGGGGCACAACAGGGTTATTAGCCCTGCCTACTTGTTCCGCAACATTCCTTGATTGTGCAATGCTTCCTGGAAGACCAATGTTATGACCTTCTTCTAACAGCCCAAAAAGAGATAACCACTCATCGGTTACAAGGAATTTGATGTCCCTGTCCTCAATCAGGGTGGCGCGGATTGCAGAAACCGCCTTTGAATAATTATCACATTCAGGTCATTGATGGACACTTGTAAAATTTCAAATTATTTGTTAGTTTAAGATACGGCTTGGGCTAATGAATTTGGGAATAAAGTGAAGGAAATACTTACGTCCTTCCAATCATCGCCTCACGAAGCCAGGCGGATAACGAAAATAGAACCATTCGTGTTTAAAGATGTTGAGCTTGTTCCAAGCACCAGTCAGGACTTGAGGGTTGGGTGAAGGCTCGAGGAAAGTATAAGTGAGGCTCCCCGTCTGTCATTTGAAATTATAAATAAACCTGATGTCTTCAGGAGATGTCAGGTGGAACAGAACATCCATAAATAGCAAGAAAGTGCCATAAAGAAAAGTATAGCTATTCGGATGTGTTGAATATGCGAATATATGTTTTTGTTTGATGATAATAAACATATATATTCATTTAAATGTATTTGGTTATGTACTATTTTGTTTTTTCATAGATTAAATAAATATTTGTTGAATAAAATAAATTACACAGAATTTGAATTTGAATTCAAACAGAATAAGTTACACAGATTTTGAATTCAAACAGAAATTTTATTCAAACAAATATTTATTACAATCTTGAATAGTACAAATTCATGCTCTCACTATACATATACATTTCTGATTACATCACGATTACATCACAAATATTTTTACATTGATAACCTCACTACATATCACTCACACTCGTATTTTGTCTTCAACTGCATTCCAGTTTAAATCCAGCATCTGAGAAATCTGCAAAAATATTCACTAACGCAGTAAAATTGAAAAAGAAATATTTTCGCAATATAAAATGAAATACGATTTTTGAAAATATGATTTGTCTCAGTTATTTGGGTTGTTCGTCATCATTCACACTTGCTTTCATCACAAAGTCGTGCATATAGATATTACAGGGACATGTAACCATAAGTGGCTGCAATACACACGTGTACATTCATACACGTGTGCACTGCCTCGCCAACTCGTGTGCGCAGCCAAAAATAGCAAGTGTGCAAGCACAATCACAACAAACAAGGAATGCACTATGCAATGTACAACAAGTCCAACAGCCCAAATGAACAACAAAGGGTCAAAACTCAATGCACATGAAACCAAAGGCCGAGCAATTGATATATGGTGATGCAGTCAACAGCTACAAACTGCAACGTCAAGTTCAGACCAAACAGTCGAAGACATGAATGCAACAAAGTTCACAAGTGCAGACACAAGGGCAGTAATACAAGATCAAGTGACAACATAGAGCAGTCATAATGAAACTGCAGTGCAACTACAATGAACAACACCGCACCAGAATGCATCAAAAGCAAACCGAGTACAAGCCATAACATGTCAATAAAAGCACTGAAGTTCTGCATCAAAAATGAAGACACCAAGTAAACAAACTCAAGATTACAGGGCAGTGGACAGTACAAGCCTGCAGAATGCAAATGGACTCGACCAAGTATACAAGTGCTACAAGCAGCAATGTGCAACTGCAGGTGAACAAATATGCATATACCAGTGATGAAACTTAAGCCAAATCATTTACAACATGTACACAGCAAAGACAAATGAATCAACAATGCTTGAAGACTGCAGCATAAATTAAAAGACCAATATATATGCACAGAAGCAACTACTATAATGCAACAGTGTAGCAGTGCAAATCACCAAATGAAGACCACAAATATGTCAACTACATGAAGCAACAGTCAGACCAAAAGGCTACATGAAGTATGCAAGTTCAACCTCTTCATTAAACAACTCAAGACCAAGCTGCAAACATTCAAAAGTGCCAACAAAGAATGCAAGCTCGACCAACATAATGAATACTGCAGTGCAGTCCAAAGAAATGCCACCAAGAACATATGAACAGAGTACATGCATGAAGCATGAAATCACAAGTTACAAACATCAAGTCAGGCATGAAGACAATGCCAACAACAAAGACCACAAAAGAAATGCCATCAGACATGACCAAAGAGAAGTAGTGCAAGCATATGAAATGAAAACTCAGTGATATATGCAACAAGTTCAGATAAACAAGCCAGAGCCACCAAAGTGCAGAGCAACTACAAAGTGGCAGCAGTGAAGATAACATAGCAGAAACGACCAATGTACAACAATGCATCAGTAACCAAACTGCAAGACCTCAAGTGACATGGTGAAGCAGTATTAAACCATAGTTACTAGCATACAAAATCATCAATACAATGCAGACACAAGTCAGTTGCAACATGAAACAAGACTTGAAGACAGTTCGAAGAAGACTACAATATCAAGTACATGAAGACCAACGTCACAGTAAACATGCAGGTGAACAGAAGATAGTGAGCATATACTTTTGTATAAAATGCAAGGTTCAGGTCTACAGAATGGGGATGAACTCGACCAAGTACAGTATGCACAGAATGCAATTCGAAGCAAGTTGTTGCCGAATGAAAAAGTCAGCAATAAAATACCAGAGATTACAAGTAGACCAAGTCCAATTCGAATTCATGAAAGTATCAAATTCGTATCATTATTCTTTGAAATAGTCAGCAAAATTAAAAAGGGAAAGTTTCTGTTTTCTTTATACAAAAAGAATCGAACGTGCAAAAGTTAAAGCCGTGTGACTCAAGGCAATCGAACGCTACAGAATAGAAGCCGTGCGTATTAAAGTTGCAACAAATCAGGAAAGTGATGAAGTCGCAAGTGAATACGAACGAATCAATTGATTCGAATTCATATAAATACAAACCCCATACTATCATCATCGGCATCGAGTTATAGAGTCAAGCAAATCATTAAAACCAGCAACAAAAAGAAATAACATACCGAATCATCAACAACTCGATCATCAGAGAACGAACTGTCAATGCAAATCGATCACCAGAGAACGAGCTAGCAACAAGAATCAATTATCAGAGAACAAGCGACGCAAGCCATCGGTCACAAATCAGAGAATCGATCATCAGAACGAAGCCCTAATTCGAGAAAGAAGCCAAAGCCCTAATTCGACAAAGAAAGGCCGACATTTTTACAAGCAAAAGAAGGAACGGGTCAAAGCCAAAGTGGATCGGGTTAATAAAAAACAAGGGGCCGGCCTTGTTAATTATAAAAGAGCTTAAGTTTTTTTTAGGGTTCAATTAATAAAGGGGTTTTTTAGTTATTTTATTTTGAGCAAAAATTACACATTCAAGTTGTAGTTTAATTTTTGCTCCGGTTTTAATTTTGAAGTTTGTTTTTCTTTTCGAGTCGAAGAATTTGTAAATCACCACCTAGGGATTAGGTAGTGTCAGATTATCTATTTAGAATTAGTTCAGTGAGCAGGGTGTGCGAGTTTGCAAAGCTCTATAGGCGGGAGCAGTGTTTGCGAGTGAGCGAAACTCTATAGGCGGGAGCAGGGTGTGCGAGTCTAGTAGAGTGTTTGTGAGCGGGAGCAAAAGGGTCTGCGAGTCTAGTAGAGTGTTTGTAAGCGTGATACTGTTTAATTCTAATAGAAATCTGGAAATGCATCAGTAGGCAGGGGTTGCCGAAGCTGGGTAAATTTTGTGTGTGATTTACTTTTCAGCATATTTATTTCTGCAATTATATTTCTGTGTTTAATTTGAGAAAATTTGCTATAACCCTATTCACCCCCCCTCTAGGGTTAATCTAGATCCTACAGGATGCAGCCAAGCAGGAACTATTCCCAGGTAATTTAGCATCTCGCGGATAAATTTTTTTAAAGGGGCACGCATTTGGCCTAGCACATGAATTTATTACATGTCGTATACCCCTCCAAGGGGAAATGAGCCTTGTCATTCACTGAAGGGACTAAAACGTCTCCAAAGGGGATCCCATGTTTAGAGCACAGCCTACAGAGAGCAGCCTTACCAGCTATGGAGGTCTGAGAATCTATTGGGTTATCCAGAAATACAGCACCCTCTATTGTGTCAGGGGCAGGATTTATCTCTTCCACTGGAAGGATAGGAACATTAGAGAAAAGGTCGATCGATGGACCATCTTCGGTTGCTCTGTTTGACGTTCAGGAGAAAGTCTACTGGATACAGCTGTAGAACTTGACTCGGTGCCTGGATTGATGTGTCGTGAAGGTTGTCCAGAAGGCATTATGGCTTTTAGCCCTGAACGTCTGAAGCCCATACAACTAAACTTAGTAGATAATTGAGATTAGAAAAATTTACCTTTCTCCCCCGCTAAGTGTAAACTAGTGCGGTGCAGTGTTGTGCAGAGATAAACAGTTCAAAAGTAAAAGTAAAAGTAAGCGACGAGACTTTGGATTCCGATTAGAATGACCGTCATCGCCGATTATCTCAACTGGCATTTAGATTGATTGGTCATGTAAGCTTTGGGATCGACCATCGACATATCGAAGTGTTATGTCCATTATTGAAGTCTATATGTTAAGTTTTAATTCAAGTTCAACTCCTGGCAGTTTAGTTTTTCAATTTCAAATTCAAAGTTAGACAAGAAAGTCTTGTTTTTCTTTATCGTCATATATTCAAGTTCGTTAAGATGAGATTAGTTCTAATTGTTCGTATAAGTTTAGATGTAGTGGTTTGTTTAACGTTTCAAGCTTGGTTCAAGGGTTTGAAATCGGCTAAGTCCCCATTGCCGATCCCTCTCCTGAAGCAAATAGCTTATCCCTATTCATAGCCAATCCCTTTGTCGAAACCAGCTCAACCGATCCTTCCATGCTCCGCAAATGACTGATCACTCTTTACTCTATAAACAACCAATCCTTCTTCATATCATATACAACTGATCCCTTCCTACACCTAACCATGACCGACCCCTCTCATAGCCACTGCATCGATTCATATACTTAACCTTTCTCATCCTCCACTTCAACCTTCTACATTGATCTCTGTAAACTCAAGTAATACCAATTCCTCCATTTAACAAATTTCCATGTGTTTCCTCATTCCTTAACTTCTCCTCTTCTTCACCTAATTCAACCTATGGCAAGGCCGAACCTATCTTCTCGTCACAAATCAAAATCATATGAAAATCAAAACCTACCTTTATGTATTTGAGTAGGGATTGTCACACGTGAGATGGTATAGGCGAAGTTCTTGAATTCGAGAGGGTGGTGGGTTGAGTGATGGAGATGATGGTAATTTCAAAGGAAGGAAGAGAGGGTTCGACCCTAAGCAAGGAGGAGAGGGTTCAGTGTTAAAGGAAATGAAAGTAAGAAAGAAATGAGCTAAATTGAGGGATGGAGAAGAAAATGTTAGTTTATATACGAGACTAGAGGGATCGACTTCCCTTAGCTTTTCCACGAA